>JAPKLW010000056.1:791568-982755 GCA_026898455.1 Plectranthus barbatus | reverse complement strand
TACATGATGGAAGAAGGACATGGACCAGGTAATGAGAAGCTCATGTTAGATTTAGGGTTGGAGATAGCTTAGATGATGATGCAGTCAGACTTTTGTAAAGAAAATGCAGGATAATTATGGTTTTTGTAAAGAATATGCAGGACAGATATGCATTTGTAAAGATATGCAAGAAAATTATGGTTTTTGTAAAGATTATGCAGTAAAGATATGCATTTATAAAGAATATCATCACTTGAACTCTGAAAAAATAAGCCTCAACACATTAATGAAACCACTTCAACTCGGATTTACTCATTTCAGACCTAATATGCATCACTAATGTAGTAAAACATGTATTGGTGAACAATTAACATCATTTCAGGTTTTAACCCATTTATCCCACAGCCTTTTTTAAACATTAATGAACCAACATAGGAGCAGAACAAAGGTCATGGACAAAAGCATCATAACCAACAAAGGAGCAGAACCAACATAGGATCAGAACCTAACAAATCATCATATCCAACAAAGGAGCAGAACCAACATAGGATCAGAACCAACAAAGTAGCATAACCAACACATTAGCAGAACCAACATAGGATCAATACAAACAAGTCATCATATCCAATATGGGAGCAGAACCAACATAGGATGACAACCAACAGAGCAGCATAACCAAGACATGAGCAGCCAACATAGGATCAGATCCAACAAAGCAGCATAACCAACACATTAGCAGAACGAACATAGGATCAGACCCAACAAATCATCATATCCAACAAATGAGCAGAACCAACATAGCATCAGAACCAACATATCCAACATGTAATCAGGATCAGAAGCAAACAATCATCATATCCAACAAATGAAGCATATCCAACATGCTCGAACCAAGATTTAGTTAGATATCACCTGATGTCTGGAAATTGGCATTTCCAGAAAGCACGTAGAACCTCCCTCCTCAACCTCCAAAAGGCTCGAAGACCCTCCTCTTCTTCATTCTCCATGGGCTCATCCTGCCGACCGCTCAGAGCTGCCCCACCGTACAAAGAGTCCGGATCTGAGTTGTCGGCCCCTAAAGCGTCCTCCGTCCCTGCGGCGTCGACGTCACCAGCTACGGTGACAGAGAACGACGAGATAGGCGCGTCTGTTTTTTCCCCGCGGACAACATCGTCACCAGCTGCGGTGACAGAGAACGGCGAGAGAGGCGCGACAGATTTGACTAGAGATTCACGAGTTAGGGTTTTCATCACTGCGATGAGAAGAGGAGAGTCGTGAGACGAGGAGATCGGAGGGTGGGGAGATCGGCCGTGGGGAGAACGATGGTGGGGAGAGCGGATGGTTTAGGGTTGTGCGATTTTAGGGTTTTCCTCGAAGAGGAGAAAACAGATCGGAGGGGGAGTGTTAGATTTTAGGGTTAGGGGATATCGGAGGGTGGTGAGAACGGAGGTGGGGAGAGCGGAGGGGGGGGAGAACGGCGGTGGAGAGAACGGAGGTGGGGAGTTTGAGATCGGAGAGAGGAATCGCAGAGGAGAGAATCGAAGAGGAGAGGAACCCGCGGCGCACACATTAAAATGAGAAATGTGTGTGCGTATTAGGGTTGGGGAGGGTAGGTACCATTTTTATTTTTTTTTGTTAATTGATTTAATTAATTAAGAAATAATTAGGGTTTGTTAATTAAGAGATTAAGATACCCTAATTTTTGCCATTTTGGGAAAACAGGACTAATGTTCGGGACAGACGAAAAAGGAAAACAGGACTAATGTTGCGGGACGGAGGGAGTACATAATATTTTTTAATGTCCATAAATTGAGACATTGAACATTAAGAATATAATTATATGAGAGATTGAAGGACTCTTCCAAATTAGGTCCTCATTTGATGTACAAAAATTAAATAGAAGTTTGAAAGGTATGTGAATTGAATATTTTATTATAAATTAATAAAATATTAATTAATGTATAAATTAATAATTATTAATTTATAGTTTAATTAATAACTCTTTTAATTAATAAATTCTTGAGTTCCCAAGAGTATTAATTTATAGAGTTTCTACTGTATTGTTAAATTATCGTGAAAGAATATATATATAAGGAGTTCTATAATTTTTAATGGTAAAGATATAATGATATCGCACTTAGGGATGAACATGTAATTGAGTGTGGCCTTTGGTCTTGGGCCTTTTAATTACCTGACCCGGTTTTATCCTAACCCAGCTCCTTGGTTGTGTTTATGGATTGGATAAGTGGTTCGGTTCTTTCGGTTCGGGTCAGATGGTTGGGGCGGTTATTCCTAAACCTACTATATATTGTGGTGACCCGGTTTCTCATTCATTCTGAAACCCTAACCCTAAACTCTCCGCCGCTCTCACTCTCTCTCTCTCTCTATACTCTTTTACTCTCCCTTCTCGCTAGGCCTTCGTCGTCTGAGAGTGTGATTCCGGCGAGCCTCTGTGTGATTGAGAGCCCCGAACCCTAAGTCTACCTTCTTATATCTTATCTGTGGCCGGAGGATGGCAGGGACTCACAGAGGTGAGTTCTGAGCCATAATTTCAGTCCCTTCGATTTAGGCGAGGCGTGGGTGCATTGATTCGGAGATCCAAGGCCGAAGACGCGCAGAAGGAAGCCAAAGCTTGAAGGCAGGTTTTAGATCCGATCGTGAAACCCTAGCTAGTCCAGTCAGGATTAGGTCGGAGTCCAAGAGTAATAGGCCGGAACGGGTCAGCAGGGCCTGATACCAAGAGAACATTCACATTACTTTCACATATTTGAGTTGTTAAAAAATTGAGTCAAAAAGCTAAAATTCTACTAAATATAATTAAGTTTTTTAATTATTTTAGTTTTTGCTCATTTATTCTAAAAATAATGATAATTACCATAAATTTCAAAATCTTTAAAATTTGCTTACTTAATAAATATAGCATCATCAATTTTATATATGAAAATAAAATATGAAAGTTATGATTATATAATTACTAATATGACTAAAAAAATAAAATATAATATAAATTCATTTTTTATGTTATTCATGGTAAAATAAAATAAAATTTGAACCGCACTAAAATCAAAATCTTAAATAAAAAATGAATTAAATTAAAAGTCGAAATAACCAATTGAAAATATTAAAACCACTTAAGTACGATTCGGTATCTAATTTCTTCGGGTTCTTGTCCACATTGTTCAACCTCCCATATATGTTTGTAAATTTTAAATCGATACAATAAGTCACACCTAACCATATTGATGAAATTTAAATGTGAAAGATATATTTCATAATCATACCATAGTGGAAGAATCTATATAGATTTGTAAGCCAATTGGTAGGGACTAGGGAGAGCCTAACAAATGTCAAAGTGGGAAATTTTAGGTCCATTTGAATCAGTTCTCATTTCTTTCATTTTCCAAAAAAAAAAAAACAAGTGTCCAAACCAAACATTGCCAGTGTCATAATAGTAATACCAATCCTCCACATAAGGACAAAAAAAAGTTAATACTGAAATATATCCTCAAATTTAACAAATTAAATAATTATATCACATACTTTTTTATTAGGAAATTATAGCAATTTGATAGCTAAGCCATTAAAGATAATGCATATTGGTTGCTCAGCATCTCTCGATACTATATAGCAATTGACGTGATATTTTTTTTATGGTAATGACAAATGTCAAAGTTGTAAATTCCATAAACAAACTAAATAAAAATAATTCTTCCAAAAACAAACAAATGCTAGTGTCGTAACACCATTCCTCCAACTAGGACAAGCGTCCTTTTGGGATTGAGAAAGGTCAAACTCATTTCAAACTTTTATTATTTTATTTTGGACATTTAAATTTTATAAAGTTTTTGTGATCATCTCACAAAATTTATTTTATAAGATAAGTTTTAAAAGTGAAATACATTATTTATAAGAGTAAATATAGCCCTCTGTTTAAAATATATTATTTAAACTGAATAAATGTATTACTATTAATAATAAAATATATTATTTAAAGATAAAATTTCTCAATATCATCATTGATAATAGTGAAATATAAAAGTACATGATGCATAAAAAAATATCTCATAAATAAAAAACTTTGAGCCAATTTGATACAAGTTTTTGTCTTAAAATATAACTAATATGGCCCCGAACGATGTGTGAGACTGTTTAGTTTTCTCTTGTTTTATGATTTATCCATTTATACTTATATCTAAATTAATAATTAAAGAAAAAGAATTATTAAATAATTATTTTTCATATATATTTATATTTCCTCAAATTAAAATGTCCTTGACCTCAGAGCGACGTGATTAAAGCACTTTGTCTATAGCTAATTTGATATTAAATCGATATTAGGAACGTTCACTGTTTCATATGAAAATTTTATACCCCATTTTTCAATAAAATGATATAAAAATAACACAACAGCCGAAATATACAATTCTTATATATTCTAAAATAAATTATATGCAATATTAGCATTACATGATACACTGAGATCATCATAATCACTTGCTAATATCTTGAGTCCGCTTCTAGTCGTAATTCTGAAAACAGCAACATATAATTGATCATGAGTAGATACAGTTTTCTTCAATAAAATGCCAACATGTGATTAGGATTGTTATCAACTCTTTTTAATAGTCATGACATATGAAACAATAAAGGGGATTTATCTTCTCTGCAACTTGAATGACAGAGTAATCAAGGAATTCAGTTTTTTTCAATAAAATGTCAACATGTGATAAGGATTGTCTTTACTCTTATTAATATCTCTCTTGTTGAGGGGGAAGATTTACAGGACTAGCTGAGTAATTAAGGAATTCAGTTTTTGAGTAATAGAACTTGTTAGAATATCATTTGTAAACTCAAAATTGATTCTTTACTAGCTGAATAGTGGTGGTTTTTGACAACATAAAAAAATGAGAAATTCTTAGGAAGAATTCCTACCTTATTGTTGTTTTGATGTCTCAAATATTGTATAGGAACCACCGGTTTAGAGAATCTCTAAATTAGCATAGTCCATTTCAAACTTGTAATGTCCCGTTAAGAGGTCTATCAAGTTGTAATGGAGTTGATCAAGACAAATTGAATTCGGGATCTAATCTACCAGTTTGGACCGTACAAAGAGTTAAAAGAAGCTGACTACCATCTTGGAGCTGATACTCCGAGAAACTAGCTGACGTCACGTTTACAAGCTCAAGTGTCTCAAAGTATTTCTAACTCGTGCATAGAGACAAGGAGAACAAGTCAGATGAACGTTTTACAAGCCAGACCTTAAGAATGGAGAAAACTTAAAGTCTGAGACCCTGGTGCGCAACCAATTGTAGTTTCTCGGACTGCCAGAGCCATTCTAACACAAATGACGAAGATCCAGTTGGCAAGATATATCAAGATATTTCAAGAATATTTTTTGAAGATATTATAGAAGATTTGATATATCTTGATAATATTTGATTTAGTTTTAATTAGATTAGATTTGATTTCTAAATTTGTAGGATTTAGATTCGTTTAGAGGAAATAGATCTAAATAACCATTTTGACTATCCAGAAACCTTAAATAGCCAAAAATTATATGCACATTAAAGAATTAGCCAAAAAACTGTGAACTTCCCTAGATACCCTTATATTTGAATTACTATGTGAAATAAAGCAATATATTAACTAACTCTAATAAATTAACTAATATTATTGGTATTACTATATTTTTATGTTATTATCAATATGTTCGCAAATTTGGTAATATAACTTGATCTAGTCTTCATCTTTATAATATTTTTAATGAATTAGTAAATTATTAAATTAATTAGTATTATTGGTATAACTATATTTTAATATTGTTATCTATATCTTCAAGGCAAGGAAACGTTCATTTCCAATTACGATTACTTGACCATCAGGTAAATCATAATTTTTCTCTAGTTTATAACTAGTCTGGAAGTCTCCATTTCCTGCTCAAAGTAGAGTGCAATGTATGACATATTCTCTTTCATGTCCCTCACAATTTTCTTCTCTGCAGAAGTTGTGAAATTGTAGCCACACTCAATGAGGATCTTAGCAAAGTATTTAGTGAGGTCAGGGTCAGCAAGATCGAGTCGAAGAATAGAATGAGAAAGAGAATAACCTTCGTAAATGGGCACCGTATGGCTCACACCATCCCAGAGTCCATCACAATACCTAAAAAAAAGGCACAGGACAACCAAGATATTCGTGAATATGAAAATTATTCACATTCAACTAATACATTTACAAATCACAAACAAATCAAACTATTGTTAACTAAGAACTATTAAGTCAATCGTTACAAAATAAAATGACATCTTGTGGAGACTAAATAATGGTCCATATAAGCTTCCTCCTACACTGAAAAGTCCAATGCAAACATTCTAAAATACTAATAAAGTGCATTTTTCTAAATAGTTGTTGAGATGTTGATCTGGACACTGATGCTTTGTGTGTGTTGTTTCTCTACAAATGCTACAATGTTTATGAGCTCGTTGCCTGCCAGTTGATGATTGTCTTGCCTCTGCACCACAAGGACGACGCGTATTTCTGGGGCATCCAGCTTGACGAGTCACAATAGGAGGTAATAAATTGGTTGTCGCAGTTTCTGATGAAACCATCCACTCAGCCCGCGGAGGAAGAGAGTTGAAAATTTCGCCATATATTTCACGCCAAGTAGACGTCTTGTCGTATAGAGAAATGTAGGTGAGCAAACGCATTCCTTTAACCCTATAAAAAATGTATATAGTATAACAAATGAAAAAAAATTTATAATTGTGTTAAAATAAAAATTACATACCGAATTGCTGCAATAGCATGAGAGCACGACATTAAGTCCAACTGAAACTCATAGCAATCACACGATTCGTCGTTTAGATCTACCTTCCATGTCCGTGTTTCATCGTGGACTTTGAATTGCATGTTCGATGTTGCCACAACTGTGTATGTCTGAGATACTTCAATCGAATGAGCAAGTTTTTGCATGGCTTCTTCAATCAACTCATCATTTCGTGCATTTTTCGTAGCCCGTCTCTGGTCAAACCATTGTTAAACAATGTATCTGAAGGACTCGATAATGGAGCAGATGGGCAAGCGTCTTGTGTCTAACAGCCTTGCATTGAAAACCTCAGCAGCATTTAAAGTTTGTTGTATGTCGCGGGACAATACTGCTTAATTTGGTCCATGACCTACTTATAGACTGCAAAACGATAAGCATACGCAGCCTTGTGGTACAACTTCACTATAGCTGGACCAAAAACCGTTAGTTTGTTCTGCATATGGTAAAAGCACACCCCGCGTGTTGATTCTGGATATACAGTGTTGATTGCATTTGAAATGCTAATGTGTTGATAAAAAACGATCAGTAATTGATCATGACATCCAAAAGCCAAGCGCAATCGAGTTAGAAACCAAGTCCAAGAATCTTCATTCTCAATCGGGCCAACACCAATAGCTAGGGGGAATATCTGCTCATTTCCATCTTTTGTAGCATCAACAAATAAAACACCTTTGTTCCTTCCCCTGAGGTGTGTTGCATCCACGACAATAACTTGTCTTAGTGATGATGAAAAGACAACTCGCGACACCCCTAATGCGATAAACAAATGTTTGAATCGACCACCCGAATCAATATCCAAATCAGTAACGGTACCAGGGTTAAACTGCTTAAGCACTTCTATGTAGCTAGGTAGCATCTGAAAAGAATCAAGTTGACCACCATAAATCATTGAGCTAGCAACATTTCTGGATCGAAGTGCAACAGTAAAGCTCGCCTTAATTCCAAATGTTTATTGTAGTTCTGCCATAATATCACGTGGTTTGATGATGGACCCTTGTCGAGTGATCTTTCTAGCAAAATAAGCGGCCACTGCTTTCGAACGTACATTTCTATATCCCATTCTACTAAAGTTCATAATACAACTATGAACTGGCTTGAAGTTGTGGACAATCCAACAACCATCTCTGCAAGTTGCACGTAACATGAATTCACAACTATCATTACGTCGACATTGGTACTCTGCTCGAGTTTTAGATGAGCGCACAACTTTAAATTCAACTCTATGATCCATGTGCCAAAGGGCTACGACAGTGTACAATTCCTCTTTTCTCCCAAATATGGAGCCAATTGCCAATTCTGAGTCAAAAATAGCAGCCATGTCTCGAATCAACGGTGATTCGGATGAATCTATAGGAATCATCAGAAGTATCTAGTTATGCAACTGTCGAGCATCAATATTTTTTTCACCATGGCTTCCTGGCAAAAGGTGATTTGGCAAGAGACTTGATACAAAAACACTCATACCACCTTGATGTCGGATCCATGCAGTAAAATATGCAACTGTACGATTCAACATTACCTCCATTATCATTGTCATCATCATCAGATGAGTTGTCATCTTAAGTAGCTTCTTTGTCTTCATCCAATTTGATAATGCCACCACCTTCATTGTTGCCACAGTCTTCATAATCGCTAGCAGCTTCATCATTTTGTTCTTTATCGTTTTAATCCCCTTTAGGAGAATCATTTAAGTTTGGAATTCGTAAACTTGGCCTTCCACTATGACTTTGACAAATGGCCTCTGTAAATAAAGATATAGAACAAATAAACTTGTAATGCCTCAATAATTCAAATCAGTGAAAATATTCTTACTGAAGTCATATTTTTTAGTCGAGAACAATTAACTTATCTAACCAAAGTTAACAACCGAAATAATAATCGGATTATAATCATAACGGCCGAAATCAACTCAACGCCAAATTTAAGCTTAATAATAAATAATTCACAATATCAAAGCCAAAAAAGACTAACTTAAAAGTCATTAAAGTGCCTTAAAATTTAATGGCATGACTCTGAATCAAAATCATGTTATATTATAATTAAATTCGAGGCGAATTATCAAAAGCCACTTACTAGAAGAAATACAACTTTGCTAGATTGTGAAAACTAAAATTAATTAACCAAATAAAAAAAATTTAATTAATGAAAATCGCAACGAAATTTGTTTGAAGAATTAATTCACGTGTATGCTTAAAAGCATATAAGAAATTAAACCAAACCCTCAATCAAACTCATCTTGTAACCATATTCCAAAACAAAGATTAAAATATTCATGACACCATATATGCAATTATAGGAAATTGAAAGTGTGAGTGACGACCTCAAATTAATTTATAGCATAGAGAATAACAATTCACCTATTATCAAATTTACAAAAGAAATATTCACACAAACAAATATAAATCGAATTTAATCTAAATTATCATATCTCAGAAAATTATTGATAGAGTGACTATCATACCTTAAAAATTAATCTTCATAATTAGGGTTTACTTCAATATAGATTTATACCCTATTACTCTATAAAGATAAACTGAAAATTCATAAACGCAACACCACAAACCTGAAGTCATAATTGAAGATGAATTCGAGTTGATATTCGAAGAATATTATTTTTTTCTCTCGATGGGCGTGGTGAGAACAACATATTCTTTGTGATTTATAGTTGTGTTAATAACATGTTCTTTCTAATAAATATTCTAAACTAAAAAAGATATTATTATATTTGAAAAAATAGGGGTATTTTCAAAAAATGGCTAATCCTTGAATATGTACATAATATTGGCTAGTTAGGGTTTTAATATAGTCAAGTAGGCTATTTAAGATTTTAACTCTTCGTTTTATTACAAAGATATCAAGATATATTTCCTATATATCTTGATAAATTTGACAATTTTTTCAGATTTATTTTCCTTGTTTGATTATGATTATCTTTGATTTTCTCCCTATAAATAGAGCTTCATATTTTCATTGTGAGTTATTTCTTCAATTCTGAAAACTCATGAATTTATGTGGATTACTTGAAATTCAAATTTGACTTATCAACTGGACTTTCGTATCAGTTTTGTGGCGTCTTCACTATATCCATCGTTGTTGAAGCAAGTTGTTTGTTGGGTCGTAGGAGTTCGTTTTTGTCCTTGCATGCGGTTCTCTAAGGGTCGACTTCAAAGGTGTTGGATCTGCCCCAACATATCAAGTTATCAGTTTGCTTTTGCGTCGCGTCTGAGTTGTTTCATTCGAGTTCCAGGGCTACGATATTAACCTTCCGGCGAGGATCGTATTATTTTGGTATCCACAGTCAGGTCGTGTCTTTCTTTTCATTTTCATTTTGGTTCAATTTTGTGTCTTGTCCACTTCATTTTTTTCGTGTCAATTTTCGTTCTTTTTATTTTTATTTTCATTTTAATTATTTTTATTTATCTTATTTTCATTTTTTATTATTATAATTATTATTTTCATTTTTACATCTTATTTTATCTATATATATCATCAATAGAAATTCATACTCATCCTTATATATACATATCTACTAATATTTATCCATACATTTATTATTTGTATCTCATTCATATCTATCCAAATCTATTTTATCCATATCTATCCATATTAATATTTATCTCATCCATGATTGTTCATATATATTCATATCTAGATATTCTACATCCATATACTTTTATATCTATCTATATCATCCGTATTTATTCACATATATATATAGAGAGAGAGTCCTAGAGTCATATAGTAAGATTTATGCTTAGCAAAAAAAAAAAACACTATCCTTTGCTAACAATTTGGGGAATTATCAACATTCCATCATTTCAAGGAGGATATGATCCTGAGTTATATCTTGATTGGGAGATGAATATTGAGCTTACATTTGATTGTTATAAAGTTTATGGACGTGAGAATGTCAAGTTGGCAGCTATGGGGTTTTATGATTATCCTCTTACTTGGTGGGATTAATTGATGATTAACAAAGAGGGGAATCGAGAGCGGCCTATCATGACTTGGAAAGAGATAAATGTCATAATGAGGAAATATTTTGTACCTAATTACTAATATCGACAATTATGTTACAAGTTGCAGGATTTGAGGCAAAGGTCTAAAAGTGTAGAAGACTAATACAAAGAGATGGGGATATTGCATCAGCGGCTTGATGCATTGGAAGGTGATTATTTTGGTAGCAAAATGATGAGGTATAGACAAACAAGGTGGAGGAATCAACCAGATAGTTACTCCCCATTTGACAAGCTTCTGATAATGGTGGAGTAGACATTGGTGGCAATCACGTCTAAGTCGTTGCTTGTTTCAGTTCAAGAAATCTTGGAAGAACATATAGTAGTTCAGACACCATTGGAGGTTCCTGATGAAGCATTGGTGACAACCAAATCTGAGCCGATTCAAGATACCAAAGAAGAGGATGTGAGAGTTGCTACACCCTTGGAGAGTCATACTGAAGACAATGAAGGATTTGAAGTTACGGCTACACTCACTATCATGTGTATGCAAAGCCAACGTCATGTCCAGAAGAAGATGGACATAGAGTTAATGACGCCAGTAGAGAATATGGTTGAGAGGACCATATATCAATTCATTTTTGTGCGAACTATTGATTTGAAAAAGGAAGTGCAGGAGACTAAGCAATTGCAAAAGTTTGAACATGACGATGCGCCAAATAAGTCAACCAGAGGCAATGTAAGATGGCCAATTGAATACGGTGTAGACAGGGATTTGAGGACGAATCCCTTTGAAGAGGATGAGAATGATGGAGATCCAGTTGACAAGATATTTCAAGAATATTTGTTGAAAATAATATTAAAGAAGATTTTATATATCGTGATAAGATTTGATTTAGTTTTAATTAGATTTGATTTGATTTCTAGATTTGTAGGATTTTGGATTCGTTTTATTACAATGATATCAAGATATATTTTCTGTATATCTTGATAGATTTGATATATTTTTCGGATTTATTTTCCTAGTTTGATTAGGATTAGATTTGATTTTCTTCCCATAAATAGGGCTTCATATTTTGATTGTAATTCAGCTTTTAGTTCAATAATGATTTTGTGAGCTATTTCTTTCAATTCTGAAAATTCATGAATTTTTGTGGATTACCTTGAAATTCAAATTTGACTTATCAACCGGACTTTCGCATCCGTTTGTGGCGTCTTCACTATATCCATCGTTGTTAAGGCAAGTTGCTTGTCAGGTCGTAGGCGTTCGTTTTCATCCTTGTCTGCGGTTCTCTAAGGGTCGACTTCAAAGGTGTTGGATCTTCCCCAACATATCAAGTTATCAGTTTGCTTTCGCATCGCGTCTGAGTTGTTTCATTCGAGTTCCTAGGCTACGATCTTAACCTTTTGGCGAGGATCGTATTCTCCAATTCTGACTGCACAATCTTTCTTAAACCAGCTTTCAAAACCTTCATTATATAATTGGTTAGAAGTTTATCATCATCACCATCATTATCTTCATACTCAGTTTCAGCCAAACTGGCTCTGATAGAAAAATGATATGATCCTCACCGGAAGGTTAAGATCGTAGCCCAGGAACTCAAATGAAATAACTCAAACGCGACGCGAAAGCAAACTGATAACTTGATATGTTGGGGAAGATCCAACACCTTTTAATTTGACCCTTAGAGAACCACAGGCATGGATGAAAACAAACCCCGACGACCCAACAAGCAACTTGCCTCAACAACGATGGATATAGTGAAGACAGAACAAACGGATGCGAAAGTCCGGTTGATAAGTCAAATTTGAATTTCAAGGTAATTCACAAAAATTTATGAGTTTTCAGAATTGAAGAAATAACTCACAAAATCATTATTAAACTGAAAACTGAATTACAATGGAAATATAAAGTCCTATTTATAGGGAGAAAATCAAATATAATCCTAATCAAACTAGGAAAATAAATCTGAAAAATATATCAAATCTATCAAGATATACAGAAAATATATCTTGATATCTTTATAATAAAACGAATCTAAATCATACAAATAAAAAAATCAAATCTAATCTAATTAAAGCTAAATCAAATATTATCAAGATATATCAAATCTTCTATAATATATTCAGCAAATCTTCTTGAAATATCTTGATATATCTTGCCAACTGGATCTCCATCAACAAAGCTATTAGTCGATATCTATAATCAGAAAAGTACGGAGTAGGTGCAGAACTTTTGAAAAAGCATTCTATCCTTCGCAGAGAAGAGAGGCGCTGGATTGGAGTTGATCCAAAGTGTCTCTAAACGACTACAATTTCAATCTCGCTCACTTCGTCTATAAATAGATGAAGTGCCCATAGAGAAGAGGTTGTTAGCATCTCTGTGGAAAAGCCACCAAGCAAGATGAGTTGGAATCTTAGACAAGCTGCCAGACTGAGCACAAGAGTTGTGATAGGTACTCTGCCAAGCAACCTGCTAGAAAATCAGATAGGAAAGAAATAATGTTTTTGTTATTATTTGAGTTGTAAAGAAAAGACTTTAATACAATGTAAGAGTTGGTTAAAGTGAGTTGTACTAGCTGAACAGAGCCTTGGATGCATTGTAAGATGGCTCTGTATATAATGTAATGCAAACCACCATTGCTGTCAATGAAAAAAGCAGGAGTTCAACTACTAGCATAAACCTTTGAATATGTGTTGTTTTACTTTTCTTTCATGGTATCAGAGCCAGGTTCAGGTCTTAACACCTAACTCTGATACTCTCTCTCCCAGTACTCAGTTAGCCTTCATTATATGGAGACCACTCCAAATTCACAGACGAGCTCGGGCTCTAGTTCAAGCCTTATCATTACCCTTGTACTACCTCAAAATCACCCCATTTCTATCAAGTTGACTGAAAATAATTATGTTGTATATGGAAGCAAAAAATCCTGACCACGATAAAAGGTTATGGCCTGGAATCATTCCTTCAAGGTACGACTGCAGCCCCAACAGAGTGGCTTTCCGAAGAAGGAGATGTCGCAACGAGAAGGCCAAATTCCGAGTTTCAGTCTTGGACTAGACAAGATCAACTCCTATCATCTTGGATCCAGTCCTCGTTGTCCGAAAGCATTATGCTTATGGTGGTTGGTCACACAAAAGCTGCTGATATATGGAACACTTTGGAGAAAAATTTTGCTAGCCAATCTAGAGCAAAGATGATGCAGTATAAACTGCAACTACATACACTTAAGAAGGATGCATTGCCTATGAGAGAATATCTCAATAAAGTCAGTCTGTTGTGATCTTCTTGGATCTGCTGGCTACAAGGTTTCAGAGGAAGACCAGATACTTCATATTTTATCTGGCTTGGGGAGTGAATATGACTCTATGATGGTTAGCATAACATCCAGGGTGGAGCCGTGGTCAATAGGTGATGTTCAATCACTCTTGTCGAGTTTTGAATCAAGGCTGGAGTCACTAAGAAATCATGTTGTCAACAATGAAGGCTCCCAACCCCTCGCCAATCTACTTTCTTCAAATGCCATCTCAAGAAAATTTAATGTAACCAGCTCAGAAAATTAAGGGAGAGGTTACCAAGGAAACAACCAATATCGTGGCGAAAGAAGTTTCAGAGGTGGATCGAGAGGACGAGGCCGATTTCAATGCAACAATAGAACAATTTGTCAACTGTGTCAAAAAACCAACCATACCGCTGAGAAATGCTGGCATCGCTTTGATCAAAATTTTATTCCTCACAATCCACCAACCCAGCATCAACAACACTCACACCAATCCAACAACAGTGCTCCAAATCTAAACATGGCCTACTTGCCTGCTGCTCATATGCCCATTCTGATTGCAGCTATGACAATGGATGGTATCCTGATTCAGGAGCCACTCACCATGTCTCTGGTGACTTGTCAAATCTCAGCAGTGCCTCTTAATATGGTGGCCATAATCGTCTACATCTGGGTAATGGACAAGGTGTGGATATCTCACATGTTGGTAATACCTCTCTCAAATCTCCAAATCATTCTAGATTTTTCGCTCTCAATAATTTGCTTCATGTGCCTTGCATTACCAAGAACCTCCTTAGTGTTTCACAATTTTCTAAAGACAATGATGTATTTTTTGAATTTCACCTATCTTTTTGCCTTGTAAAGGATCAAACCACCGAAGTCATTCTGCTCAAGGGCACTGTTAAGGAAGGTCTCTACCACTTCACTCTTGACAAAATCAATCCTTCTTCAAGCTCAAGTGTTTCAGCCGATGTTAATTTTCTCTCTTTCCCTCAAGGCAGCAGCTGCCAAGATGTTTCTTCTTCTGCATTCCCTAAATTTCAATATGTTCTTCCTTGTACTTTCACCACTTCTGTAGGAGTTTGTAGCCTGGATGTTTAGCATAAAAGACTAGGACATTGTGCTCTAGATATAGCTATAAAAGACTAGGACATTGTGCTCTAGATATAGCTGAAAGAGCCTTGAAAAGCTGTAACATCATCTTCAATAGAAAATTGGCTACCTCATTATGTCAAGCATGTTCCTTTGCTAAAATGCATAAATCGCCTTACTCAAACTCCACCTCCCAGCATAACACACCTCTTGCACTCATCCATAGTGACTTGTGGGGGCCTACACCTGTCACTTCTTCAAATGGATACTCTTACTATGTTAGCTTCATTGATCATTACTCACGATTCACTTGGCTTTACCTGCTAAAATCAAAGAGTGAAGTATATTCAGTTTTCACTACATTTAAAATGATGGTTGAAACTCAATTGAATTGTAAAATAAAGGCCTTACAAATCGATTGGGGGGGGGAGAGTATAGAAGTTTAACCCCATTTCTTCAGCAACATGGTATTGTCCATAGAGTGTCTTGTCCCTACACACCACAACAAAATGGCTTGGCAGAGAGAAAACATAGGCATCTAGTTGAAATGGGTCTAGCCTTTCTTTTTCAGTCAAACACTCCCATGAAGTATTGGGATGATGCATTTATTGCTGCAGTTTTCACCATTAATCGGTTACCTACAATGGTATTGAATTACAGAATTCCTCTTGAGGTATTATTCAAGCAAAAACCTGATTTTAACAGCTTTAGGATTTTTAGTTGCCTTTGTTATCCCTACATAAGACCCTACAACAACAATAAACTACAACCTAGGTCTGCTATGGGTATTTACCTAGGGTTCAGATCAATGCATAAAGGGTACAAAGCCCTTTTACCTGATGGAAAGGTGATTGTCACAAGAGATATTATTTTTGATGAGTCAGTATTCCCATTTTCCAACCAACATACACCTGCTCCTTCACATGTTCAACCTTCTTCTTTTCCTATTCTGCCACTTATACCTACTATCATCCCTACTCACTTTGACCCTTCTTTTCACAGTCAGTCCACTACACCTACCCAACAATCCCATTCTTCCTCGTATACACCATCTTCACCAGATACAAATCACTCATCTAATTCAAGACAAACCTCTGAAAATGAATCATCCTCTCACTCACTTCCCAGCCCACACCCTTCCCCCACACTTTCTCCACCTTCCCCAGTTGCTCATCATCCCATGATTACGAGATCTAAGGTTGGCATATTCAAGCCAAAACTTCTCCTTACATCTTAAGACGATATGTTCTCCACTGTTGAGCCAACTTCAGTTGTTCAGGCTCTCTCAAATCCAATTTGGAAACAAGCTATGCTTGATGAACTACATGCTTTGCATAAAAATAACACTTGGACACTTACTCCTCTGCCTATTGGTAAGAATATTGTGGGTTGCAAATGGCTTTTCAAGATCAAAAGACATGCTGATGGTTCTGTCTCAAGATATAAGGCACGATTGGTTGCACAGGGTTATTCTCAGGAGCCCGGATTCAACTTCTCTGAAACTTTCAGCCCTGTGGTTAAGCCAACCACTATTCGGATTGTGCTCACTCTTTCTGTTGTTGTTGGCTGGCCAATTATGCACCTTGATGTGGATAATGTCTTTCTCAACGACGTTCTTGGAGAAGACATCTACATGCGCCAACCGCCTGGTTTTGAAGTTCAATTTGCCATTCCTCAAGTTTGTAAGTTGTCCAAAGCTTTTTATGGTCTTAAACAGGCCTCTCGATCCTGGTTCTTGACCATTAAATCCGTTCTTCTTCATCTGGGCTTCAGTCAATCCAAGGCAAACTCATCTCTCTTCTTTCAGATTAACAAGGTCAACACCATTTACCTTCTAATTTATGTCGATGACATCCTCATCACTAGGAATTCTCAAGCTGCAGTTGAGTTGCTAATCAATAAACTTGGCAAACATTTCTCTCTCAAAAACTTAGGCCAAGTTCGTCACTTTCTCGGCATTGAAGTTGCTAGAACTTCTCATGGTCTTCACCTCAGCCAAGGTAAATATATACGGGATATCCTTGCAAAAGTGAATATGCAAAATGCAAATGGTTGCCCGACTACTATGGTATCATCTCTCCAGTTGTCAAGGCATGATGGCAATCCTACTATTGACGGCACTTTAAATCGTAGCGTGGTTGGAGCACTTCAATATGTTTGCATCACACGACCTGATATTTCTTTCAGCGTTAATCGAGTAAGCCAATTCATGTCTTCCCCTTTAGACACTCATTGGAAGGCTGTAATGAGGATCTTGCGATATTTGGCTGGCTCCATTGATTATGGTCTTCATCTTGCTCCTTCTCAAATCTTAAACTTGGTCGGCTTTTCAAATTCGGATTGGGCATCCGACATTGATGACAGAAGATCTGTCACAGGATGTTGTGTTTATTTGGGTGGAAGTCTGGTGGCTTGGAGTTCTAAGAAACAGTCAACTGTCTCCCGTTCAAGCACCGATGCCGAATATCGAAGTTTGGCTCATGTTACTTCTGAACTCGCGTGGATAAGCTCTTTACTCCAGGAAATAAGAGTTCAATGTTCCAATCCTCCGATTGTATGGGTTGACAATATCAGCACCATAGCTATAGCTTCCAACCCCGTTCTACATGCTAGAACTAAGCATGTTGAATTCGATCTACATTTTGTTAGAGATCGTGTTGTTGCGGGTCTGCTACGAGTCCAACATGTCCCTTCACATGATCAAGTTGCTGATTCTCTTACTAAACCATTGAGCATTCAATTCTTCTCACGGCTGCGTAGCAAGCTTGGTATTGTTCCCCCAGTCATGCTCGAATTGAGGGGGGATGTTAGTATCTCTGTGGAAAAACCACCAAGCAAGATGAGTTGGAATCCTAGACAAGCTGCCAGACTGAGCACGAGAGTTGTGACAGGTACTCTGCCAAGCAACCTGCAAGAAAATCAGATAGGAAAGAAATAATGTTTTTGTTATTATTTGAGTTGTAAGGAAAAGACTTTAATACTACAATGTAAGAGTTGGTTAAAGTGAGTTGTACTAGCTGAACAGAGCCTTGGATGCATTGTAAGATGGCTCTGTATATAATATAATGCAAACCACCATTGCTGTCAATGAGAAATGCAGGAGTTCAACTACTAGCATAAACCTTTGAATATGTGTTGTTTTACTTTTCTTTCAGAGGTTACATCAATCAACAGATTACGTTACCATTTTCACCGATCTTACTAATCCAACCACCGAAGTTAAAAAATTCTACAAACAGTAGCCTGAAGCTTTCAACTTCGAGCCTAATTCTTAGCTTATTGTGTGCCATCTTTGGACACGAGACTCGTAGCCCTTCAGCTTGAATTATTTTAGTTGCTGCCTATCTCCAAGCAGACTGTCACGGACGTCTAGCCGCAAGTTCGATAGTTCAGGAAAGAACTCTATAGCTCCCAAGATCCAGATTAGGAGGCTGCGTGATGTGCCCATACTCTAAGTCTGAGAAACTGGAAGGAAGACGAAGCCCTGAACAAGTGAGCTAGTGGACTCGTAGACATTGACATGTACCAACTAATTATAAATCGTGAGCTTTTTGTATTCCTGTAAAGCTTAGTAATTTCGCCCTCTATAAATTGAACCTAACTTTAAACTCGCTAAATTATAAATTTCTGAACCACAAACTAGTGAAGTATTTTATATATTTATTCTCAGATTTTATGTTAGTATATATATATAGATGATTTTAAGATTTCGACTTTAAATATTATTTTTGACTATTAAATTTTAGTTTAAGAAATCTTATATAGACACAGAGGTTTAAACTAGGCTTACAAATTTTTTGAGCTGAGTAATTTGAACTTTATATCCCTCTACTTATTACTTAAAATTCGAATAATAGAATTCAATCATGCCAAACTCAAATTTGATGAGCTTGACACAATGATTCAAACTCAACTTCAAAATTATGCCGACTTGATAATTACCCCCAGTACAAACCCTAGTTGCTAAATACATCCACCAAAATTTTACAATAGAAAGGAAAACTAATGCAAGACATTCAGCATGTTCAATGGAAAATGTCAAGAACCCGATACCCTGTTCAAACAGGAAGGGTTGCTGCAATGCATTGCTTTGACTTGAGAATTTTTGGGCCAAATTCATCAGATCAATAGTATTACAGATGAAGCAATGTCAAATACCTCCTGCTCCCCAACTTTCTTCCACACTCCATCGATCATCAGTTGGCCTTCAATGCCTTCTACACTCTGATTTTGCGTCCAACAATCAGCTTCAATTTCAACCCCTGCCTTCTTCACAGGCGTGCAATCCATTTCCTCCGTGCTGATCTCCGCTTCTCGTTTACCGCAACTCTCTTTGATACCCGATGCTGTCACGACTTCTCTATGATCATCAACACACTCAAGAGCTGGAAGCCTGCCCGAAAAGCCAATTGTATGAGGTAGCATGCCAATGGGACATGGAGTCCATGATTTCGCCACAATCCATCTGCGTTTGTTCCCCACCTCAGTGATATTCGGCTTTCCTTGTTTTTTCTGCATCCGTTGCTGCTTCAATAACTCGTGCTTCTCTTCAGCTTCACGAATTGAATGCTCTTGCTGGGAAAGAAGGGTGTCATTGTAGGAGGTGACGGAGATCTCTGAAATCGATGGCTGCTCCAATAAAGCAAGTTTCTTGAGCTTCTGGATTAGAAAACTCCCTCCAGCCAACTGTGCTAGCGTAACGGCTGATGCCATCAGTTTCTTGTTACCAGTCAGGGACACCAAAAGACATCTGCGCAGTAATCCTAAAACAGTTGCCCTTGGGAGTAGTTTCTCTATCATGGAGCTTTTGGATTCAGCAGATTCCTTGGAACCAGTTGGATTTAGTGTCTTCAGGTTATCAACAAGCCACTCAAATAGACACGAAAGCAATTCAAACCGACGAGTGATTGCTGAGTCCACAGAACCCGTTTTACAGTTCATGGCCTCACTGGTTTCCATATTCTCAAGAACTGCCTGGGTAAGTATCAATAGAAGCTCTGGCTCTTTTCTCGACAATTTCAAGACGACAGATTTCCAGTCTTCAAATGCTGTATCCTCCACGTGCTCTGTTAAACTTGACGACTCTAAAGCACTTAGCAAGTATTCCAACAGAATATAGACTACTTCAGTAGAAAATGAAGAATACAGGCGGAGCGTGTTTTTCAATGCTTTCGTAAGGTGCTTCTTAGAACCTGAAGAATGGTCGTATGGTTATTCCAGAAGAAAGCGAAATCTCAGAGTGAATTACATATAAATTATAGTGCTCTATAGAGAAGTTTATACCAGCGGTGTTGGAGTGTGATGACTTCCCAGCTGCAAGAAGGAGAAACTTACTACGCCCATACAAGAGCTCTGTTTGCCTTAAACCTGCAAGTTAGTGTACATGTCACTCCGTATACAGAAGATAATATGTAAGCCGGTAAAGAACTACACGTAGTTTGATGATTATATGGTATAATGCCATCCATTAATGGATACAATTTTGTTGATTCCGGAGCATCCAAATTCAACAAATGATGCATAGATAGTACTTACGTTTTCCCTTGTCATGCGATGAACTAAGTTTCGTCATTTGTTTCGCCTTCAGACAGAGAGAAAATTCACGAAGGCTTCGCTTGATTTCTTTCCTGAGATTGGCAGTTTTATTGGTTTTTACAGGGATTTCCTTTTCTTGAGGTTCCCAATAATAGGATATCAACCAATCAAGTGCCTGCATAATATTTAGCAAAAGGTCCAACAAAATGATGTATGAATATGCAGTGCACTAGTAGCTGTTTGCAAAATGTAAAAGAAAATCAATGCCCAGAATATGGTGTTCAACTTGGCATTTCACTCCATAGGAAAGAATCGAGTTTCCTGAGGAAAATAGACCATATGTTTGAAATTTACACAAGCAAAGCAAGAATGGCGAGGACTATGAAGTAACAGGTACATGTGCTTCTATGTTCTATAAACTTGACAAGCTAATCATTAACTAGATTCAAGGTTTTATACAACCATTATCTAACAAATGTATTCCTAGGAAGCTAAAGAAATAATAACATGTGCAATGCCACCATGTAGAATTTTTGAAATTGAATATTACTCAGTTGTGAAGTGGTTCCTAAAATGAGCGCTTGAAATATTGAACTTATTTAAAGACCAAAAGGAAAAACCGCATGAGTTTTAATGTGGTAATAGAAGAAGTTCTTAAACGAGAGTGAGAAGAAAATGATGTGGCATTAAGCCCTAAATGTTCAGAAAACAAAATTACCTTTGTTGAAGCAAGACGGACCAGTTGAAGAGAAGGGAGATCACGGTGAGAACCCTCTGCGGTGTCAAATGCCAAATAAGAAACAAGAAAGAACATCAGAAATGTTCTGAAAAGTAACAACAAATAATCAGCAGGTTACCTCGGGAAAAATACTTGAAAGACGTACTCACCATGACGAATATCAATAAGCATCCTGGGAATGGCAATAGCATCAGCAGCTTCCCCTATTGAAATCTGATTCTTTTTCCTGGTTTTCTCAACCACACCATTTACAAGCCTTGTGGAAACAAAAAGAAAGTTAGAATTCAGGCAAAACACTACCTATGCATACATAGAACCCAACACTGTTTACCTATGCATACATAGAACCCAACAAACAAACAACCAGCAGAAATAAGAGTATGGTACCTCACAATTGCCATGGAATATAGCATGGCAAGCATTTCCTCTGAATGGGAAGTAATCTCATCCAAGTTATTTCTACAATCAATATAGGAACATAAAAGATTTCGTCAAATATAGAAGACAGACTAAAAAACCTTCCTTTCATCACCTAAGCAAACTAAAAAACCAAAATTTAAATATAAAAGACCAACTACATTCCTTTATATGCATGCACACAGATTTTAGAGTAACTAAAGCTCTCATTTCCGTGCGAAGTTTCACATATAGTAAAGAATCAGGAAATGAATTGGAAGGATATATTGGATCAACTATCCGCCGCATTCGCCAAATTAAACATCAAGATACAAATTTCACAGATTTTGAAGTTTTAAAACTGAATGAGTGAACCAAGAAAGCAGCTTTCACTGAATTTCAATAACAAACCGAAAAAAAAAATAAGAACTAAGTTTTCTCCCGCTAATCTCAATGGCTTTCATTATGAAGATTCTTATTTGAAGTAGAACATACCTAAAAAAGGGGTCTTTCTGCTGAATCTCAACGATGGAAGCAGTAACGTCAACCGCCACAGGTACGCACCCTCTGCTCCGCCACGTCGATATCTACAAGACCCGGCAACAAAATGAAACAGAATCAAAGCATAAACTACAAAAACCACAGGAGGAAATCGAGAATTCAAACACCAATAACATCAATGGAATAGAATTCAAGTTCTCACTCTCTTGAGCGCAAAGGCAACAGAATCAGGAGAGCAAGAAAAAAGGGAGGCTCTAACTAACTTCCATTCATCCCAGCTAATCCATGGAACCAATTTGAGGTTGCTTTCTACGACGTCGTTCGGCTCGTGACCCTTAAACCCTAGCATAGACTCCATAAGTAGACAGGGGAGGCGAATGCCGTTGCTGTTTCTGTGGTCGATTACCACACATAGACAGCGTTCAGAACGTACGGGTGCTCGTGCGACCGAGGCCGCTGCAGCGCCGGGAAAATATTCGGCGGCGGCGGCGGCGGTTGCTGGTGATGGCTATGATAGAGGCAGAAGGTGGTGAAAGAAAATGGGGGTCACAACAATTGGGCCTGTCTTTATTTTGTTTCGTTAGCTATTGGGCTCCAAATTTTGATTTATTTTTAATTTATATACATTTGGGGAAAATTTAATTATATATTCCACATTTAATGAAAATAACTTTTTTTTTAATGTGTTTTAGATAAAATAGCAGAGTTCTCAATTTATCAAGGGAAAACTATGAAAAATACCCTAAACTATTAGTCAACTATGAAAAATACCCTATTGTTTCTCCTTCCTTGAATTATACCCTAATGTTTCATTTTGTCAATTAAAAATACCCTCAACTATAAAAAATACCCCAATGTTTTCTTTATCACTGAATTATACCCTAATTTTTAAGGATGTCAATCGGTCTAACCCGTCGGGTTTCGGGTCAGTCCTACCAGGCGTGGATTAATCGGTCCGGGTCAAATCAGGCTAAAATTTATTTGGGCTAAAAAATGTTGACCCTAACCCTAACCCGTCGGTTTTCGGGCTAGCCCATCGGGCCAATGAATTTATTAATTATTTTTTATTTTTAATACATTTTCACTCTTTTAATATTTTAAATAATAAAAAATAAACAAAATATTACTTTTCTCTTATAAAAAATACAAAACACATCACAAACTCTTATATAATGATTAATTAACTATTAAAAATATATTATTTTTAATTTTAGTAATATTTAAATATATTTTAAATCGTAAGTAAATAAACTTAACTATGTATTAAATACTTTTTGAACTAAATACAATTATATAACTTAAAATTTAATTAATATATATGATTTTAAATATCAAAAGTAGATTTCAGTACTATAGTTATGGTAAATATAAGGGTTAATCGGGCCAACCCATCGGGTTTTGGAATTCGGGTTATTCGGTCTAAGGCTATTCGGGTTAGTTTTTTTTCGGGCTAAAATATTTTGATCCTAACCCATATTTTACCTCGGGTTAATTGGGCCAACCTGCGGGTTTCAGGCTAAATTGACATCCCTACTAATATTTGATTTGATGTTAAAATTTTTATGAATCATAAATTAAAATAATGTGTGAAATTTCCATTTCTTTGGTATATATGTGGCATATATTGTATTAGAATTTTAACACCGTTAGCGAAAATAGGGTATTTTTAATTGACAGAAGCAAACATTAGGGTATAATTCAATGATATGAAAAATTTTAGGATATATTTCATAGTAAAGGGTATTTTTAGTGGGCAAAATAAAACTTTAGGGTATATTTCAAGGAAAAGCAAACAGTAGGGTATATTTCATAGTTGACCAATATTATAGGGTATTTTTCATAGTTTTCCCATTTATCAAAGTGTATAAAATGACATCAGTTTTTTTAGGATTGTCAATTCAACTTGATATGTGAAAATTAACTTGATTTTAAAAAGAAGGTTATGATACAAATATTTTAATTTTTTAATTTTTTTTTTTAATTGATTGTTAAAGTATCCTACATCGAGTGGAAATCTGGACAAGAGTCTTAAAAAATTGTTCCCTCCAAAACATAAAAATAACAGTTTTTTCTATTAATTTTTAGCAATAATTTTAATATATTTTTCACCTCATTTTTAATTTTCTCAATTTCATGTTAAATAATTTTATATTAACATGATAAATACTTTTTAAAATAAATAAATTTCAAATATTACTGTTTTTTCTAAAAAAAATATCACATCAACTACAATTTTATTTTTTATTTTTTATATTTCCATGTTTTTTTATATTTTAATATATACAAAGTAAAATAATGATAATAATATTTAAGCAAAAATGTATTTGTGTCAGTTTTTCTTTTTATTTTAATCTCACAAATTTATTTTATTTATTATTTCAAATAATACTAATATAATGTATTATGGGTTAATTTTATAAATCAAAAATCTTTTTTATGTATTCTTTGTATTTTTATGTTTTTACAAAATTTAAATATATAATTAGATATGAAATATTAGGGATGAGAAAAAAAAAACTCAAAAATATCAAATTATTGAACATCTATTTTTATATTCTCTTTTCACTTAAATAGTATTATTGATATAAACATTTTTTTTACATAAATATTAGTAGAAATAATCGTAAAAATTATAGGATATCAAAAAAAAAATTGTACAAATAACGGAACGATGATAGTATATAAATTATGTCTTACTATAACCATACTGAGAATTTGGTAAGGTATATCGAAAACTTCAGCATGATACCGTAAAATTCAATATAGTATAAGGTATGGTAGAAAAAGTATAGTATATTATCCCGAAACATCATTATGAAATATGGAAAGTATTTAATATTATAATTATATTGATAAATAAAAAATAGATTTATTTTTTAAATAATTAAATGAAATATATGTACATATATATTGTGATTTTATTAATTATATTTTAATGTTATAAAGTATGCATATTTATATATATTTTTTAATTTGTGCAACACACGAGTGTAAAGCTATTACTACTTTATTATAGTAAAATCCCCTCTTTTTAAATTTTGTTGGGAAAAAATTAATTATTAACATAGTATCAGAGTCAATTTGATGATAGTTTTCGATAAAAATTTCACACTGCGTGTGAAAGAATATTAAAATATTTCGTACCCCATGAGGAAATGAGATCTTAACAATGATCCAAATCGAAAAGTTATAGGCTGAAAGAATTAGTTTAATTGACTCTATTAATACCTATATTACTACTTTTATAATAATTGTATTATTGGATTTATATTTAATAGTGGAGATCACAACTTATAATAATTTTTAAGCTATGTAGATGTATTAAGTGCAAATATTTTTTTATAAACTTTGACTCACTAGGATTTTTAAATTATTCAAATTGAAATATGTTCAAAATATTGATGAAATTAATTAAAATGATATTTAAATTGATAATATATGAGTTGCATTGTAATTAGAGTTTTTTAATTTAAATACAAAATATTTTTTGAAGATATAAATACTATTGGGAAGCATGATAAAAAATAATTATGAGTTTTGGGAAAAAGTTAAAAGTAAAATGTGTTATTTTAAATCATTCCACATTTGTTAAAAAAAAAATTTAATAACGATTTCTTAATGTGAAGCATGGTTGTGGCAGAATCTAGCCAGGCAACATATTTTTAATTTTTGTTTAAATTTTAGAGAATAAAAATAATTATAGCAAAACTGTTTCTAAATATGAATATCTTAAAAATAAAATAAAATCGACGAAAACAAATCTTCAAGTATCTCAAGTTTACGAATCTGATAAATTCACTCATAGTAAACTCTCCATATCCAATTATTAGTTTACAAATATACCATAACAAAATAGCATCCATTTATAATTTAGAACAATAATAAAAGATAAAATGTATTAGAAAAAAGTGGAATATAAATGTATATATAGCTCTCAAAAAAACAGAAAATTATTTGAGTATTATCGAAAATCATTCTAACGGTAAAGAAGGAACTCAGAAATTTCATCATTGCAATAAAAAGTTCCAACTGTGGCGAGAGACAAAGCGTTACAGGGGTGGGGAAAGGCGCTGCAGGGACGATGCACGGCGGCGGCGTGGTTGGGGATTCGAAACCCGCCTAGCCCTATTTCCGTCGAACACCTAATTTTCGTATCGGCTAAAATAATAAAATAAAATTATAAATTAAGAAAAATACTAATATTAATTTCCGGACGAAAATTGAATAGAATGGAACGGGCCTGAAAGCCCATTGGAAGAAACGGGCCAAATTTGGCGCCAGCGGTCGCCTGCAATCAAACTGTCTTCTTCTATAAGAACGTGCCCCTTCAATTAAAAAACAGAGGGTGAGAAATTGGTTAAGTCTCTTCAAATTTCCATATTTGAAGTTTTGGCTGTGTAATAATCTTGATTTTGGGCAGTTTCAGACCATCTTTCCGTTGGGTTAGTTCCGGCTTTTCTTGAGAATCAACGGTTTCTTACACTTTCTTTGTTTCTTGCATGCTTTATTTCCGGATGATCAAACTTATGATTTATGAATGATGAGAAGGAAGCTGTTGCGATCTTCCTTTTCTTTTTCTACGAATTAGAGCAGCCCACAAGATTGAATTATATATATATAAAAAAAAAACTCAGTTACCTGTTGCTGTAATGGAAAGGAAGAGCAAAGAAAGAAAATAATCATCTTTTATTTTCTTGTTGAATTGTAATGTGTATCTACTACGATTTCTTACACTTTCTTTGTTTCTTGCATGCTTTATTTTCGGGTGATGAGATTTATGAATTTAGTCAGTTTCTCGACTGTTTGATGAATGATGAGAAGTTGTAGCCATCTATCTCCCTTTTCTTTTCTTCTTCTTTTGAATTATATCATAGGCTTAGACCAACTCAGTAACTAGTTGCTGTAATGGAAGTTAGAGCTAAGAAAGAAATAATCAGCTTTTAAAAGAAATACAAGATTCTGTGCAATGGATGGCTGTGATACCCATATTGATTTAAACTTCAAGATTCAGTTTTCACTCGTGTTGAAATCTGTGGTTTTAGGGTTAGTCAGCCTCAGCCATTTGTATAAGGAAATTTTCATTGATTCTAATTCATTGGTAAGAATTTAACTTTTCTTGAGCCAATGATTAATGTGTTGTGATTGAAGTGCAGGAAGGAATTAAGATGGATCTCAGCCCCTGCCACCATCTTGTCTTCGTGTTTTCGATTCTCGTGTTGCTTTCACAGACTCACTTGTCATGGAGCTGGTTCTTTTCATCTAATGAAGAGGCTCATTCAGACAAGATGAATCACAAAAATGTGGTTTCCGAGTTCTCCATGGAAGCCCTCAATGACAAGAATGGTGTCCAGCTAGTCGAAAATGCTAAGAACAAAATGCTTTCTCCGAATTCTTGCTGGCAATCCGCCTACCAGAATGTCTTTGAAGGTTGCTCGAAGACCCTTGCTGATGAAGAGCGACGGTCTAGGCTGGCTTGGCATCTTAGTGATTGCTTCCAGAGGCACACGGGCCGTCCATCTTTCCGTTACTGTGACCCAAAATCTAGCATGAAGAAGTGCTTGCAGAACTTGGATAGAGATGCTCACCAGATTTATCTCGAATACTTTCTCGAAACGAACTCCATCTGTCACCAATTACAGTAAGCTAGCATCATCATCATCTGATGTTTGTTCATTTGACTTTTATGTGGCTAATGATTCTGTTGTAGGACGGAGGCGTTCAAGCATCAAACCGAGAGATTGGTGAACGAGCTCAAGAGCAGTGCAGAATATGCAGAAATGAAATTTGAAAAGATTGAAGAGCATGGGGAGCTGTTATTGCATAACTCAAAGGAAGTTCATGATTCCTTGGCTTCAATAGATGTCCGAACTCAGCAAGTTGCACAGACATCTAAGGTGTTGGAGGATCATGTTAACTCTGTATTGAGATATTCTGAAGTAGTTTACGAGCAGTCCAAGAGTATCGCGTCCTCTCAGTTAGAGCTAAGTGAAGGACAAGCAAAAATGAAGGAGAATCTAGCTGAAGGAATGGCATTACTTCAGAACTCGTACGAGAATCTGGGAAAAGAAATCAACAACTTGAGATACGAAGCAGCCGAAATAGAGAGGGAGATTGTGAAAGTTGGTGATACAATGTCATCCAAGATGAGCATTCTGCAAAGCAAAGCAGACGACATAGGGAACATGGCTGGGACGTCGTTGGACAAGCAAAAACAGCTTCTGGATGGGCAGTCTGAAGCCCTTGAGGGTCTCAATTTCCTCACCAAGTTTCAGTCTCAGGCCCTTGAAGAGAGCAGGTAAACCTTTTTCAAGTCTTTCTTTAAACAATACGATGATATGAGTACTTGAATATACAAGAAATAAACTCGAATTATCAAATATGCAACATAAAATTTACAGGGTAACCCTGCAGAAGCTGGCTGAATTTGGGCATAAGCAGCAGGAGGAGCTACTCCAAAAGCAGAAACAACTCCATCAGTCTCATGATAATCTCGTGGAGAACTCGAAGCTCATATTAGCAGCTCAGGTTTGTTAAAAGTTCTCCAAAACTCGAACCCTTTTCATCACTCCTATGTTAAAGTCTTTGTCTTGTTGATTTTGTTGCAGGAAGCATTCGAGTCAAAGCAAGCAAGCATGTTCGTTGCCATAGACAAGCTTTTTGCCTTGCACAATGCTATGCTATTTGAATCACGCGTGGTCATCGCATTCCTAGTGTACTCAGTCGCTATATTCATCGTCTACATGCTGACCAGCATAAAGCAGGCCTACAATGTGAGGCACAGGCTGTATCTAGGTAAGGATTCGATCTCCGTCTCACCGCCCCCAACATCTGCATTTGCTCATTACAAGTAAATGTTTCATGTGTGTGAAGGTTTGTGCGTGACATTCTTGATTGAAGTAAGCATATTTTGGTCCATCACAAGCGATGGTGAGCGTCTAGGGAGGCTGATACGCATTGTTAGGTCGGTTTTCGCGGTGTCGGCATCCATCCAGTATGTGTATGCCATCTTCACCTACAGGTAAATGTTTTGTGAGAGTTTGTGGAAGGTATATTTGTGGATGATGTGAGAGTGGTGGTGCAGGGACTACGAGTTGTTGAACCATGAGATGCTGGTGTTGCTGATGGAGAAGGTGAACGGGATGCAGCGGAGCAAGGAGGCGTTGGGGTGGGAGACGGATGCCGAGGCCGACGGCGATGCGGAAAGCGAGGTGGATTGGCGTTCATGGATGGAGCAAGAGTTGAAAGAGGAAGTGCAGGTGTTGGAGGATCCTGACTATTTGTTGCCTCTGGAAGTTGAGCAGAATTCTTCTTCTCGTCGATATAACCTTCGAAAGCGTAGCTAAATATTTTGAGGTGTATTTATAGTTTTATATGATTATTTATTTGGACATTAATTTAGAGCAGTAAATAACCATAGCTATTCATAATATTAATTTGATAAAATAAAAGTTCGTTTGATGAACTTAGTTGGTAAAGTTTCTTGAAAATGTAAAATTATTGATTTATAAAATTTATAATTTATTTTTTGAAATTTGATGAATAATGTAAATGTAGAGGGGTTTTTTTCTTTCCTTCGAATTTATGATCAATTGATAGAAAGCCAAGGTATAACAAGTTTCTTGAAGAATAGATGATCCCAACAAAACAAAGCCAATGAAAGAGAAAAACTCAATTTCATATATGGAGTGGATTTTTGGTAAAACGGTTACACCCACAAATATAACTTTTATACAAATATATATGTATGGAAAAGCTTCAGATTCCGCACATAAGTTGCCATGGTACAAAAAAATTAACTGCATAGCCAATCCAACAATTTATGGAACGATGCGTCTACTTGAAACTAATTTTATGCCAACTTCAACAATCTCCGCCTTTACAAAAATTAGCACATCAAACCAAATAATTTCGCCCCTCAAAATACAACCCCACTACAGGGCTCCACACTGTTAAACATGGTATTCGAGATGGTGAATGAAATAAACATGGTGAAAAGAAGGTTTTTGATTCTGTATTTTCTGAATTGAATACACAATACATTGTGTTCTTTCTCTATATAGGAGATATGATGAGAGTAGGAAAAGAAAGATACAATCAAAGGAAAATAATATCAATCTAGAATTGATTTGAATTTATCTTGATTTGGTCTTCCTTTCCTAAATAATCTGATCTCCAAAATTTATTCTTTCCAACACTCACCCTTAAGTTAAGTAACGGGGTTTCCGATACTTAATTTGTCAAGGACTTGTTTGAAGCTCTTAGAATCCACAGCTTTGGTTAGAATATCAGCTAGTTGATCTTTTGAGGCAACAAAGGAAGAGCAACAATTTCCTCTTCAATTTTTCTTTGATAAAGTGTTTGTCAACCTCCACGTGTTAAGTTTTGTCATGCTGAACAGGATTTTTTGAAATACGGATAGCAGCCTTGTTGTCACATAGTAACCGATATGTCTTTTCTGTGTACAACCCCATTTCAACCATCAACTTCCTAAGCCAAAGAACTTCTGTGAGACCACTCTTAATTCCTCTAAACTCTGCCTCAGCACTAGACAAAGCCACAACTTTCTGTTTCTTGCTCCTCCATGACACTAAATTTCATCCAAGAAGGGCATAATAACTGGCAGTGGACCTCCTATCCTCTGGGTTTCCCGCCCAATTAGCATCAGTATAAGCCTCCACTTCCAAATGTCCTGTCTTTTATAAGAAAACCCCATAATCAAAGGTCCCCTTCAAGTATCGTACTATCCTCAATGCAGCTTCCATATGATTTGTCTGTGGTTGATGCATGAACTGACTCACCACTCCCACTGCATACGATATGTCAGGCCATGTATGAGAAAGATAAATAAGTTTCCCTACAAGACGTTGATATCTCCCCCTTTTTGCTAACTCGGCTCCCTTTGTGATTCGGAGTCCATGGTTTACTGCCATAGGTGTTGCCGCCGGCTTGCAGTCAAGTAGGCCAGCCTCTGTAACAAGATCTAGGGTATAATTCATTTAGCTAATGAAGGTTCCCCTTTTAGAACGGAGAACTTCAATGCCTAGGAAGTATTTCAGCTGCCCTAAATTCTTCATTTCAAACTCTTTAAACAGATTCGTCTTTAAGGCAGCGATCTCTTCTAGATTATCCCCAGTCAGAATCATATCATCAACATAGATGATCAGGCACGTGATGAGCTCCCCTCTTCTTTTGATGAATAGGGTATGATCGGAGTTGCTTTGCCGGTAATTATACTTTTTCATTATCGAAGTAAACCTTCCGAATCATGCTCTAGGAGATTGTTTGAGCCCGTATTAGGTTTTTTTCAGATGGCACACTTCATTCTGACCAAACTCATGCTCAAATCCCGGTGGAGGCATCATATAAACTTCTTGTTTTAACTCCCCATGTAAGAAGGCATTGGTCACGTCAAATTGATATAGTGACCAATCTTTATTTGCAGCAATGGAGAGAAGTACACGGTCTGTATTCATTTTTGCTACAGGAGAGAAGGTTTCTGCATAATCAACTCCATAGGTCTGAGTGTACCCTTTTGCTACCAATCTCGCCTTGTAACGTTCTATTGAGCCATCAACTTTCCTCTTAATTGTAAAGACCCATATGCACCCTATGGGTTTCTTTTCCTCTGGCAATTGACACTTTTCATATGTGCTCGTTCGGGCCAGAGCATCTATTTCCTTTTGTATAACTGCATTCCAGTGTGGGACCCTCAAAGCCTCTAACTCGGTAGGAGGAATTTCTTCTGTATATAATGTCTTTTCATAAGCGGAAGCACTATCAGATAAACCATTCTTTTCCAGAGAGCCAATAGGATATGTGGATCTCCTGCCAACTTTCTCTAGTGAATATCTCTGAGGAGGAATGCCTCGGTTACTCCGAGGGGGTAAGACATAAGTTCCCTCTGAGTGGTTATCAACTGTATTATTCGGTTCTGCTTCATTGGAATCAGTTTCAACGGATATTAGCGACGAAGGAGATCTTGGAGGTGATTGAGGTCTGTGAACTTGGTCATCTGCTTCAGGAGACTGATCTGTAGGTGTTGGGAATTATTCACGAATTCCTCCCTTAGGATCATATTGTAAAAGTTTTGTTGAATCAAAGCTTAGTAGATGGTCGACCATTGCTGAATTCTAGCATAGTCTAGCAGCTCTGTTGTAATGTCCTGTTTAGGAAAAATATCAAGTTGTAATAGATTAGGAAGTGCTAGAAAAGATTGCTGAAGGATTCAGCAAAAGGAAAGGAGAATATCAAGTCAAGCAACTTCGAAATGCTAGAAGAGTTCTCAGCAGATGGTAGCTGCTAGAGAAGCCAGTAGACGAGAATGACTGCTAGAGAAGTTAGCGGTCAAATGCTAAGAAGAATGATTGCTAAGGTGTTAGCAATCATATGCTGAAGGAAGTGACTGCTAGGAGCATTCGCTCAGCAGTCAGCAGTGAGGATATAGCAGAATGCTAAAGGAGTTAGCATTCGCTACTAATAAAGAGATAGCAGAGTGCTGAAGGAGTTAGCATTCGCCACTAAGAAGAAGATTGCTAGAAGGCATAACAATCAAGGAACAAGACTCAAGTGCTGAGCACGTATCTGCTGAGAGGTGAGCAGACTTAGCTACGAAGACAAAATGCAAGAATCACTTAGCAATCATAAAGAGTCAATATACCTAGCAGAGTACTCCTAGCATTCAGCATTCCCCGATAGAATGCTCAGCATACACTTGCTAAAAGACGCCCGTTCTGACAAAGAAGTACAACCAAGGACGAAGGCTGTCCCGAAGTAGGTTGGAAAGTACTGTACGATGCTGGAAAGGACGAAAAAGCAAGTAACTCTCTTGGACGAAGGGACCGTTGTGTCTAATGGGTCTGGACCATCGTGTCTAACGGGTCTGGAGATTCAAAATTTGAATCTCCAAATATAAAAGTGAAGTCCAACAGAGAGAGACGACTACTGCTTTTACAAACACTCGAATCAGATTCGCTAAGGCAATTATTGAGATTCCTTCGACAAAAGCGAAATAAGAAAAATAGTCAGTTGAGAGCCCTCATTAAAGAGAATATTCAAAGCTCTCAACAACCGTAGTGTCCCCCCCATTGAAGATCTGACACTACATTGAAGAGATTCATTGACTTTGCTCAAGAATCTTCAATCATTGGGATACTTTCCAATCATAGGAAGCATCCAGCAGTCATTTCTGAAAAGGATTGACTCCGACGGGCATTTTGCCAAAACCAGACAAGTTCAGGAGAGAACTTTAAAAGCTCCCCCTAGCAGCGAATGACAAGTTTTACGAAGGTGCCGCCCTTGACTTGACCGTAGTTGTGGACTGGGAAGAACAAAGTAACGGAGGATAGCTTTGCTGTGGCCGGCTCGAAAGCTCACCGCCTAGAGCAAGTGTTCGGCGAATCCTTGTATTTCATATATCTTTTTAGTGAAATTCTTAGCTTTTCGGCTAAGGAGTGGACGTAGATCTATTTGATCGAACCACTATAAATATTGTGTCTGTTTACTGTTTTATTGGTTACTGTTTCTTGTGCTTGTCTTTGAAACCTAGCAACCAAGTTGCTAGAGTATAACTGTAAGAAACCCTAATCCTACCTTGAGCTAAGACTACTTTGTTTAAGAGAAACTTAAGTGCAAGTGAACGTTTATACTCCGCTGCATTTCGTGTATTCTCCACGATGACTCTGATCTCTGGACCAACAAGTGGTATCAGAGCGGGAATTTGAAAGACCGACTGCTTCTGAGTCGCTTTAAGACCAGATCTAGTTCTTCCTTGCGCTGGTAATCTGTTTCTTTGTTTGTCTAGCTCAGGTTCTAAAGTTTGCCAAGATGAACCATACCTTGCCCAAGTATACTAAGGAGAAGTTCAATTCATGGCAGAAGATGGCCATCATACAACTTCAAAGCATTCATCCTGAGATGGCGGATGTTCTTGAGAAAGGTCCTAGTAAAATCATGAAAGCTGACGCTTTTATAGGACAGGTTGCTGATGGACAACCAACACCACCTCAAATGATCCTAAAGTCATTCGAGGAGTACACGATAGAGGATAAGAAACGAGCTCAGCTGGAGCACCTAGCAAAGAAGCTTATCCTTGATTCTTTACCTCCGTTGATGGCAGATAAAGCCTTGGACTTTGATACAGCCAAGCAGATGTGGGATTATGTGTGTGAATCCTCCCAGCATACCGATCAAATGAAGCGCAACAAGCTCCAGGTAGCTGTTGACAAATATGAATCCTTCTCTATGCATGCAGGAGAATCTATTCAAGCTATGGAGGAAAGGTTCAACACTATTGTTGGAGAGCTTCGCAACCTGGGAAAGACATATGAAAATGGGGAGATGAACAACAAGATTATTTCTAAACTCTTCCCAAGAGAAGACTGGTTCGTGAAGATGGCAAGTTTGAGCGAGAAGGACCTCAGCAACATGTCAACATCTGAGGTATTTGCTCAACTTAAAACTCACGAGTTTATAATCCAGCAGTCAAAGAAGAATGAAGTAGTCGTGGCACAAGCTCAATCGACACCCGCTGCTAACTCTGAAGACTTAGCATTCTTTGCTAAGAAAGATCCCAGCAAATGGAAGCTCAAGAAGCCTTTCCGTGGTGAGAGATCTGCTCCAGCATTGCCAGCAAAGGAGGTTTTTTCAACCTTAGGTTCTCAACCTGTTGATTTAAAGATCAACGAGCTGGATGAGCAGATGAGAAAGCTTCAGAAGCTGATGCTGGAAGCAAAAGCCGAAAAAGAAGCCAAGGAAGCTAAGCTTGCTTCATCATTCACCCGCTCAGCAGAGCGAAAGCCTAGGACATGCTTTGAGTGTGATTTGCCAGATCATCTCAAGCACGAATGTCCGAAAGTCAGCAAAGAGGAGAGAGAGTGCCTGAAGCAAAGATTTGAGAGACGTGTTGTTAAAGCCGTTACCAGGGCATTGCTGACGAGGACTGAGGTACCTGATATCCCTAGGGGTGGCAATTCGTGCGGATCGGATACTTATCGTGTCAATCCGTTATCGATCCGATCCGTTAAGGTCAAATCCGTATTCGATCCGTTAAGAAAAATCAAAATCCGTATCCGTATCCGATCCGTTAAGCTCAAATCCGTATCCGCACGAATCCGATCCGTATTCGTTAAGGATCCAATAAGTATCCAATCCGAATAATCCGTTATGTATCCGATCCGATAAAGATCCGATAAGAATCCAAATCGGATTAATTCAACAAGAATCCATTTCAATAAATACAATTATAATCCAATAAAAATTTGATAAGATAATACAAAATATTCATATTTGATTGTTCAAATAATGTGTTTGATAAATAAATAAAACTGCAACTTCATTTGAAACTAAAATTCTCAATCAAATATCCGAACATACATAGATAAATCTTAAATTTCAATTCTAGTGGTCAAACATGCTCATTTCTAAATACTGACCAATCTTTCACCTTAGTCGTCAATACTCCACTTATAATTTTGTGGGAGAAAAATATTAATTAAAACTTTAAGATTTATAACAAATAAAATAAATTATAATAAATAGTTTTAATCTATCATGGTGAAATTGAAAGAGTTGAGACAATGAATGAGAATCTACAATACTTTCATCAACATTAAAATTTAAGATCTCACCTTTTAGTTAATTTGTTGATACAACTTAATTGAAAATTTGAAGTTGAGAAAAAAAGAAAGTTATTAAATTTTGATAGTAGAAGAAAATAAATATTAAAAAATATAATTAATAGATAAATAAATACATTTTTTTGGTGGTGAATTAATAAAATGAGACACGAACAATGAAGAACCAAGAGATTTGAGTTTTTTAAAGAACTTTAAATCTATATTAATATATCAAAATCAATTAATTAATTATTATATTTGAAAAATAAATAATTTTTATTAATTTATTAACGGATATCCGTATCCGATCCGAATCCGATCCGTTTAATGAATTATCCAATCCGAATCCGATCCGAAATTTTCGTGTTCTTATCGTGTCGATCCGATAATGATCCATATCCGATAAGTCTCAATCCATATCCGTTATTATCGTGCGGATTCGTGTCGGATTATCGGATCGGATAAAAAATTGCCACCCCTAGATATCCCAGATAATGATGAGGAATATTATTATTCCTCCGAAGAAGATGATGAGGAAGCCATGCTTGTGCTAATGGCAAATATCGTTGAGGATGCTGAGCAGCCTGCTGAATCGGCTCTAGCAGTCGAGGCTCAGGAGGTAATTTCTATGAGTATTTCTTTTCCAGCTATCACACATCAAATAGAGGAGTCTACTCATTTAGGTTCCGAGGACGATTACCTTACTAAGCTACCTTTAGAGTTTTCAAAGATGTATGAAATGAAATATGCTATAGTAGGAGAGAACACTTCGCTACAATTAAAAATCACATCTTTGACCAATGAAGTCGAAAGACTAAGGTCTGAAAGTGAAGAACTCTCAAAACTCAAGGATGATTTCTCCAAACTCTCTGAAAATTTTCAAAACCTTGAAAAAGAGAATCACACTTTGAAAAACAAGGCTAGTAAGGAATGCATTTGCGTTATACTACTAGAAAGGCAGTACTAAATGCCATTGTGAGCCAACAAAGATCTCATTCTGATAGATCTGGGTTAGGCCTTAGTAGTATTGAAGCTTCTAGCAAATCCTATAAGAAAGGTGTATTTAATAAGGCAGAAACTTCTAAGCAGAGAAAGATTCAATTCGTCTCTGATGGAAAGTTATATGCTAAAGAGGATACTAAGGGAAAGATGACTGTTGAATCCTCAAATGCTAAGCAGGGGGAAACACGTAAGCATAGTGGATCTGCTGAACCTCAGCAGAGGAATAGAGATCACATGCTAAGCAGGCATCTGCTAGACCTCAGCAGAGGACACAACAAGCCAATGCTAAGCAGACTGCTAAGCAGTCATCCCCAGCAGTGTCGAGAAGGAATGCTGAGCATTTTGTTCCCAATGCTAGGAAAGCATATCCTTCCTTCCACAATGGCAAGCAGGCTAATTATCATGCTGTAAGACCACATTATCACCCTTACACACCACATAGGAGGAACACCTATGTGAGGCCTGAGTCCAAACCATTTCCATTTCAAAGGACTAGGAAGGCTAAGCACACAGCCACACCTAGATCTAATAATGCAAAACATACTTATCCTTAGGTCGAGAAGGTTGTGAAGGGTGAGATCAAGAAGAAAATCTTGAAGATCACCAAGATGTGGGTTCCAAAAGGAACCATGATCCTTGCTAATCCCGCAGGACCCGATGCTAAGCGGGGTACCTAAATCAACTTGTTGATTGTTTTCCAGGATCAGGATCCCTGTGCTAAGACATCAAGTATGTCAAACGAATGGATCCTTGATAGCGGTTGTTCAGCCCACACGATGGGGGATGAAGAGTTTTTCTCTGACATCCAAAGATTTTATGGCCCCACAGTCATGTTCGGTGACAATAGCAAAGACATAGTGGTTGGGAGAGGATGAATAGAGCGAAGTGGACTAAGGATTATCAATGTTGCGCTCGTGTCCAACCTCAAGCACAACCTGCTAAGCATTAGCCAGCTATGCAAAAATGGGTACACTGTCTCTTTCGTTAATACTGGATGTTCTATTGCTACAATGCTATAGGTGAACTAAAGCTTAGAGGCATCCGCAAGGGTGGCTTATATATTATTGATTGGCAAATCGGTCAACAACATTCATGCTTCGTAGCATTGAGCAAGGAAGAGACAACTTGGCTATGGCACAAGAGGTTAAATCATCTGAATTTTAAAGCCATTAACCATCTAGCCAAGAATAATCTTGTTGTAGGTCTGCCTGTTGAGACTTTCCGCAAGGAGGGTGTGTGCAAAGCTTGCCAGCAAGGGAAGCAGACCAAAGCATCATTTAGATCCAACCTGAAGAAGGCCACTTCAGAAAGGATCCTAGAACTCTTACACATGGATTTATTTGGCCCAACCACTCCACCCACTGTAAGTAAAAAAATTTATACACTTGTGGTTGTTGATGACTACTCCAGGTACACGTGGGTTCGATTGCTAAAGACCAAAGACGAAGTAAAGCTCATCCTACCGGAGCTAATCCTCAAGGAGCAAAATAGCAAAGAGGTTACAGTCAAGAGGATTAGATCGGACAATGGAACCGAGTTTTGCAACGGGATCTTGATGGATTTTTGCACCGAAGCTGGTATCGGGCATGAGAAATCCACTACTAGGACCCCCCAGCAGAACGGTCTAGCAGAGAGAAGGAATCGAACGTTGAAGGAAGCAGTGCAATCTATGCTAGCCGATTCCGAGCTGTCTGCTAAGTATTGGGGCGAAGCAGTCATGACAGCCCGCTACACTCAGAATAGGAGCGCAATCACTGCCAGATTCAATAAGACTCCTTATGAAGTGTACAACGGTCGTAAGCCTTCTATTAATCATCTCCGTGCTTTCGGTTCGACATGTTATATTCATAAGTTGGATAAACTCCGAGCTAGAATAGCATAGCTTTAATACTTAGAAATTTTTGTAAACTAAGAAATTTTTCCTCTTAGATTCAGGAAGTGATAGAGTAAGCTTTGATCACACCAAAAAGGGGGAGATTGTTGGGAATTATTCATGAATTCCTCCCTTAGGATCATATTGTAAAAGTTTTGTTGAATCAAAGCTTAGTAGATGGTTGATCATTGCTGAATTCTAGCATAGTCTAGCAGCTCTGTTGTAATGTCCTGTTTAGGAAAAATATCGAGTTGTAATAGATTAGGAAGTGCTTGAAAAGATTGTTGAAGGATTCAGCAAAAGGAACGAAGAATATCAAGTCAAGCAACTTCGGAATGCTAGAAGAGTTCTCAGCAGATGGTAGCTGCTAGAGAAGCCAGCAGATGAGAATGACTGCTAGAGAGGTTAGCGGTCAAATGCTAAGAAGAATGATTGCTAAGGCGTTAGCAATCATATGCTGAAGGAAGTGACTGCTAGGAGCATTCGCTCAGCAGTTAGCAGTGAGGATATAGCAGAATGCTAATGGAGTTAGCATTCGCTACAATAAAGAGATAGCAGAGTGCTGAAGGAGTTAGCATTCGCCACAAGGAAGAAGATTGCTAGAAGGAATAGCAATCAAGGAACAAGACTCAAGTGCTGAGCACGTATCTGCTGAGAGGTCAGCAGACTTAGCTACGAAGACAGATTGCTAGAATCACTTAGCAATCAGAAAGAGTCAATATACCTAGCAGAGTACTCCTAGCATTCAGCATTCCTCGATAGAATGCTAAGCAAGGAGATACTCAGCATACACTTGCTAAAAGAAGCCCGTTCTGACAAGAAGTACAACCAAGGACGAAGGCTTTCCCGGAGTAGGTTGGAAAGTACTTTACGAAGCTGGAAAGGACGAAAAAGCAAGTAACTCTCTTGGACGAAGGGACCGTTGTGTCTAATGGGTCTGGACCATCATGTCTAATGGGTCTGGAGATTCTAAATTTGAATCTCCAGATATAAAAGTGAAGTCCAACAGAGAGAGACGACTACTGCTTTTACAAACACTTGAATCAGATTCGCTAAGGCAATTATTGAGATTCCTTCGACAAAAGCGAAACAAGAAAAGTAGTTAGTTGAGAGCTCTCATTAAAGAGAATATTCAAAGCTCTCAACAACCGTAGTGTCCCCCCCATTGAAGATATGACACTACATTGAAGAGATTCCTTGACTTTGCTCAATAATCTTCAATCATTGGGATACCTTCCAATCATAGGAAGCATCCAGCAGTCATTTTTGAAAAGGATTGACTCTGACGGGCATTTTGCCAAAACCAGACAAGTTCAGGAGAGAACTTTAAAAGCTCCCCCTAGCAGCAAAGGACAAGTTTTACGAAGGTGCCGCCCTTGACTTGACTGTAGCTGTGGACTGGGAAGAACGAAGTAACAGAGGATAGCTTTGTTGTGGCCGGCTCGAAAGCTCACCGCCTACAGCAAGTGTTTGGCGAATCCTTGTATTTTGTATATCTTTTTAGTGAAATTCTTAACGTTTCAGCTAAGGAGTGGACGTAGATCTATTTGATCGAACCACTATAAATATTATGTCTGTTTACTATTTTATTGGTTACTGTTTCTTGTGCTTGTCTTTGAAACCTAGCAACCAAGTTGCTAGAGTATAACTGTAAGAAACCCTAATCCTACCTTGAGCTAAGACTACTTTGTTTAAGAGAAACTTAAGTGCAAGTGAACGTTTATATTCCACTGCATTTCATGTATTCTCCACGACGACTCTGATCTCGGGACCAACAGTAGGCGAATGCTCGTCTCGGGAAACTACTAATTGAGGATCTTGGAGTAGAAGCCAACTTAGAGAGTCACATGAATCAGGATTACTATCACTCTCCCCCTGACGAGTAAGGTGGCGAAGCTGGTCGAACTCATGTTCAAAGAAGGTACAGTGAATGGTGGTAGAAACTTTTCGGGTTGTGGGGTCATAACATCGATATCCTTTTTGGTGAATCCCATAGCCCACAAACACGCATTTCTCAGCATAAGGATAAAATTTTGTGCATTCATGTTTAGGGACATGGACAGGAATAGAGCAACCAAAGATACGTGGCTGAAGGGTAAGGGTGGATGGAATTTCAGTGACAGAAGACAAGTATTGGAGTGGTGTTTGGAACATGAGGATTTTTGTGGGTAGACGATTCAAAAGATAGACACATGTGGCGACAGCCTCAAGCCAGAAGGATGTGGGTACCCGAGATTCTATCATCATAGCACAAGTCATTTCTAATATTATTTTATTTTTTCTTTCCACTACCCCATTTTGTTCTGGTGTGTTTGGGCATGATGTTTGATGAAGGATACCTTTTTTTTATGACAGAACAACTTTATAGAGGAGTTAAAAAATTCTTCGCCGTTATCAGAGCGAAGGATTTGAATATTAGTTTTGAACTGGGTTTGAATCATTGAATAAAAATGAACGAATTTCTCAAAAACTTCAGATTTTGTTTCCAAGAAATAAACCTAAGTCATTCGGGTACAATCATCAATGAATAGTAAGAAATAACAAAGTTAACTACCCCCCAAGACAGGTGAAGGACCCCACACATCAGAATGTACTAAAGAAAATATGGAATTAGTACAAGTCTGTTTAGATTTAACGGAATTTCTGTGGCTCTTGGCCAAAACACATGTCTCACAAGGAATAGAATTTTTCTTAACAAAATTCGGAAAAAGTAAATGTAAATAACTGGGGGAAGGGTGACCTAAGCGTCTATGCCACAACCAAAAATCATCAGAAGTAGTTTCCCATGTCAACAACACGCGTCCATCATTATCAGTTCCATCCACAAAATAGAGCCCATTTTGTTCAATGCCACGCCCAATAATCGCCTTCGTGTTGATATCCTGCAACAAACACAAGTGAGGTTGGATGAGCAAGGAACAATGTAACTCTTTTGTGACATGGCTAACAGAGAGGAGTTTATGGGAGAGTGATGGAACAAAAAGACAATTTGATAGAGATAGTGTGGGAGAAATTTTAATAGTGCCTGCCCCCCTTTACTTCAACAAAGCCACCATTAGCAGTCAAAATATGAGTTTTATTGAACTTTGAGAGAGAAATAAGATCTCTAGCTTAAAAAAACATAGTGTCCGTAGCCCCACAGTCAAAAATCCAACCCCGATATTTTTCTATTCGACCCTTACTAGAATTAGTAGTAGTAAGAACATGTGATATAATCTAAGGATTATAGGAGACAGATTTTGAGTTACTAAGCAATAAATGATCATGTATAAATTGTTTAGGATTTGGCTGGAAGCCAAACCTTATACCTGTCTCCTCCGCTGCTCCTTTCTGTCTTTGCACGCCGGCGATTGATTTCCTATTCTGGTCGCCGGTCATCATCGCTCCTCCAAACCCCACAGAATCAGATGGAGTGTCGATGGAAAAGTTAGTGTTCTCCCTTGCACTCTTAACACTTGAGTCAGAAATCCCCATCGTCGTCTTACCCTTGCCGGCGGTGTTCCTGCGAGTATTATCCCACCAATCTGGGTATCCGACCAATTGGAAACATTGGACTTTCGTATGCTTTTTCATTCCACAATGGGAACAAACCAGCTTCGATTTATCAATTCTTGGCCGATTTGTTGGTGGTGGACCAGAACGTGTGGTGGTTGGGGTGACTGAAGGATTATTCCTTTGGAGATTCTTGTCTGGTTGGTTGCGGGTGACGATTCCTGCTCCAATTGCTCCTTCGAAATCGAGATGGCTGGTGGTTGGAGCAAGGATCCATTGCCGCGACGACTCTCTCCTGATTCTGGCAAAGGCTATGTCTGTGGAAGGTGGGCTTACTTCTTTGAGGATATCTCTTCTTATCCCATCAAATTTGGGATCAAGGCCGACAAGAAATTGGTACAATCTCTTTTGTGCTATAATCTTCTGGTACAATTTAATATCTTTCTCACACTCAAATGGATTTGGGTCTCTTCGATCTATGCTGAGCCAAATTGCTTGTATTTCACTCCAATACTCCTCTAGGCTTCTATTGGACTAACTAATCTTGTTTGCCCTCATCTCCAAATCGTATGTTTCTAATGGATCTGCTTCAATTCCAAAAGTGGTGGCCAAACTGTCCCAAATGGCCTTTGATGTTTGGTGTTGGGCAAAATCTGTCACAATTCTCTGTTCCACGTTGAAAATAATCCATGAGAAAACCATTAGATCATTCTCCTCCCACTGGGCATATTCTTTTGAGTCGGTTTTTGGTGGTGGATCATCGCCAGTGAGATGGCCAGTCTTGCCTCTGCCTCCGATTGCAACCTTCATAAGCCTGGCCCAGAGAGGATAATTGTTTCCGTCCAACTTGAAACCAAGATTGACAGATTCTGATGTTTTTCTCATCTTGCAGGTATGAATTAATTTAGAAAAGAAATCTGTTTGGAATGATGAAGAACACGTTTATAGGGTTCTGAGTTTTGGTTTATTGGGCTATTATGATAATGTTTTCTGAGTCCTAGATATCGAACATGCTCTGATACCATGTTAAACATGGTATTTGAGATGGTGAATGAAACAGACATGGTGAAAAGAAGGTTTTTGATTCTGTATTTTCTGAATTGAATATACAGTACATTATGTTCTTCTCTATATAGGAGATATGATGAGAGTAGGAAAAAGAAAGATACAATCAAAGGAAAATAATATCAATCTAGAATTGATTTGATTTGATCTTGATTTGGTCTTCCTTTCCTAAATAATCTGATCTCCAAGATTTATTCTTTCCAGCACACAATCTACCACAACATTACTTCTCGACCATTCCCATCAACTCAATATGATGTCTGAACTTTGAAGTTGATAAAGACTTAGTTAATATGATTGTTGGGTTGTCGTTAGTCGAGATTTTTCTTAGTTCAACTGACCCTTCATTGGCTATATCACGAATATAGTGCGCTCTGGTTGTCGCAATGAATTGATACCTTATCCTGAAGTAAAAAAAATCTCTAATAATTTCTTGAAGCTACTTTGCCTGTTTTATTGAATCTATCATCGCAATATATTCCGCTTTTGTGATGGACGGACCACTACGGGTTGTAAGATTGACTTCCCTATAATTAACGATCCAAATAACTTGAACACGTACCCAATATGCGATCTTCTAGTATCAATGTTTGCTGCAAAATCAACATCTACATAACAAAGTAAAGGATCGCAGCATGCTTCATCCCTTGTAAAATAAATTCCCAGCTCAGCAATTCCCTTTAGGTATCTGAAAATCCATTTTAAGCCATCCCAATATTTAATACATGGGTTTCCCATAAATTTGCTTGCGATGCTAATAGAGTATGCAAAATCTGGACGGCTGCAAACCATTACATACATTATGCTCCGGATTGCATTTGCATAAGGAATCATCCTTATCTGTTCCAGCTTTGACTTGTTTTAGGACAATTATCAGCTTACAACTTAATATCTTGTGGCATTGAACAAAACACTTCTCTGCACTAATTTATATTGAACTTCTTCATCGCCCTTTTAATATATTCTGCTTGAGACAACCATAGTTGACCTCTTTCCGTATCTCTTATGATATCAATGCCTAGAATCCTTCGTGTAGGACCCAACTCTTGATGGGTTTTGTATACTGAAAGCATTTATTATAATGAGTATACAACGGTTTATTTCTCCTATCTGTTAACAATCGTACATGTATGAACAATGGTATCCTCTTGTCTCACCGATAGGGACGATCATACGGCGTGTTGTAGATTGCAGAAGACAGTATGATCACTTGACCTAGTGAGACATAAACCTAATCACAGCCGAGACAGCGTATGAGGATACGTCTGTCCGAATGGCTGCGGCATTGTCGGAATAAGTAGTCTGTCTTGGTTACTTGACATGCTGGTACGCAGAGGTGGCGTATTGATAGACCGCAGTGAGATATATTCGTCTGTCTGACATCAGCGAATAAAAGATCTCGTTATATTGATTGAGTCCAAACCCTAACGAAGGTTCAGGGGTTTGCACGGGTTGACTGTTGCTTTGACTTGCCATGGTGGAGAGCCTGAGTAATGTGCTCGTATATCCGCATCTTGGGTAACAACAGCTCGTGTAGTACCGTCTGAGACTGAACTTAGGTAACCATATCCGAGTAATAGGATGGGGACATTCCCTGAGGAGCTCAATAACATTCATCGTGCCAAAGTCCTGCAGGCTGATTAAGTTCAGGCACGAGTGATAAGGTTTGAGTGGTACTACTCAGGAATTATAAGATATTAATTAATTGTAGTTAGAGCTTGTCAGAGGCTCTGATTAATTAATGGATGTCCGGTAACCTTAAATATGGGGATTCTCAATTAATACAACCCGTTCTCATAACGTGGTATTAAAGGGGTAGGTCAGTATTAATTCTGTGATGAAAAAGAATTAATATTAATTAATTAATTGTGTCCTGGGTTGTGGACATGAGAATTAATTAATTTACAGGCCCACTTTATTATTTGCATTAGGTCCCAGGTCTGGCCCAATATATATGCTGAATTGAGCCCAAAGAGCCCATTAGGGATAAAACCCTAGGTCTATATATAGACAGCTCTCTCTCTGAAAAAAAAAGGGACTTCATAACACAGTTGAAAAACACAAACCCTAGGAGAGAGAGAGTGGGGCGCCGACTTTGGAGAAAAAAGGAGGAGAATTTCGATTATGGTCCTGCTCAAGCCACAGTTCTTCGGAGTCCTCACTAGTAGTAGATCTGATCAGCACAGGGATACAGATCTGAAGACCTGATCTGGAGAACAGAATTCTTCTTTCTCAATTTCTTTGTTTCGAATTTATTTTAGAAATTAGAGATCTAATTTCTTCTTCCACAGATAAATTCGTATTGCGTGGTTGAATTAAAGTTTGGAATTCAAACGCAAAAGATCGGTACAGACACTACGGAATTACGGTAATCTCTCAATCCACAATTATGTATTAAATTCATAGGAGCATGCTAGGGTTTTGAGAATTTGAATTGTGGGCAATATCCATAGATCGATCCAGTTCAGTTTGGTTTTGGTGATTCGGTTCACGTAAAAACCCTACAACTCTTTCATGTCGAACCTGCTCTTTAGCTGACTTTAAGAGCTCCACCTCAACCTTGCCCATACAAGCTACTAGCATGTCATCCACTTATAATAGCAAATATATTGCAGGTTTTCTGCCCTTCTTTATAAAATAAACACATCCATCATATTGAGATCTCCCAAAGCCAATGCTTATCATATAACTATCAATTTCAAATATCATTGTCAAGGATTTTGTTTTAACCCGTAAAGAGACCGCTTTAACATGCATACCTTATTTTCGTTTCCTTCTTGGATGAGCACTTTTGGTTGCTGCATCATGTAAGAAGACAATTTTTACGTCAAGTTGTTCAAGCTCCATGTTGTGCTGATTCACCATTGCAAGCAATAGTCGAATTTTTACAACTGTACAGAAGATCTCGTTGTAATTTATACATTCTCTTTGATTGTACCCTTTCACCACTAACCTAGTCTTGTATCTTATTCTTTCTTTGTCGTAACCTCCATTTTCCTTTTGCAAATCCATTTACACCCATTTATTTTATGGTCTTTAGGCTCATCGAGTAGGATTCGGGTACAATTCTTTACCAATGACTCAGTTTCCTCTTGCATGGCCTTAATACAGTAATGTCTTTCCCTAGACTTCAATGCCTCTTCATATGTTTGAGGCTCATTATCTCCTTGCAAATCACCTTCTATACTATCACATTCATGAGTGATATCATTTGAATCGTGGTTCTAAAATCCGCCCAACTCCACCTCGATTTTGGTATTATTCGAATCATTTATTTTATAGCTTTAAGCAACACTCCATTTTTCATGAAAATAAGGCATAAGGTTTTCTATGAATATTACATCTCTGTTGATGATCAACTTTTCATTCCTTCTTCAGTGCACCATAACTTATTTTATTCCTTTTAGGCACCCAATGAATACACACTTGAGTGTTCTCGATTTGAGTTGGTCTTTCCTTATATGGAAATAGGCTCTGCACCCAAAAGGCTTCAATATTGAATAATATGGGGACTTTCCATGCCATATTTCACCAGACACCTTAAACTGTATAGCAGATCAAGGACATTTGTTGATTAGGTAGCAAGCAGTACCCACTGCTTCACCCCAGAAAGTCTTAAGAAGATATGACCCCATTAGCATACATCTTACTCTTTCTAGTATAGTACTATTCATATGCTCTATTACGTCATTCTATTGAGGGTTCCTTGGTGCAGTTCACTGCTGCTTAATTCCTTTATTCTTGCAGAAAGTTTGAAACTCTTCAGACAAAAATTCCAATCTATTCTCAGTTCTAAGACATCTAACAGATATACCCTTCTCATTCTCAAACTCGTTGCACCATTCTTTGAATTTTTCAAAAGTATCTGACTTTTCTTTAAGAATATACACCCACAATTTCCTCGAAAAATCATCCATGATACTTAGGAAGTACATGCCTCCTCCCATTGATTGAACCTTTGTTGTTCCCCATAAATCTGCACATATGTAGTCTAAAGGTGCTTGGCTAGAATCTATTCCCATGTTGTACTTTAGCTTCATACTTTTGCCCATTATACATTGTTCACGTGTTATACTCTTTGAACTACCCATGTCTGGTAACTTACCCCGTTTTTGTAGTTCAATCAATGCTTTTTCACCCACATGACCGAGCTTTAGATGCTATTTCTCATTATCATCCTCAGGATTCATTTATATTTCCCCAGAAACAATATCAACATCCAAGTAGTATAAGCTTTGATTTCTATAACCTTTCATGGATATTGTGGATCCCTTCAAGATTCTAATGATACCTCCCTCATATATAAAAACATATCCCTTCGATTCATGAACTTCAAGTGAATTATTTGAGTTGGTGGATATATCTGACTTCTATTAAGATTTTCAAGAAGACGTCAAACAATTTCAACTTTATGCTCCCAATCTCTTTCACCCTGCAGGTCTGATTATTTCGAAGAATGACTTTCCAAATATGACATACTTGATTTCTTGGAACGAATGCTTTTTTGTTATCATGTGGAAGGTGCATCCCGAATCAAGAATCCATTGTCCTGTTATATGCGAACTCACCATAATAAGTATCTCGGTTTCTTGACACGTTGGTGCAACTTCTGAAGTGTTGCTAACATATGGCTTGAACGACTGTTTCCTCTTCAGTGAAAAACAATCTTTCTTAAGATGTCCTTTCCTTTTACAAAAGTTACATCTTTCCTTCTCATTATGATCCTTGCTTCGTGCATGCTAATAATGTTTCTTGAATCTCGATGTTTCACCTTTGAATATTGATGTCTCATCTCTTAATCTTGATGTTTCATGTTTGAATCTTTCATTCACAACCTTATATTTCACAGTTAGACTTTCATCAGTAAATGTGCTTTTCTTGTACCCGTTTTGTTTCTATAACTCTTTTGCATGCAGAGCGGATTGTACTTCTTCGATAGAAATTGACGTCTCTCTTCAGTAAATCATCACATCCGTGAGATGCTCATAAGATCTGGGTAAAGAACTCGACAACAAGTTTGCCTTATCTTTATCTTCAATCTTGACTCATACATTTTCTAGGTCATCAATAGTTTTATTGAGTTCCTTCAACTGATCATCAATGACCTATCATTAAACAGTTTGTATGCATATAGCCTCTACTTCATATACAGTCTATTCGCCAACAATTTAGTCAGGTATAGATCTTCTAATTTTTCTCCATATGCGTGCAGTCATAGTCTCTCGCTCAAGCATGAAATCAGGGGGTTGTGGGCATTTTCCATAATCGTTGACCAATCATAGCCGCTATTAACACATGCTTTCTGTTAGGAATTTTGGTTCAAAATTCCTTCACCTTTTTTATGTTTTGATATGCCAAACTTGTATAGATTAGCTTAGTCGGTATAAACTTGTAATATCCACTTAGGATATTTATCGAGTTGTAAAGAAGCTGATTAAGCTTGAGATCGAAGCCATCAATTAGGTTATCGTGAAGAAAAGAAGAAACTAAGACTCATACATCGAAACTGGCAAACTGATAACCACTTCAGCCTGAAGCTTACCACTCAGATAAATTGGCAGATATCACCATCTTAGATCATCTCCAGTTAATCAAATCTAGTTTCATCTCACGAATAGAGACAAAGAAGACAAACTAGAGGAATCCCAAGTAGTCAGACTTAAGGAATATGAGATTCCTTAAAGTCTGAAATTCAAACATCCAGTTTAAGATTCCTCAGACTGGCAAGCCATTCTAACTAACAACAAGATGTCGACACCCTGTGTCAGGAAGGGACGGAGTAGGTGCAAGCAACAGAGCAGGAAAAAACAACCTGTTTATCACATTAGAAACCCAACAGATAATTCAAGATTTGGATTTTTCCTAAATGATTATTTTTGTCAAACCTTCATTTGCTTCGTCTATAAATAACCGAAGCAATCTCAGAGGAGAAAGTTACGAAGGTAATGAGTTCAAACGAACATATACAAATTCTAACGAACTCCAAGCTGTAACAGTAACCTTCTAATTTTCTCACTTACAAAGGTTAACTATCCATACTCAAGCAAATCTCCGAACAAAGACTCCAAGTGTTCAACACCCCTGTTCGAGGCTATTTGTAATAACTTACCGTGTTTCAATCTCTGGACAAAGGAATCATAGCTTCTCAAGTTGAGTTTTTCTTTTAGTGTTCTTTCTCCCCAAGAAAGACCACAACAGTTTAAGTTATCTCCAAGTTGTAACTATCACGAGCTTTTTGTCGTAAGTTCAAAGAGTTTCAGGAATAACTTAAAAGTTCTCAACTTCCGGAGAAGGAGGCCACGTGGTGTGCCCACACTCCCTATCTGAATGCTGAAGGAGGACGAGACCATGTGGGAGTGAGCAAGTGGACTGATGGACACTGACATTCACCAGTTTGCGATAGATCGTGACGACAGATTGTAATCTTGAGATTAGTATATTCTGGGCTACTGCCTAAAGAGAGGACGTAGGACAGTTGTCCGAACCTCTATAAATTCATGTGTTCATTACTGTTTTATTTATTTATGCAAGAATTTATAGCCCAACACCATATCGAGTTGGAGTATATCCAAACTTGACATTAATCATGCTCGCAGACTAATAAGCTTTTCGTAGAACCAAACTGGTTGAGAACTACCAGTTTGAATTTGCAAGAACTCGCTCTTAATCTTCCACTGCACATATTCGACTAACTCTGATCTCGGGACCAACAAGTGGTATCAGAGTCAGGTTAGCCTTTACAGACTAGCTGCCATCAAGGACCAAATCTAGTTGTTCTAGCAAATATTTCTGTTGTCTAGCGAGTAGGCACCTCGATGAACAATGTCAAGCTTCCACCATATCAGGTGGAGAAGTTCGCCGCATGGAAGAAGAGATCTACCATAGTGCTCAAAAGCATACATCCGAAAATGGTAGATTTTATCGAGAGGGGTCCCATCAAGATCCTCAAGGCCAACTCTCGCATTGGAGACCAAGACGGATCAGACATGGTCGAGAAGCCTTACAGCGAGTGGACCTATGACGACAAGAAGAGGGCCCAATTGGACTCTGTTGGACGAGTTGATCCTGTCAGCTTTATTTGACACCCTTGAAGAGGAGGTGATGCAGTTCAACAGTGCCAATGAAGTCTGGGACTACCTCGGAGGACTGTGTCATAAGTCAGAGCAGATGAAGCTCAACAAGCTTCAAGTGTGCGTGGACAAATACGAGTCCTTTCAGATGCTTCCATGAGAAAGCATCAAGACAATGGAGACCCGTTTCAACTCTATTGTGAGTGAACTAAGGGCACTGGACAGGATATACTCAACAACATATCTTCATGCCAATATCCTGTCCAAGTTGCCTAAGGAAGATTGGTTCGTCAAAACAACCAGTCTGAAGGAGAATGATCTGTCCCATATCTCAACGAAGGAGTTGTTCGCCCAGCTCCAAGCTCATGAATGAGACATCCAGATGGTGAACAAAAATGAAGTTGTTCGGGTTGTCAGTTCACCAAGCCAAAATGCTGAAGATGTACCATGTTTTGTCAAGAAGGATGTCAGATGGAGATCAAATAAGACATTTCACACTGAAGACCAACCGGTCAATCCAACTTGATAAAATAGGTACCCTCAATCTCTACCTCCCACCAGAAGGAATGAGAGAGCTCTATTGAAGAGCTTTAAGGACAGATGAAGAGACTGGCCAAGCTCCTCGAGAAAGCAAAGGCCAAGTCAACAAGTTCACAACCTGTTGACACAAGGTTTGTGAAGAGGGCCCTCAGATCCAGTTTTGAGTGCAACTCCCCAAAGCACCTAAAGTTCGAATGTCCGAGGGTGGACAAAGAAGAAAGGGAGAGACTCAACCAAATCTTCGACCGATGAGCACCCAAAGCGATGCTATTAATAATAGAGGTGCCCGACATACTCGATAACGATAATGAATACTACATGTCAGATGGAGAGTCGGAAGGATGTTGGGAAATTATTCCTAAAATCTCCCTTAGGATTTATTTGTAAAAAGGTTTTGTTGAATCAAACCTTAGCATTTAGTCGATCATTTGCTGAATTCTAGATAGTCTAGCATATCTTGTAAAGTCCTGTATAGGTCATATATTGAGTTGTAATAGACTAGTTTGCTAGAAGGTCTCCTAGCAGACATCGGAGAATGTCGTTCGCTAGAAGTCAGATGATAGCAGAATGCTAAGGAATTAGCATTTGCTAACAGTCAGCAAACTGCTAAAGACGCTAGCAGATGGAAGTCAAAAGGAACCAAAAGTCAGCGGAAGTTGCAACAGCAGACTACACATCTAGCATATCACCAAGGATATTCATCTAGCAGATTGTGCTAAAAGATCCTAGCAAAGCAAGATTGTCTGAAGACTGAAGCCTTACTCCCGTTCTGACAAAAGTACACACAAAGGACGAGGCTTTCCCGAAGTAGTTCGGAAAGTACAGATCAACGCCAAAAGCTACTGATCAAGTCAAATCACTTTCGGACAAATGAGCCGTTGTGTCTAACGGATATGGAGACTCAAGATTTGAAACTCCATCTATAAAAGCCAGGTCCAAAAGTGAGAATCGACTACTGCTTCAATCACAACCGACATTCGCAAACATCCTAAGTGTGAGATTCCTTTGACAAAGCGAACAAAGTGAAAAGTAGTCAGTTGAGAGCCGTGATAAAGAGTATTCAAAGCTCTCAACAACCAGAAGTGTCGTTCATTGATTTACTGACACTCCATTGAACAGATTCTTGATTGCACTCAAGATTCTTCAATCATTGGGATACCTTTCTTTTCAGAAAGAATCCAACAGTCGAACACCTGAAAAGGTCTAGACTAAGACGGGCCTTTAGCCGTATTCGAAGAAAAGTCAGGAAGTGACTATAAAACTTCCAAAGTAGGAAAGGTAAGTGTTTCGAAGGTGTGCCCTTGACTCAGCCGAACCTACACCTGAGGAGTTCAGATTATCGGAGGATAGCTGTCAAGTAGCCAGGCCGAAAGCTCACTGCCTACTTAACAGAGAAGGCGAATCCTTGTAATCTGTATACTTAGTGAATTCTTAGCGTTTCGGCTAAGGAGTGGACGTAGATCTATTTGGATCAAACCACTATAAATATTGTGTTCTTTTACTGTTTCATTGCTCACACGACTTTAAACCTAACAATCATATTGCTAGTGTATAACTGTGAAGAAACTTTAATCTATCCCTGAGTTTAACTAATCTTTAAAGAAAAACATAAGTGTAAGTGACGATTAATTATTCCGCTGTATTTCGTGTTTCTGTCTAAGCACGACGACTCTGATATTAAGGACCATTAAAGGAGAAGCTCTGTTGGTGGTCATGGCTACCATCGGAGAAGAGGACGACGCTGCAGAAGTTGAATCGACCTTAGCCGCAACTGGCAACGAGGTAACCAATACTCAACCAGTTTGTATTCCGCTACATGCATTTTAGGAAAAAGTTTTAAGTTCGATTGAAATCTGATTAGATTTCATGCCCAATGATATATTTGCTATTAAATGATTGTAAAATTGGGTTTATGGTATGTCTACTTTTAATTATAATATGTAATAAGATAATTAAAATTCTTAAAAGTTATATGATTGTCCCTGATTTTGGAGGGCAAATATATAGTATAAAACAAAATTAAAAGAAATTAGCTAATACTATAATTATTTAATTCCTATCTAATTTAAGGCATAACGAAAAATTAAAATATTAGTCATCAAACTATAGAAACATTTCTCTTGTATCTGTTTATATCATATAGTTGCAAATGAATTGAGCAAAAAGAGTGAGTAATTACTTTGCTTAATATATATGAATTTATTTTCAATCGTTTAAATTTTTTTTAAAAGAAAGTTGTACTAAATCTTCCAAACTGTCAATTTGCCATTTTTTTAAAAAAATTTGAATCAAACTGTTCGTATAAAATTGTCACTGCCAAACTGAAGTTTGGGTTTCGATCGAACTTATTTTATTTTTATTATTTTTTATAAATCACTAACTTAAAAAATATATATTTTTAATATTTTACAATATAATGGACAATTAACATCTATAAATCTAATTCTTAAACATGATTAATAGATTTAATACATAAACATAATTCATAAATAATTTAATTTTATAATATAAAAATTATAAATTAAAATATGTTAATGAGGTTTCAAATAGTTCGATTAAAACTGAATCCGGAACTCGTTAACCCGAACTGAAACTAATTTTCAGACGAATCAAAATAATGAATTTTTTTTCATTTGATTTGATTTGCAATTTATAATTTATGATTCGATTTTGCTAATCACTCTGTGTCTAAGAAGTCAATTGGAAGTTGGAAGGAAAAGGCACGGGTTAATCGGCATGACCTTATTTTATAACCATAACTAAACGAGTGAAAATCTTAAATAATCACTTTTGTTATACAAAATCTTAAATAGCCATTAGTATAAATTCAATCAAAAAATAACCATTTTCCAAAATTACCCTCACTTCAATGTTTGATTTGATCGGCTGATATATCATTCAACCAAAGTACCTATTTATGACAAAATTCGTTATGGATATGTAAATATGGAACTTTTGAAATATAATTGTTGAAATTGAAAAAAAAAAAATATATATATATATATATATATATATATTTTGGGGTTTCTAATTTTTAATTGGTACTTATGTTATTTTATTTTATAAATTTGAAATAGCAAATAGTTTCATCAAAGTTTGTGAAATTTCGTTAAATCATAAATTAAGTAGCAAAGTGATCGTAAATTAACGATTTGTAAATTAATTTTCAAATCAAAATAATTATAATTATTTAATGTCAAATTTGATTAATGATTAGGGAAATAATTAAAAAATAAATATTTTCTAAATTTCAAACGTGTCGCAAACAATATACATGTATTTGCAAATAACGACTTATATAATTTAAATAAGTGATATTATGATTATATTAATGACTTTTATAGTTTCTTAATAAAATTTTCATTAGGATATAAATTATAACTGAAATATTGATTAAATAAAACTAATTAGTATTTTAAATTGCTTATTGAATTAGAAAATTAACAGTTAATTAAATGATTAAGAATGTGGTGACAAAAAATGTTTTAATTTACAAATATTAATTTTAAAATAATTATAAGAGCACATCACAAACATATTCTCAAATAAATCTTTTAATTTACGTTAAGAACATTTGAAATTTTAATTTTAAAATCCCAATCATATATTGACATTTTAATCACAAACATAATCGCAAATCTTATAATAATAAACTAAATGATAAATGTAAAATCAAAACTAGATAAAATATCAAATTTAAATTAGGTATATATATATTTTAGTACTAATTTGAGTAATAATAATTTATTACAAAATTGTTGGAAAATTCAAAAACATAAAAAAATAGGTTAATAGTAAGGATAATTGTGGAAGTTCACATAAATTTGGTTATTTCTTGTATATATACATAATAGTGGCTATTTAAGGTTTTCTTAAAACAAAAGTAGCTATTTTCATATATTTACACTAACTAAAATAGCTATCATAATATTTTCATTTTAACATGGAGAATCTTGCTAGCAATAGGTGAATTCCAAGTTGTACATTCCAAGAAAAGAACAATCTTTCATGTAAAAACTAAAATCAAATTAATTAATTCTATGAGATCCTCCAGATTTCAACGATCATGAAGGTATCGGAGAAGATTTTATTGAGATTTGGAACTACAACCTGCTGGATATACGGCGGCGCCATTCACCGGCAATCCAAATGCAACCACAACTTCACAGAGCCGACGAGCCCCACCCTCCACCGCGTCCTCGTCGTTCCCTTCAGTCTCAGATCGATCGCATTCTCTCTCAACGCCAACTTCACGGCGTCTGCTTCTGCTGGGAAGGAGAAGCTGAGGTCGGTCGAATTGTTGGCTCCGACGGCGAAGGGATCAGCCATGAGCAAGGCGATGTTGTGGCCATGGAAGCTGAGGGCGTACCTCACGTCGTAGAAACCTGCATTGTCTGCTTTGATCAGAATGGTGAGGTGCAGCGTCAGCAGCAGGCTGGCCTCGTCCAAGTATATGGCGTCGAGATGGGCGGCGGCGACGCTGACTTGGGGCACCTTCGGCCGGATTGTGATGTAGCCGATGCAGATGACGATGCCGGCGATTGTTAGTATTGCGCAGATGGTGGCAAAGAACCAGATGATGGGGTTGGTGTGGTTGTGATGACATTGAGGCAGAGTGAGAGCATGAGGAATAATGGGTGCCTTAATTAATGGGGGATTGTTGAAGGTTTTTGTATTTCCTCCGCATAAAGCCATCTTCTCTAATCTCTCATATTTTAACCTTTAATTGAAATCTACATCAAGAGTAGGGCTTCAAATATCCTTTTCCAAAATCATGTTCCATCTATGTCTCACAATATAATGTTCTATTGTCTATATTACTAAATTTAATATTTATTTTTACAAAAATAAAAATTAAATATAATATACTTTAATTAATTTCTAAGAACATGAGAACAGAAGTTATGGTTATCAATTTAATAATTTTAATAATCAAGATTATTAATTACTAAAAGATTATATATTATATACCTAAAATGGATGAGACGAGTCATGCATACACTTAAACTTACAAAATTAATCCAAATTATATATAATAAATTAAAATTATAAAAAAAATATTAAATAAAAATTAATAATATTAATAATGAAACAGAAGATCTCAACTATCTTTGAATGCTGGCCACTAGTTAAATGAGATAAGAGCATCATCCACTATGCTAAACAAAATAACTGCCTCCACTAGCTTCTACTACTATTTCTAACTTTCTCAAAATTTCATCTATTTTTAAATATTTATAAACCTCACGACACGAGTCACATGTCATAGTCACTATTTAATAAAATATTCTTTATATATTCTTATTATTATTTGATTACACATATAAAATTTAAATATCGTAATTAAACTAATTAATTCTTTTATTAAATAATAGTAATTAATTTTATAATCCAACAAAATAAAATAAAATATAAAGAAATTATATTATGGAAAGGATAATTGATACGAGAAACAGCTAAAATAAAAAGAATAATATTAATGACATTTTAATGTTAATAAATCATTCCTACTCCTGAATTGTGTTCACATGTAGGATTGAAGATATTGATAATGAGTTTGCTTGTCACGTAAATTAGCACTTCTTTAGATACTCGTTGAATTCTCCCATCTTATCTTAATTGATTTTCCCTTTGATTGATCTTAGACTCATTTACTCTCCATTGCCCCTTCATGTTAAGTAAAATAATGATACAGATGTATAATCTCTAAGATGTTTTCTTTGTCCCATAAGTGTTTGGTCCTCTAATCTTGCTAACGAACTTGGAAAACTCCAAATGCTCATTCCACATTCTTTCGTGTAGTTTCTTGCATTTGTTTGAACTTCTTTATCTTTTTTTTTTGAATAGGATTACATGTATTAAACTCACACACCCAAATGTCCCGGGGAAGCTCGAACTTGTTCAGGCAAGGTGTTTTCACCACTGTACCCCGAACGAGAGGACAAACTTCTATATCTTTGTATCTTGAGCATGTTCATTCAAGATATATACCGTCAGATAGCTAGGTAGTATCCATGAGAATATTGTGTGCCTATTACAGTGAATGCTACAAAAGGCGCAACACCTTGTAGAACATCAGTGAATAATAGAGATCGATTAAGGACATTGATGTCATTATTTGATTCTACATCTCAAAAGAAAGCATGAAAAATCTACAAATCTTCAGATGTAATTGCCTCAAGTATTATTATTGGTACTCCATGATCTCCGCGGGTTAAATGTACTTTCAATGCTACTGGAAAATTTTTTCAAGTCCAAAGTAAACAATTAAGACTCCCGAATATTCGAGGAAACCATGCCACTGTTCGTGCATTTGAATCAATTGTCATTGGTTATCAGCAGCTAACTTTCTCAAATAATATGCACCAAAAACCTCAATCACACTCCAACAAAAGTGGCGCAATCATTCGTACCCGTTGTTTCAGAAATATATAGATAGTCATCACAGTGATCCACGAAATGCCATAGCCTTTTTGCACTTGTGCATTTGTGTAGAGCCATGAAACCATTCTCCCTACTATGTTGGCTTTCTGTTGAAACCAAGGATCGTGCGAAGACTTTAAAGACAAAAAAAACATGGAATTGCAAAAAATGCAGAGAATGTGAAGAAAATGTGTATACTCGAAGTTTCTGTGGTGGAGATAAATAAAGAATTATGAATGACACATTATAATTTACAAAAAAGTGATTGTTGCATAATGTAATAGCTAAACATATTCGAATAATAATCGTTGAAAAAAATACAATAGTTACATATATTAAAACATAATCATTGGAGAATGCAATGATTAAGTATATTATGACCATTAAAGAATGCAACGATAATATATATTTGTTCATTGGGGAATCAATGATAAAATATATTATAATCCTTGGAGAATGTAACTATTACATATATTTGAAATATGACAATAAATAAATATAGTTAATTAATTTATATATTAATTAATAGTTAGTAATTATAAAATCTTAAAGTAAAAGTTAATTATAAACTTTGCAGTAAAAATAATGAAATTAAAAAATATATAATTTAAAAAGAAAAAAAGTTAAATTTAATATTAAAGTATGATTATTTTCAACAATTGAGTATGAGCTACACGCCCTTTATATGTGAGAGGGTGTCTCTTAGTCGCATGTGAGTGTTTTTTGGAGGGGTCCCATATTTATCTCCGCCCGGTAGAATATTACCTCTAAATATACCACTATAATGGATGTTCATAGCAATTTTTTGTTAACTCTCCTACTAACTCAACTCTTAAAAAATATAATATAATTAAGGAAATATTAAAATCTCTTTCCACCTAAAAAGAAAATCCTCAATAATTATGAAAAAAAATTATGATCTTTATTTTCTGTGCAGCACATAAAAGTTTCACACACCAAAAAAAAAAAAAAAAAAAAAAAATCATACACAATATGAAGCGATTCACCTTCATAAATGCACAAGGTAAATAATTATTCTTCTATTTTCTTATTTAATTTTGTTATAGGTAAAAATTATTGAGAAGGTAAAAAATTATTGAGAATGTGTATTATCAATGGTAATTTAAGAATACTGATTGGGTTATATTATTGCACAACAGAACTGTTCAATAAAAAGTTTTAAGTACTGTATAACTTCATACTAATGATGACCACATTTTGGTTAACTCCCCATTTCTTGGTAATATAAGATTTATAGAAACGGGGTCACTCATTTAATCCCTTCTTGCAGTTCGGCTCAGTCATTGTAACAATGCATAATAATCATAATTTATAATATATTTAAATATTTATTCTCTTAATTATTATATATATATTTATACAATCAACAAAATTCCATATATCTCATTTTTCTTATAAATATTACATCTTCAACATCAATATTAATTTGTTTTCTTTTCTAAAATATTTAGAATAATGCAAGCATATTTTATATGTATCAGTTTTATGGTGTAGAATCTTATTTTTAAGGTAATTTGTTTGATCTATTTTTTATATAATTATTTTATACAAATAATAATAATAATATAGTTAAATACTTTTTATTTAAATTGTGAACCTAAACTATTTCTTATGTTCAAAATTAGGATTGTGCACGGTTCGGTTTGACCGGTTTAAAGAGCGAAGCATCAGCCAAACCAATAGTTACAATTATAATTTTCACAAACAAAACCAATCAAATAACCATTCCAAACAAAACCGGTCAAATTATATTAAAATGGTTTGGTTCTAGCTACCGATTTAAGCGGTTTGAAAAACTATTCGATTAATAGTGTAAACAATGAAATTTGTATTTCGTTTTGGTCATTTTGAATATCAATGTAGAATGATGCAAAAATAGAATTAATATAAAAGTATAATTCATTTATCATTAATTAATTAAAAATCAGAGAATTGATTTATAAAAGTACAATTTGAAAGAAAATAAAAACCAAACATATATATTAATATAATTAATATTTTAGCTTTCTCAAATCATCCGTGTACACCACTATTCAAAATCAATAATTATATCCAAAAATGTATTTTATTAAAAATTATATATTTTATTTTAATATCATAAAAGGAAGATATTTGATTCGCACACGGATGCAAGAAATTAGTAAAAGATTTATAACAAGAAGCCAAGTGAGAAGCGACACTTGGGCGTCCCACGTTGTGCGTAAACTCTGAGATTTTTTTGCAAGAAATTAACGGTGAAAAATGGTGACAGGTAATTCTTCAGCCTTCTCTCTCTAACTGATTATCATGGTTAACGTGGCGCGACTGCAGCAAAAACCATCTTGACCAGCGAGAATCAGCAATCTCGCAGCTGTTTTTTTCTGCTGCATTCATCGCCTTTCCATCACATCGCCACCTCCTCTAATGTCTAATCCCACCTCGTTATATACGTGCGAAACTCTTCCAACTTTCATTAGCAAAAACAAAGAAACCCATTTGTAATCTGCATGAGCCCCTGCATTTCGCAGCAGCCATGACTCCGGCCAAAGCCTTTGCCAGAATCCCGGCGCCGCTGCTTTCCGGCGTGGCGAGGGGTTTGAGTCCCAAGTTCAGATGGGTGGTTTGTTCTAGCCAAAAAGATCCTCTTGTTATGCCGGCGAGATCGGCGCACATGCCTAACTCGGTTCGCACGGTTGGGTCCGGTTTTAGTTCGGCCGGAGTTTCTCACAATCGGACGCTGGAGAAGACGGAGTCTATGGAGGAGAATATAGAGAAGGTGATGATTAGCTCCTTTGAATTTTTTTTCTTTCTTTCTCTATGATGAGTTATATATATAGCGGATTCACAAAATTCGACTTTGTTAGATTTTACATAATAAAAAATATAATTATATTATTAAAATGAAAAAGAAAATCTATTAGGGGCTCCAAACTCTACATGAATCGAGAGAGTGATTATATATTCAAATGTTTTTGGTTGCAGGCTATCTATAGCTGCCGGTTCTTTGCGATTCTTGCGGTGTGGGGATCGCTCATCGGCTCTTTTCTTTGTTTTTTCGAGGTGGGATTTTTAAATAATGACAAAGTTATTTGTATATTTTTTCTGTATTGAAATGTCAAAATCTGTTGACTTTATTCGATTAAACTGAACTAAAAAAAGAAGAAGTTTGGTTAGAATATATTTATTAAAAAAATACTCCCTCCGTCCCGGTCAAATTGTTCACATTTGACCGGGCACGATAATTAATGCATGTGAGTGGTATTGAGATGAATATTTTATTGATGAGTGTAGAGAATTTGCTATTTTAGAAAAGTGAACTAATATTGTGGGACAGACGAAAAAGGAAATGTGGACAATTTACTTGGGACGGAGGGAGTATATTTTGAATAGCTCGAAATCTAACGAGTCAATCGTGGTGATTTTTTATTATAATTTTTAATTACATAATAATATTAAGAAAATTAACTTCTAATATTTAAAATTTTATTTCTCAATCAAATTTTAAATTCTGTAATTGTATTTAGTGTAACTGTGTAAACAATTTTTAATAGATATCAAGTTAAAACATGTTCAAATGTTAATGAAATAACAAAAAAAAATATTTTGAATATTTAACATTGTATGACTTTTGAATTTTTTATGAAAGTGTATTTATTGTTAAAAGATTAGAAGAGATAGGAATACATTTGAGGTCATAAAATCTCTTTTATAAAATGTTAAAAATAAAAAAAAATTTGTAACTTTGAGAAAATTGAAAGATTAGAGGTAGGATCAATATTTTTTAGTCTTATAAATTTCAGTCCTGAATGAAAAATAATCCACAATATGATAGACTAATGTGAATGGTACTGACGAGCTGACCCGATTGATATCTCTACCATAGTTGTTGTTACTGTGCTTATATTTCAGGTCTTATAGTGTATCACCTTTCAGAAACAATGTTACTGGATCTACCTGTTATTGCAATGTGTGAATTTCAATTTTCTATGCTTGATTGCCATTTTTAAACAATCAAGAAACATTAACTCAAAACAAATTGATCATGTAAGTTATAACTATGTCCTAAAAGCAAAAAACAGAAACAACCTATGGCTTCAACAGCCCTCTTGCAGGAAGGAGAGGCCCTTTTTTAAATTATATGTAGCACTGAGTTTTCATTCTTGATCATTTGACTGCTCACTTCTGTATGTGATATACTTGTGATTCTGTCTATTACCATACTGGAAAATATAAACACTAAACCCGAAAAAAAAAGAGGCTTCTTCTCAGCTAGATGATGCATATGAACTTGTGATCATTTCTACAAAAGATTGGTAACCCAAGTTTGCTGAAAATACAGGGCTGTGTCTACGTTGTATCGTCGTTTCAAGAGAATCTGTTGGACCGGGGGAAAGTGATTTCATCCCTTGTTGAGGCTACTGGTGACAACCTCTCTTCTGCATTTCCTTTTCTCTGAATGTTACCCTCGTGGCCATGCCATCGTTTTATAACTGGTTTTGCCTAGTTATCGGTTCCTTCTTTTTTCTCACGGTTAAGTGTGAATAATGATCCTCTCACAGATGTGTACCTCCTTGGAACTGTAATGCTGGTGTTTGGCATGGGGCTATACGAGCTGTTCATTAGTAATCTTGACAAATCCAAATCCACACTAAATGGGAGCAGTGCAAACCGGTCAAATTTGTTCGGCTTGTTCGCTCTCAAGGTTCGTCTTCTGTTTCTTTTCCATCATCAACTCAACTGTTGATGCGATCAATCTGATATATATTTGGTGAATGAGCAGGAACGACCGCGGTGGCTGGAAATAAAAACGGTGAACGAGCTGAAAACGAAATTGGGACATGTTATAGTGATGCTTCTGCTGATCGGGTTTTTCGACAAGAGTAAGAGAGCAGTGATTCAATCCCCAGTGGATCTTCTCTGCTTCTCTGCATCAGTCCTCCTCTGCTCCGGCTGCCTCTTCATGCTCTCCAAGCTTAATTATGAATGAACAATTCTACAAAAATATGGGTACTGTCCTACGCCTTTTAATTTATAAGACGGTCTCATGTAGATTGTTGTATGCATGTAAAGTAAATAGTTTAGTATTTTCTTCCAATCAAAGATGTCAATTTAGCTTTGAAGGCCGTGAACAATCTAGCCAAAAAGAATAAGTTAGTGTTAATATGTTTTAGCTCAAACCAAATAATTTGGCAGGTTTGATGGATTGGCTTTGATTGGTTCATTTGACATATGTGAAAGTAATTGATATCATAATTGTAATTTTATAGTGTATTCTAGTAATGAAGTTCATAACATTTTAATCAAGAATCAAATATATTGTAAATTATTGTAATTTTTTTAAATATATTATAAAATATGTATATTCTTGAAAAATATATGTCAAATTATCAATTTTAATTCAAATTTATGATGGAAACACAGAAATTTGGAAAATGACAATAGTTTGTAATATATTTGCATTATAACATGTGATTTTGTATCTCGAGTATCGTTTGGTGAGTTAGGTCACTTTTTGGAGGTTGGATTTTTGCTCTCGCTATAAATTTGAAATAAAATTGAAAGATTGACATATATTTTTACAATATGCATATTTTATAATATATTTAAAAAAATCACAATAGTTTTTAATATATAACAAAAAATATACTTCCTCCGTCCCGCTAAAATAGGCCCTTTTCATTTTGACACATTAATTTTGGAGCTAGTTTTTAGTAGCTAATTGTGGTTAATAATAAAATTGACAATCGTAATTAACTTATTTAAAGCTTAAAACAAGTTAAATACGATTGCTCATTTTATTATTAACCACAATTAGCTACTAAACACTAGCTACGAAATTAATGTGTCAAAATAAAAAGGGCCTATTGTAATGGGACGGAGGTAGTATATTATTTAAGTATAAAATATGTTGATGTTCGAATCATAACAAATACGGGGGCCAAAGACCCATATATAACAAAAAATAATGCAATATAGTCACAGAAAAACAATAAATGATTAAGTGAATGTGAAATAATTGGACAATTAACCATAAGTTGACTAAGTTTACATAAAAGATGATGATTAATTCATACTCTTTGGTTATTGTGCCCGGTCAAACCGGGACAATTAAGTCGGGACGGAAGACGTATTTTATTTCAAATGCTTATTTAACACACGTTCTACATCCTGAATATAATTATATATTAAAAAATAAATAATCTTGAGCATACAAGTGTGATAAAGTATTTTATATTAATTGATTAAAATAATATATGCAAAATTATTCCATATTAGTTTTGGATGATAGTGTGAACCATCTTATAATGACAAGAAATTATCTTCTTACAAGTTAATTGTATAAGGATGAATAGGATCTGTTGAGGTTTGTTTCATATGGATACAGGGCCTCGGGAACTTAGGATCCAAATATAACAGAGAATAACAATAATTGAAACAATAAGTGCGGGTAAAACAATAAAGAAATAATGACAATGCTAAAAGGACTGTATTATGATAAGAAATTCGTCTCAACGTGATGTTCAATGCAATCGAACTCCAACCGGCTCTGAATTGAACTCGGCGAGCGGCATACTTACACTAAAACTAGGGTTCGTAAAAGTATTGACTGAGAATGAAAGCTAAAAATAACAAAAATATGCAAGATGCCCAAATTTGGCTTACAAGAGAGTTATATATAGAGGTCTAGATGCGTTAGGGTTCCTCGGATCTTCGCCGAAGAGGTTGGACAATGGCCTTCGGCTTTTTGAGGTCTGCGGTAACGTCTCTATCCTCATCAACCTCTGAGATCTTTGTGAGACTACCCTTTCATCCGTTCGTACGTTGGGCGGCTTGACAGGAGTAGTTCCTTGAAGTCCGCTCTAGTGGAAGGAGGTCTCTATTTTAATCGAACTGCTCTAGCCACTGGCTAAACTAAATTCGTCGAGCTCTAGCTTATTCACGAACTGCTTCTATTTGGCTGGCTCGTTGTGTGGCCTGCGCGAGTGCTGGCGGACCTCACTTTTGGGCCTCTTAGATGGGCTTGTTTAAGCTATACCCCAACAATAACCCATTGGGCTCTTTGGGGACTTCTCTGGGAGGACCTAAAGAGTCGAATAGTTAAATCGTATAGCATTGCATCATCACCTTTCGGAGGTGAATCACTTTTCCCAAATGTGTGCCCTTTGGACCCCTTTGAATGGAGATTTGGTATTGTTTGTGGGATGCCCGTAAGCACCACATCGTACGGAGGGTCAATTCCTCTGTGGGTGACCCTTCCCTGCTCGCGCAGCCCTGTAAAGTTTCTGTGAGGTCCGTAACCGTGGTTTTAAGGAAGGGACAGTTGGGGTTCTACCCCGTTTGTTGATTTTGGCTATCTGGTGAGCCCCCGAGAACTGTGCGCGAGTTTATCTTTCGAAATCTTTTAGCGAGGATGATGCTCGCTGGGAGTTCTTGCTTTTGGGGTCAGAGCCCTAGTGGGGTGATATTCGATAGGGATCGAGACCTTATAGCCCCTTTTGGAATTTTGCGTAGTTCGAGTGATCGATCTACTTTTTGTCCAAAAGTGGAGTTCGATGTGTCGAGCTCTTTTTGAGTTTCACTGCCCAAACTAAATGGCAGCTGCATAGTAACCGCAAGATTCGGGGGCAGTTGCGAGCAGTTGAACGGGCGCGGGGGTTAATAACAGTGGCGTCTCTAAAATTACCTTCACTATTTATGTTGCATCCTCTCTAATTCTCTTCCTCCCCTCCGGTGATTTTATTCTCTCCTACATGTGGTTGTGTTTTTGTTCGGGCCAATCATTCGTACCTGCTCTCACTTCTTGGTCTATAAGGTAGTGCTCTTTACCTTCGTTCTTATTGATTCGGTTCTCCTTCTTTCTTGATTCTCGAGTTTTGGGGGTGACTCTAGGGTTTTGATTTTTTGTGGGTTGATTGTTGGGCTGATCGGGGCTCGTCTCCTTCTTTTTCTTTTTAGGTTTATTTAATTCAATCTATAACCATTTTGTTGAAAATGTCTTCTTCTAGCTCCGACTCGCAAAATCACGAAGGTTTCGGGTCTGGCTGCGAGTTCAATCTGACACCTCCGTTCACACCTCCCCCGAGGGGTCCATCACCGATGGATTTTATAGCCCCCGATCGGAGCTTACTTTTTCAAGGGCTGGAGAGGCCTGAGTCCGGCCCAGTGGTGAGAGAGGTTGACGTCGAATTTGACTACGGGTCCTCTAATGACAAGATGCTCTCTTACCTGCTCTGAGGGCTCGAGAGGACCGTTGGTTGCGGCGAGATCAGCGGGGGGGGGGGTTCCAAGGTCGACATCGTTGACCTGGAGCCCGAGGTAGCCGGGGATTTCGTTCTCCCTGAGGGCTAGGATCACCACAAGGTGTTAGGTGCCACGTCGGACGTCACCGATGATGACGTGCGAAAGGCCGTGGATAGTGTCCCTTGTCGAGATGTGCTCTACAAAATCCCATGGCTCAACAAGAGGTGTTCAAACCCCCCCCACCCCACCCCCCACAGGCTGCGATGGAGAACGGGGTAGGGTTTCCCATGCACCCGTTCTTTTGCGAGGTGTTAGAGTCCTACAACCTTTCGCCCTTCCTGGTTTGGTTTGACTTGGACTTAGGTCTCCCGACCCTTAATGAGTGGCATAGTATGTATAGGCTGAACCTATGCCAGGACAAACATTACTATTACTTCACTAGGTGGGCTAAAGGTAGGTCGACCTTGATAAAAAAAACCCCATCGAACTCTCCTGGGTGGTGGAACTCCTTCTTTTTCTTAAAGATGGAGCTAACGCGTCCAGAGTTCTTGAGGCACGGTGGGGTGCCGAATAGTGGGTCTTTTCTTCCCTTCTTTTTTCGTCACGTTTTCCTCTGTTGTCACTAACTTGCTTTTGTGGTTCGCAGGAGTTGCTCGACCTACTCTTTCCGAGGCAGAGCAAGCCTGAGTTGGCCACGCCTACGACGTGAGCGTGTCTGATCAAGAGTGGTCCTCCGTGCAGCTAGGCTAAGGAGTCCCTGCATATGCCTATTCCGACCTGCAGGGTTGAATAACTGTGTTGCCCCCTGGATTAACGCGCCGCCGTCCGACCCCTAAGCAGGTCGCGAAGGCCTTCTAGGACAAGAAGAGGGCCATCGAGGAGTAGGAGGATGCCAGGAGTTCGGAGGCCAACCCACCGAAGAGGCCTCACATCGGCCGGGGCCCACTCCTCCACCTTTGCCCCATTTTCGTCCTTCTATCGAGGTCGAGAAGACCGGCTCTTCTCGACCCCCTACTCACCCTTCGAGCTCCTCCCATCGAGACAGTAAGGAGAAGGAGAGGGAGAAAGAGGACCCCCATCGCCGCACCACATGGAAGACCAGGGACCGCTATCGCTCGGAGGACCGGGACAAGTCAGTCGTGCAAGTGATTGCTCCACCCAACACGTGGTTGGACTCATTCCTGGTTTGATCCCGAAACTTGTTGATGAAACCCCAGGAGATTGATTCGGTATCGGGTTTGGTTTTTGTGTGGCTGGCTCGTTATCACTGCGACAACTTGAGGTAATTTGACTTGCTCGATTATACACCTTTTGTCTTTTCATTTGTGTTCATTATCATTCGATCTTCTTTGTAGTACACGGTGGACCTAGATCTGATCCACCGAGAGCTCGTCGTATTTGGCGCTCTGATCCTTTCTCCCACTTTGCCGAGACCTACGATGTACGCCCCGTCTTTCTCACTTCTTTGCTAGGCTCCTTCTTGTCCAACTACTCCTATAGGTGCTGACCAATCAGGTCAAGAATGAGGTCCAGGAGAGGATTGCTGAAAAGTTTCCGGACCTCGATCTTAGCATCCTTGACGAGCCGACGGGTGGAGGAGGTCCTACCCCTGGGGAGCAGACCAATGAGAAACAGTTGGTGGTCTTTGGCCCGCACGAGTGACCTTCTGCCGAGTAGCACTGGGAGCTTCCGCAGATCGATCAGGCCAAGCAGCAGCAAGAGCAGCCCCAACCGAATCAAGTTCTACAAGATGGTGGGCTGAACCTTGCTGAATCTTCATCAGGGCTAACCTTAGGGACGACTGTGGAGACCGGTGTGGGTCCTACTCCTCTGGAGCAGCATTCAGCTCCTTGATCTCCATTCTGAAAATGTTTCCTTTTTCGCACTTTAAACAATTTTATTTTGTGCATCTCAGACAATTTTACATTCTGTTTTACTCTATATTTTTCGTCTCTATGAATGGATGTGCTTCTTTTATTCTCTAATCGCGCTTTGTTGATGGTTTTTTTTTTGTATGGCTTTCGCTTTGTCCATCGACCTGGTTATTCTCTTTTGTGTTCTGGAACACCCTCCTCAACACCCAATTTCCCTTGTTGAAGGTTTGCAATCGTAGTTTTTTGTTGAAGGACCTTTCGACATGTGTCTTTTTTTGGGCCATGTTTAGTGGAGCCTGGTCCTTTATGCTCATCGATTAGCTCGAGGTTTTTTAGTAACCTTTCGTAGTTTGCCTCTTCCTCGCACATCTCTACCCTCGGGCTTCCTGCTTTAGTTTCTATTGGGATGATTGCCTCCTCGCTGTATGCGAGGGAGAATGGTGAGCTCCCAGTTTCCATTCTCAGAGTGGTTCTGTATGCCCATAGTACTCCGGGTAATTATTCGACCCACTTTGACTTGTGAGACCCTAGCCTTTTCTTCATGGTTGCCATGATAGTTTTGTTTGTTGATTCAACTTGTCCATTTTCTTCTGGGTACCTTGGCATTGAGAATACCAATTTAATGTTGTACTGGTCGCAAAAATCCTTTACACGTCGGCTGGTAAACTGCGTAGCATTGTCGGTTCAGATTTCTTTTGGGATCTCGAATCTGCACAAAATTTGGGTCCACAGAAATTTGATGACTTCTCTTTGAACTTGTGGAATGCTTCCGTCTTGACCAACTTAGTGAAGTAGTCGGTTGCCATGAGTACGTACTCCTTCTGTCGTGTGTCTTTCGGGAGTTTAACTACTATGTCCATCCCCAAGCAATGAAGAGTTATGCCGCGACCGTTGCATGGAGTGGTTATGCATGAATTTGTGACGTGAATTTGAATCTTTAGCATGCCTCGCAGTTCCTCACGTACTCTTTTGCATATTTTCTCAGTGTTGGCCAATAAAATCCTGCTGAAATTACTTTGTGAGCTAGGGGTCGGGCTTCTTGATGGCTTCCACAGTCTCCTTTGTGTACCTCCATCAATGCAACTGGTGCTTTGCTGGGTTCGAGGCATTTTAGTAAAGGTCCTTTGAGGGACCTACGGTATAATATGTCGTCCCGAATTATGTATTTTGTCATCGTTCTTGCTAATCGAGTTGTGTCTATTCGACTTCCTGGACCCTGTCTGTCTTTGATGAACCGTATTATTGGTTTTGTCCAGGATGTCTCGGTCCCTTGGCCTATCTCCTGCACCTGTACTACCTTTTCCATTGTAGCGGGTGGTTGACCTCTCTAGCTTAACAGATGCAAGATTGGCAAGCGCGTCTGCTTGTATGTTTTCTTCTCTGGCGATGTGTATGTTGAATTCCTCAAACTCTCTGCTGATCAATAAAGTTAGTTCGTGGTACTTCAGCAACCTCGGTTATTTCACTTGGTATTGATTCTCTCCCTGAAGTACCACTACCTATGAATCCCCTGGGACTTGGAAAATTAAAATATTAGTCATCAAACTATAGAAACATTTCTCTTGTATCTATTTATATCATAAAGTTGCAAATGAATTGAGCAAAAAAAGTGAGTAATTACTTTGCTTAATATATACTAGCTTTATACCTGTGCGTTGCACAAATTAAAATATATATATGTATATTTTAGGATATTAAAACATAATTAATAATATATATATATATATATATATATATATATATTGTTTAAAAACATATCATTTTCATTTATCAATATAATTATTATATAAAATACCCCTTCCGTCTCAACAGAATTGTCATACTTACCAAATCGGGCGTCCCAACCAAATTGTCATATTTCTAAAAATGGCAATTTTTTCACACTCAACAATAAAATATTAATCCCACTAATTCATTCTACACCCACAACTTTTAATTCAATCGTTTAAATTTTGTTTAAGAGAAAGTTGTACTAAATCTTCCAAACTGTCAATTTGCCATTTTTTTAAAATTTGAATCAAACTGTTCGTATAAAATTGTCACAGCCAAACTGAAGTTTGGGTTTCGATTGAACTTATTTTATTTTTGTTATTTTTTATAAATCAATAAAATTTAAAAATTATATATTTTTAATATTGAAAGATTAGAGGTAGGGTCAATATTTTTTAGTCTTATAAATTTCAGTCCTGAATGAAAAATAATCCACAATATGATAGACTAATGTGAATGGTACTGACGAGCTGACCCGATTGATATCTCTACCATAGTTGTTGTTACGGTGCTTATATTTCAGGTCTTATAGTGTATCACCTTTCAGAAACAATGTGACTGGATCTACCTATTATTGCAATGTGTGAATTTCAATTTTCTATGCTTGATTGCCATTTTTAAACAATCAAGAAACATTAACTCAAAAGAAATTGATCGTGCAAGTTGTGATTATGTCCCTCAAAAGCAAAAAACAGAAACAACCTATGGCTTCAACAACCCTCTTGCAGGAAGGAGAGGCCCTTTTTTAAATTATATGTAGCACTGAGTTTTCATTCTTGATCATTTGACTGCTCACTTCTGTATGTAATGTACTTGTGATTCTGTCTATTACCATACTGGAAAATATAAACACTAAACCCGAAAAAAAAGAGGCTTCTTCTCAGCTAGATGATGCATATGAACTTGTGATCATTTCTACAAAAGATTGGTAACCCAAGTTTGCTGAAAATACAGGGTTGCGTCTACGTTGTATCGTCGTTTCAAGAGTATCTGTTGGACCGGGGGAAAGTGATTTCATCCCTTGTTGAGGCTACTGGTGACAACCTCTCTTCTGCATTTCCTTTTCTCTGAATGTTACCCTCGTTGCCATGCCATCGTTTTATAACTGGTTTTGCCTAGTTATCGGTTCCTTCTTTTTTCTCACGGTTAAGTGTGAATAATGATCCTCTCACAGATGTGTACCTCCTTGGAACTGTAATGCTGGTGTTTGGCATGGGGCTATACGAGCTGTTCATTAGTAATCTTGACAAATCCAAATCCACACTAAATGGGAGCAGTGCAAACCGGTCAAATTTGTTCGGCTTGTTCACTCTCAAGGTTCGTCTTCTGTTTCTTTTCAATCATCAACTCAACTGTTGATGCGATCAATCTAATATATATCTGGTGAATGAGCAGGAACGACCGCGGTGGCTGGAAATAAAAACAGTGAACGAGCTGAAAACAAAACTGGGACATGTTATAGTGATGCTTCTGCTGATCGGGTTTTTCGACAAGAGTAAGAGAGCAGTGATTCAATCCCCAGTGGATCTTCTCTGCTTCTCTGCATCAGTCCTCCTCTGCTCCGGCTGCCTCTTCATGCTCTCCAAGCTTAATTATGAATGAAGATTTCTACAAAAATATGGGTATTGTCGCCTTTTAATTTATAAGACGGTCTCATATAAATCGTAGTATGTATGTAATGTAAATAGTTTAGTATTTTCTTCCAATCAAAGATGTCAATTTAGCTTAAAGCCTGTGAACAATCTAGCTAAAAGAAAATAAGTCAGTGTTAATATGTTTTAGCTCAAGCCAAATAATTTGGCAGGTTTGATGGATTGGCTTTGATTGGTTCATTTGACATATGTGAAAGTATTGATATCATAATTGTAATTTTATAGTGTATTATAAAGTATTATAATTTTTTTAAATATATTATAAAATAAGTATATTCTTGAAAAATATATGACAAATTATCAATTTTAATTCAAATCTATGATAGAAGCACAAAAATTTGGAAAATGACAATAGTTTGTAATATATTTGCATTATAATATGTGATTTTGTATCTCGAGTATCATTTGGTGAGTTAGGTCGATCTTTGGAGGTTGGATTATTGTTGAAATCCGAATATATTTAAATAAATATTTCGGACGTAAATATTTAATTTTGTAAAAATTAAATATTACAGGATCAATCTACGTTGCGAGTAGCTAATCGTGGTATATAATTAAAGATATGTAATAATTAAGATATTCCACATTGAAATTTAACCTTGTCTTAACAAGTTTAAATACATTTACACTTATATGGTGTAATAACTGAGTGTGCTAGGGACGTTGTATAACGTGCCCACCGTGTGCCCACGCGCGCTGCCGCCCGCCTCGCCTCGACTCGGCTTTCAGCCTCTGCGAGACCGCAGGCCGAGCCCCGGTTCCCGGTTCTCACCTGAATCTCTGCACAAAATTTCCTGCATTTTTCCATCCTTCAGCTGCTCAGTCCTGCACCTCTCCAGTTCGCTGGAGCTCATTCGATTACGGTGATATTTCGATCTAGACGTTGCCATTTTACCTTTGGGGACAAACCGCCAAGATCGAGCACTACGGTGGCGTATTTGTCTTGTGGGAAGAGATCATCTCAACTCAGCTATTCTTCAATTTGCTTTCATTATTGTTTTTGTATTATTTAAATTTCTGCAAGTGCTGTTTCTGCTACTCTGTTCTCCTCTTGTAATCAGTTCTACGATAATAACAATCGCAAGACAAATATACCTTTGATCTAAAACAGTATGGCTGACAACGTCAACAATCCCCGAACCAGAGATAACACTGCCAACCCTACTGGAAATGGAGCCGAAGGTGTGCCCGAATATGATCTCAATGCTCCTATGTTGAACCGCACCTTCCCTACCAACGCTCAAGCCGAGAAGTCGTTCAAGTTCGCGGGAGTGGACTTCAAAACCTGGCAACAGAAGATGTTGTTCTACCTCACCACTCTCTGGCTGACCTATTTTCTCAAGGACGACAAACCTGAAATAGCTGATGATGAGCCCAACATCAATAGAAGACATGCCTTCGACAGTTGGTGCCACAATGATTTCCTCTGCCAGAATTTTATTTTAAATGCTTTAATAGATTCCTTGTATAAGGTCTATAGCAATGTAACTAGTGCTTAAAAGCTGTGGCAACTGTTAGAAAAGAAGTACAAAATCGAGGACGCGAGTACTAAAAAGTACGCCATGACCAAGTATCTGTCGTACCAAATGGTAGACAATAAGTCGGTTGTAGAACAAGTGCAAGAATTTCAGTTGATCTTGCACAATATTCAAGCCGAAGGGATGTCGTTTCCTGATGCTTTTAACCTGGATGCGGTCATAGAAAAGCTACCCCATTCGTGGAAGGACTTCAAGAGTTACCTTAAGCATAAGCAAAAGACAATGACTCTTGAAGATTTTATTGTCAAACTTCGAATTGAAGATGACAATCGAATGGTTGATCCTAAGCCAAGGGTTATGGAGGCTAAGGCCAATTTGATGGAATGTGGTGGTCCGTCAAAGAAACGAAAAAGGCCTACCCAATCGAACAAAGGCATCGTTATAAAAGAGCCTAAGTTCAAGGGTGATTGCTACAATTGTGGCAAGTCTGGCCACATGGCTAGCCAATGCAAAAAGCCCAAAGCTAAAGGCAAGGGCAAAGAAAAGATGTCCGCCCACAATGTCGAACCCGATGATGATTGGGAAGATGACTTGTGTGTTGTTGTGTCCGAAGTCCACCATGTGGACAACCCAAATGAATGGTTCATTGATACGGGTAAAACTTGTCACGTGGCATCCGAGAGGAATGTGTTCGCTTCCTACAAAGCTGTTGAAGGAAGAAAGCTTCACATGGGCAACCAAGCCTCGTCTGATGTGGCTGGTGTTGGAAACGTGGTCCTAAGGCTCACAAGTGGAAAGGACCTCACCTTGAAGGATGTGCTGCATGTCCCCGACATCCGGAAGAATTTAGTTTCTGGCTCACTTCTTGTAAACAATGGTTTTAAGCTTGTTTTCGAGTCTGAAAAGTTTATTTTGTCTAAGTTTGGGAAGTTCCTTGGCCGAGGTTATCTCGCCAATAGACTTTTCAAAAAGAATGTAATGGCACGGCGCCAAGCCGAAAAAGTGATTAATAAAGTTGAGTCTTCTTCTGCTTACTTGATTGAGTGCTCCGATTTATGGCATATTCGTTTGGGACATGTAAATTTAAATTTACTAAAAGTGACTGAATTCAAACAAACTAAATGTGAGATTTGTGTTGAAGCAAAAATGGCAAAGTCACAATTTCATTCAGTCGAATGGAGCACTAAACCTCTAGAACTGATTCACACTGATTTATGTGACTTAAAGTTTGTGCAAACTAGAGGTGGTAAAAAGGACTTTATTACTTTTATAGATGATTGCACAAGATATTGCTACATTTACTTACGAAGAAGTAAAGATGAAGCAATAGAAGCCTTTAAAAACTACAAGGTAGAGGCTGAGAATCAATTGAGCGATCGAATAAAGGTGATTCGAAGCGATAGGGGTGGGGAATATGTAGCTCCATTTAAAGAACTATGTGCTGCCTCAGGCATAATTCATCAAACAACTGCACCATATTCACCCTAGTCTAATGGTGTTGCCGAAAGAAAAAATCGAACAATAAAAGAGATGATGAATGCACTATTGATCAGCTCAGGACTACCACAAAATATGTGGGGAGAAGCTATCCTAACTTCTAACTACATCTTGAATAAGATACCGATAAAATGAAAAGACGTAACCCCCTATGAAATGTGGAAAGGTAGAAAACCTTCCTACAAATACCTCAAGGTGTGAGGCTGTTTGGCAAATGTTGAGGTAACTTTACCCAAACAAGTTGCAATTGACCCTAAAATAGTTGATTGCATCTTTATAGGGTATGCGTTAAACAGTGCATCTTATCGTTTCCTAGTACACAAATCGGAAAATCCGAATGTGACTGAAGGAACAACGATAGAGTTAAGGAATGCAATATTCTTTGAACACATCTACCCCTGCAAGAGCAAGGAAGATGTTCCAGAGGTCTCTAGGAAGAGAATTCATGAAGAGGCCACTAGTTCAGATCCTATAGAGGAATAACCAAGACGTAGTCAACGAGCTAGAATCGCTAATAGCTTTGGTCCTGACTTCATTACGTATATGTTGGATGATGAACCAAAAACTATTAAAGATGCTCTAGCTCGACCAGATGCCTCACTATGGCAAGAAGCTATGAACAATGAGATCGAGTCCATAATGCAAAATCATACATGGATTTTGACTGATCTCCCTAAAGGTTGCAAACCCTAAGGATGCAAGTGGATCCTTAAAAGGAAATACAAAGCTGATGGTACTGTTGATAAGTATAAAGCCCGCTTGGTGGTGAAAGGCTTTAAACAAAGAGAGGGAGATGATTTCTTCAATACATACTCGCCTGTGACTAGAATCACATCCATTAGGGCGCTAATTGCGATTGCAGCCATACACAATCTAGAGATTCACCAAATGGATGTGAAAACAACCTTCTTAAATGGAGAGCTAGAAGAATAAATCTATATGGACCAACCCGAAGGGTTTGTAGTACCTGGTCAAGAAAAGAAGGTCTGCAAATTGGTTAGGTCCCTATACGGTCTGAAACAGGCGCCAAAGCAGTGGCACATCAGATTTGATAACGCAATGTTGTCAAATGGTTTTAAGTACAACGAGTGTGACAAGTGTGTTTACTATTGATAACTCTCATAAAGAGTTATCCTTTGATCTTTTCTTCCATACTTTGGATGTTGTTTTGAATAAGATTGTTCTTATTTAGAGTCATTTAGGATCTTATTTACATCTCTGTGATCATTGCACTTTATTTTAGTCATTTTAAGTTTTAATAAGTTTTTGCAAGCTTTTTGTGAAGTTTTGACCAAGTTCGGAATGCTAGAGCTTATCTATCGCATGATAGTCAGTGGTTATGCTTGAGCATGTAAAACGCAAAAGAGCAGAATGAAGAGTACTTTCTTTCTCTGGGACCACTTGAAGACAAAGATAAAGTCCCTTTTTGATTTTGTTTGCTGGGAGGACAGGTGTCGCAATGGAAGCCGAACTTTTGTATGGGAGGAACAATGACACTTCTACACGTGGAAGAATCCTAAGAAAGGAAGAAGGATCAACGGTGTTAGAAGGAGATGCGAAAATATCAAGAAAAGAGAGAGTACATTATGAAGGAATACACGACATAGAACACACACGGAGAATCAGATTACACGAGCAGAGGAAGAAAGAGTAACAATCTTGGAAGAGAAGCCATTGAAGATAGAGAGATCATCACGGATAGTTTGGTTTTTAGATTTTGAGTTGTACACGATGGTGAATGATTTCCTATTTTATTTTACTCTCTTCACAAGTTTATTATGGACCCCATCACATTATTTCTATTTTCTGATCTAGATACATTATTTTGAAAAAAAATAAATTACATCATTTACCATTAACGAATACATTATTTTTGAATTGATAAGTAAAATAATGTATTTAATCAATGAAGACTAATTACATTATTTGCTAAAAAAAACTTAATTCTAGTTGGAGAAATGTACCATTATATTATTCTATATGTAACTAAAAAATGTATTTAATCAATAATGACTAAATTATTAAATTTATTATTTACTTAATAAAACTTAAATAAATTAAATTAAGATTATTAATAAATTTAGATCATTAAAAAAAAATGAGTCCATCCCTTACAGTTTTTGCCTATTTTAAACAAAATGAAAAAATTGATATGTTTACTCTTTTTTTTTTTATTTTTTATTTTTTTAGAAACGTTTAGTCTATTTCAAATGAGTGGAAAACACTAACATTTTAAACGTGACAGTAGTTGTACATTTCGTATAAGGGATTGTACATGAACGAGCCCCTCGTCGTCTCTGCGCTACTGCGCTCTCTCTCTTTCTGCACCTACACGTACATTCACATAAATCTGAATTTCATACAATAGTCTATTGTCTCCCTTTTCTCTCTCTCTCTCTCTCTCTGGATCTTCATCATCTCTGAGCAGGTTTCCCCAAATTCCCCGAACCTTAAACCCAAATCTGCTCGCAGTTGATCCTCTTCAATCCAATCTCGCCAGAGATCGATCCCATACCCTCCAATTGCGAGCGTTTCAAAGCTGGAGCAGCTAAAGACGATCGGTCGGGAGCTCGCAATGGGCTCCCAAGGTGGATTTGGGCAGTCCAAAGAGTTCCTCGACCTCATCAAATCAATCGGCGAGTCTCGATCTAAGGCCGAGGAAGACCGCATTGTATTGCGCGAAGTGGAGACCCTCAAGATTAGGCTAAACGACCCGAATACCCCCAAATACAAGCTCAAGGAGTATATAATCCGTCTCCTCTACGTCGAGATGCTCGGCCACGACGCCTCCTTTGGGTACATCCACGCCGTCAAGATGACGCACGACGAGAGTTTGCTGCTGAAAAGAACTGGATACCTGGCGGTGACTTTGTTTCTGAATGAGGATCATGATTTGATCATCTTGATTGTCAACACGATACAGAAGGACTTGAAGAGCGATAATTATTTGGTGGTTTGTGCTGCTTTGAATGCGGTGTGTAGGTTGATTAATGAGGAGACGATTCCCGCTGTTCTGCCGCAGGTGGTGGAGCTGTTGGGGCATCAGAAGGAGGCGGTGAGGAAGAAGGCCGTGATGGCGCTTCACCGGTTTTATCTGAAGGCTCCTGGTTCGATTTCCCATCTCATTACCAATTTCCGGAAGGTGCTCTTTCCCTACTGTCATTGTTGTTTATAGGTGTATATCTGTTAGAGATCTAAGATTATATTTGGATGAATGTATTCTTTGACTACAATTTCACAACTTTGGTGGTATACGGTGGTAATTCCCTTCCATTACTTAAAGATCCAAACTTAGTGTACGGGATGTGCATTTGCTTGTGGTATTATATGTTCTAATTATGTTGGTCTCGGTGTGCATGTAAAATAAGTAATAACATTGCAAGGACTCTAAATTTTGCTCAATTTGCGTCATTAAGAACCTAATGACAAAACTATATTATTCAGACAAAACTTAGATTGAGATGCAGCACATCGGGTTATCTAAAAGTTAGTAAGGAATTAAGGATCCTAAACAGTGTCGGCCTATTAGAAATATTTGCATTATGTTGTTTATCAATCTTTTAAATTGTTTACTGTTAATGAAGAAATATTGGAAATAATCATTCCTTTTCCTCACTAAATTATTTTGCTGCAGAAGCTTTGCGACAATGATCCTGGAGTTATGGGTGCTACTCTTTGTCCTCTTTTTGATCTTATTTCTGATGATGCTGACAAATATAAGGATCTGGTGATTAGTTTTGTAAACATTCTTAAGCAAGTAGCTGAGCGCAGACTACCAAAGAGTTATGACTATCATCAGATGCCTGCTCCATTCATTCAGGTGAGCCTAACGTTTCCTTCACTACTCTTGCATTCCTGAACATAGACCAAGTTGCTGTTTGATTGAGGTTGTCGTGTTTAGTGGAAGATCTTACTTAGAAGTGTTGGAAATTTTCCCATCTGGTTATAATTTGAGGTCGGATTGATAGATTATTTTGAGCATCTTTTCTTTTTATGTATGGTCATGATGTTGCTTCTTATCTTTCTTTTCTGCAAAAAAGTTCTCAACTAGATGATCCAAAACTCTTATTCTGGTACCAATACTATAAATATGCTCCATAGACCTTAGTGATGTGCATGCAATACACAATTGCAGAGAATGTATTCTGCACAATGTAATGTTTACAAAGATGAATACCTAAACTTCTGTGTTCTATTTAAGCTCCTTATTCGTATTTTTCTGTAATTATTAATAGTTTATCCTGTGTTTTCACAGATCAAATTGCTGAAAATTCTGGCCTTAATGGGTACTGGCGACAAAAAAGCCAGCGAACAAATGTACACAATTTTGGGTGACATTATGAGAAAATGTGATTCAACTAGCAATATAAGCAATGCCATTCTTTATGAGTGCATTTGCTGTGTTTCATCATTGCACCCCAACCCAAAGTTGCTTGAAACTGCTGCCGATGCCGTTTCAAAGTTTCTCAAAGTCTGGCTTCTGAACTTAGAGAATTCTCTGAAATCAAGAATTTATGGTGATCTGTGTTATAACTCTAACTAGATTCATATCTGATGGACAGAGTGACAGCCACAATCTGAAGTATCTTGGTATTGATGCTCTCACTCGACTAATAAAGATAAGCCCAGAAATAGCTGAACAGCATCAACTGGCTGTCATTGATTGCTTAGAGGTAAGATATCTTGTTTTTATTGTTAAATAATGAAAGCAGATGATTTCTGATTTTGTTTTCAGGGGAAAATACTGCACTTCCATTCTTTGTAAATTATAGCTTGTAGTTCGACTTGACTTGGTTGACATACTGGGGTTTTACATGTAAATGGAGTTAACTAAATTGTTAGAGTCCATTCTCATTATTGTGACCCTTGCACTCTAGATTAAAGCTTGAATTGTGAATCCATTAAACATTTGAAGTTGCACTATGCCTTAACTATATAATTTTGCAACAGCTTAGTTGCAATCTCAATAATAAAGCATTAAAGCTTGAAATCCGAATCCATTAAGTATTTGAAGTCATAATATGGCTTAACTAGAGTACTAGACAATTGTGTTGGGATGTCAATGTCGAGTAAGATTCTAGAGGAGTACTGTTGACCATAAATCACAGGCACTTGATGATGTATCAAGGCACTGCCGCACTGGTTATTTTTACCTTATGATGTGGCAGACTAGAGCTATTGCTTATCTTTGGCATGACAAGTATAGGTGTTATCCATATATGTGCTTTGTATTATTTTGCTTGAAAATTGATTTAGCCTTACTTCCTTACATTCTTTCTTCTCAAGTTTGGCTACATGTAGCAATGACCTGATATGATGAAGGTACTCTTTCTTTTATGCTTCAGCACATTTCTTCTGTGTTTCCCAGGACCCAGATGATACCCTAAAGCGCAAGACATTCGACTTACTGTTCAAAATGACCAAGTCGTCAAATGTAGAAGTAATAGTGGACCGTATGATTGAATACATGATAAGCATCAATGATAATCATTACAAAACTGAAATAGCTTCAAGATGTGTTGAACTTGCTGAACAATTTGCTCCTAGCAATCAATGGTTCATTCAGGTTCTCGGTGATTTATATTTTGAATGACTTGTCTTAAATAATGTTGCTGTCATATTAAAGGAGTTTCTGATTCTCTGTTTTATTTTTCCTTCCAACTTTCCCAGACCATGAATAAAGTATTTGAGCATGCAGGGGATCTGGTGAATGCTAAAGTTGCACATAATTTAATGAAACTGATTGCAGAGGGATTTGGAGAGGATGATGATACTGCAGACAGTCAGCTTAGATCATCTGCTGTATGCTTTCTTTTGGCTTCTACCTTTGGATATCATCTGCATTCTTGGTCTCACTTCTTCGCCTAATTATCTCTTAACTGTATTCTGAAATCATTAGTTGGTCATTGAAATTTATCTGTGATTAGCGAACTGTCATTTATTACTCTACATTGTATTCCTTTGAACTTTTTGGCATTTGCAAGAGAATGAAGGTCTCCCTTGTGAATGATAAAATCAGAAAATCCTCCGGGAAATGAGAATATTTTTTGATTCTTTGTTGAGGAAGTAAGAACTTCAAGGTTATTCAATCCAATTCAGTTGTGTAGGAGCATATATAGAGAATCTAAGTGTGAAGCTTATAGGTGGAACTTAACTGCTGTGCAGACAAACACTACTCAATGGATCAGATGCTTTACTTTTAGGGCTATTTGATTTCTACAAATTCTACTGTTCCCTATCTCCTGACATGTTGATGGTATTATGTCTAGTACCTCACCTTTTGGTGTAGGAAGAGGAGGAAATGTATTGATATATTGTTATTAGTGGGTAATACTAAGACAATCTTAATGGGCATTGGTGGATTTTGACTTTGTCGGTAATGCAGTCTCAAGTCATGCATTGGTGACATGCTTGAGGGCATGGGCACATCAGATTAGGCAGGGTTTTTCTGATTCTTGAACTGCATATTTGCACAAGGAGTGACTGCGCGTATCCTTGACTTAGCTTCTGTGTTTTGTTGTCACCAATCTTGTTGTCTAACTCTTTTTATTTTGAGTTTTCACTAAATAATTGCAAAATACTGACATTCCACTTACGTATGTTTCTTGGAGTCAGACTTGATGTACAAAGTAATGTTTGCACTTCTAGTTCCTCTCATTACAATCTGCTATTATCTGTTGAGTGCAGGTGGAGTCTTATCTTCGTATTATGGGAGAGCCAAAACTGCCGTCTACTTTTCTTCAAGTATGTTGTAATATCCAAGATTCCTTCTTCTATCTTATTTTCTATCTAAATTCTGTCACTGTCAGTTTTCCATCCTAATTTTCTACTAACTTACAATTTTACTCTCTGTTTTGGTTATTTTGAATCTCTCTCTCTAAGGCAAGCTGGCTTGTTTCTCACTGTGCTTTCTGTACTTTCTAATGCTGCAGGTAATTTGTTGGGTCTTAGGGGAATATGGGACTGCAGATGGTAAATATTCTGCTTCATATATTACTGGGAAGTTGTGTGATGTTGCAGAGGCACACCCAGAAGATGATACAGTGAAGGTCGGTAGTTAGGATGTGTTATGCAATATATCCTATGGTGCAAGTGTGTCATATTCATTTGTTCTCATTATCAGGTTTGGTTATTATGGCTCTCAGCATTTAGGCAGAAGTATTTTGCTGGTCAACCTTTTTAGATTCTTTATGCCACGTTTTTGGGACATTAACTTTAATCGTTGAGAATTAAAATTCTCTGGTAGTATCTTTTAGAAGGTTTTGATGTATACCCGTTCTAGTGGTTACTTGTCAGACAAACTAAAAAGTGAGTTGCCTTCGTGCGAAGTTGATAACTTTTATTTTATTAATATTTGCGGCATATATAGGATAAATGTTGCAAATCTCTGTTAAAAGATTTCATTTAATATCTTGTATAGCAGGAGTAATTTTCGAACATTACTTAACAAAGTTATTGAAGATATATCTGGAAATAAGAAGAAAAATAAAGAATTTTTAAATTAATTGTCTGATGTTCATATCTCGTGATTTCAAAACCAACTCTTGAAAAATATTTTAGCTGATGAAGGAGGTTTTCTGCAAACTGTTCTACATACTATTTGCCATGCTTTTAATTGAATGTTTATCAGTACTTCATTCTCTTATTACTACACTGAGTTGATAATTGGTCTGTCTGTATAATTTCTCTTTTCCTGCTTGTTTGAAGGCATATGCAGTTACAGGAATTATGAAGATATATTCATTTGAAATAGCAGCTGGGAGAACTGTGGACATACTACCTGAGGTATACATTTAGTTTTCTTTTTGTTTTTAAAAATTATTACGGTGTTGACATTCTAACTTCTCAAGCTTAGTTTTAGAAACTGAGAGGACAAGGTCCTACAAAGCCGAGGTGAGAGATGAAAGTGGGCACATCAAATCTCCGTGGCAAACATTGTTAAAAAATTATTTATATATGATATTATCACTTAAGTACACAATTTCAAGGTTATAAATGTGAAATAAAGACCATATATTCCATGCAAATTAACAAATAGTCCACATAAACATATCAAATATATAATTCTATGGGTTTAATTCAATGCTTGATAAAATTTCCGTGGACTAATTATTATATAGATTGTATAATTTCAGAAAATTTGTTATTATTCTAAGTGAAAAATAATAAATCAAATAGTAGTGCCTCACATGCATGATGCTAAAAGCCTTGCTCGCCTCACTACACCTTGGGACATCTGAAGGAATATGCTCCCCCCATAGCTTCTGAGGAGGGTTTGGTGGTGCACCTCAGGCACTATTTTAAAAACTCAGATCTCAAGTATATACGTTGCTATTGGGATTTTTCATTCACACCTCAAGTGGTATTGCCGGTAATATGCAGTTTAGATGTCTCTGTTTTAAGCAGAATGGATTCCATGCTATATATCATAAACATGTTTTTGCCACTATAAGACCAACTTCTGTTAATTGTACAAGGATTCCTACTAAGTTGTGGAAATATTTTCTCCTATAGAATCCTGCTATGTGATCACTGTGCTATAGAGAGATTTTCATTCTGGTAACTTCCTACTTGTTACAGTGCCAGTCACTGATTGAAGAAATGTTAGCATCTCATTCAACGGACCTTCAGCAGCGTGCCTATGAGCTTCAAGCAATCCTTACTTTAGATGCACAAGCTATCAAGAAAATAATGCCTATGGACTCTACTTGTATTGAGATTGAGGTAACATCTGTTCATTTATCGTTACTATCACCTCATTATGCGTTAACTCAGTATTGACTTTTCATAAAATGAAAATGATGTTTTGAAGTTGTGCTCTGTACATACTTGGTTGCTTATTTTGAACTGCTTATCCGAACCTGAAAGGAACGATATGTGGTTGCTCGTCTTTTAATTCGTGTGATCACCTAGAGTACTCTGTTTCTGACTGCGATATATTATTGACTTTTCATATGATGAAATGATGTTTTGAAATTGACATGTGCATGAGGTGGAGCATACATTTGATTGTTTATTTTGAACTACTTATTTGGATCTGAAAGGGAACTATATGTGGTTTCTTATCTTTCAATACCTACAATCACCTAGAGTATTCTGTTTCTGACTGCGATATATTTGTTCTGTGATTAGTCATGTTATCTTGTGATCCATCTTATGTCAGTTTTTACTTATAAAGCCTGTCTTCTGATACTGTTGCAGTCTTCGCTAAATTTTTTTCAATTTTTGCAGATTGACAAGAGTCTTTCATTCCTAGATGGTTATGTCCAACAAGCAATAGAAAATGGTGCTCAGCCATATATTCCGGAGAGTGAGCGCCTTGGAATGTCAAATATTAGCATGTTCAAGAGTCATGAAGATCACGAATCATCTACACATGCTCTTAGGTTTGAGGCCTATGAGTATCCTAAACCGGCACCGCCTCATAATGCTCCTCTGGTATTAGCTTCCTCAACTGAGCTTGTTCCTGTCCCAGAGCCATCATATGCTGCAGATGTCCTTCATCCAACTGTTCCATCAGCTTCTGATGCTGGGCCTTCAGAACTGAAACTACGACTCGATGGGGTTCAAAAAAAGTGGGGACGACCAACTTACTCGTCCCCTTCTAGTTCAAGCACCGACACGGTGAAGATTCAGAATGAGACAGCCAAGACAGATTCAGTGAGCAGTTCAAAACCTAAGACACGTGATGTTTCTAGAAAGCAGCAAGTGGAGATTCCTCCAGAAAAACAAAAACTAGCGGCTTCACTTTTTGGAGGTTCATCAAAATCTGAGGGCAGACAGCCTGTTTCCAGCCATAAGAATTTGAAAACTCAAAATCACTCGGATAAATCTCATTCATCGAAGACTTCTGCTTTTGATACTGCTGTAAAAGCATCCCAGCCACCTCCAGACTTGCTGGACTTGGGTGAACCATCTATCACTAACAGCATACCATCAGTAGATCCTTTCAAGCAATTTGAAGGCCTTTTCGATCTTACACAAGAAACAGCTCTAGTAAGTACTGATGGAGTTGGCAGTGCCACCAAGGATTCCGACGTCATGTCTCTTTTTGCGGACATGTCTTTATCTGTCCAGAGTCATATTGATCCCGATCCATCATCAAGTGTGAATGAGAGAAATGGTCTTGGTGGAAATAAAGTTGAACCTGCATCACAACAATTGAACAAGGGACCAAACTTGAAGGAAGCATTGGAAAAAGATGCACTTGTAAGACAGATGGGTTTTACGCCATCCGGTCAGAACCCTAACTTATTTAAAGATTTGCTGGGCTAGGTTTTTGTGTGAAAAGCTGGATACATGTTGAGTTGGATTCACTGAGGGTAGTTCTCCACCCGGGTTTCTAAGCCATGATCTGCGAGGACACTACCGGTGGGCGCGGCAACTTACGAATCAGAAGTGTGGACTGAGGCCAGTGGATTGACCTGAACCCCAGGTGTTGGTAGTAGTTTCAGTGTACTTTATATTGGCTGGTGGGACAGTTCCGGTGTGTATAAATTTAGTAAGAGCGAGACTATACAAGTTTTTTGAGCAGTCAATAGATCTTTATCCTTGGAAATTTTGAAAATTTAAGGGAGTGCCTGAGACGAAATGTGTCTTTCATTTTCACGCTGTAATAAAGGTGTTGCTCTTACGTCGTTACTTATTCTTCACCTGCTATTATCAACATTCTTTGCAGAGTGAGAGTGATTTATGCTGTATATTGGAAATTCTTTTGGATTGTTGTTTATTCTCATCTCATGTGAACTGATTATATGTTGAGTCAAGAAGGCCCAGGTTCTTGATAAAGCTTACGGGTCTATCGAGTTGAGATTTTGGAGTTTGATTAGATGTCCTGTTCTTAGATAAAATTATATTGGATATTGAATTGAGCTTTTATATATTGATCTTGGGCTCTCATCTAGTGTTAAAGCATCTTTTTCCATACAGGGAGATGAGTAATAATACTATTCGATCAAGAGTTTTCTTTAAGTTTTTCAGCCTCACTATTAAATTACATGGCTAGCTTTTTTCTTCTTCTTTTTTTTTTTTTTTTTCAATTTTTATTCTCGTGTCCAATTATGAGTTGACCGAATAGAAATCACAATGTTTGATCTTCATTCTTTATCATATGTGCATCACCATGCATGACATAGATAGCCTAAAATATCATTTGACTTGAATCTCATACTACAGAAAAACCTACTTTGGTTAGATGCAGGCCCAACACCAAATTCATATCTACTCCATGAAAATTTTTGTTATCAGCTACTCTTCACATGTCATGACTGTGAGTGAATGCCCTCTTAACTCAAAAACTAATATTCAATATGGTTTTTGACATTTGGCCATGTCAATCATATGACCATTTTGCATATATCAAATGCCAATAGGGTCAACGATTCAAGTTGGGTGACGAATAATTCGAGATCGCTTGAAAAAAAATTCAAAATTAATTTGATATTAGCTGAGTTGAGTTTGAGCTATTTAAGTAGTTGTTGAGCATGACCTCGACCTTCATAATTCCCAACTTCAAAGATATGTGGGCTTATCAAGCTCGATCTTGGGTCGAGCTAGACTCACGAGCTTAATATAATTTATATATCTATATATATATATATATATATATATATATTACCTAAATCTATTTCTTAACTATGCATAATTCATCTTTTACTAAAAAAAAAAAAAAAGCTCCACCGAGTCAAGTCGAGAATTTGGAAATTTGAGTCCACTCGAGTAGAGTTCAAGTTTGAGAATGTGAGCATTTGACCGTCCTTTTGTATGATCTCATGACTTGTTTTAGGCAGTGGCGGATCCAAAAATTTATCATAGGGAGGACTTTATTAAAATTTTCTTTAAAGAAAAATACAAAATTGAGTAATACCTAATAGAAATTTATGTTTATAAACATTTCCAGCTCCCTCATATCCTTTTATTCTTGTGTTTTAGTCCATTTTCTACTTGACAACATGAAAATGAAGGAGCCTATGCATAAAAATATCGGATCAATATACTACTAAAATCAATTTTTTTTTGAGTTAGGGGGCTGGAGCCCCTTTTATATATGTGATTCCACCCGTGGTTTTAGCCTTTAGGTATAGAAAACTTGGATTATTAATTTTCTAATTCTAAAATGCATTGAGTAGTGTATTGTGCGAAGTCATTAAACCAATTATTGCCAGCTTTTGTTTAGTTTTGGAAATTTTTTATTTATTTTTTTAGGGTCGGTATTTGGGCTCCATGTTTTGGTATGCATAAGTTCTGAAGAATCTTTTTAATATATATAAAAAAAGTTGTAGAGAAATAAATAAAATAGTTGTGGTTTGGCAGGCGACGGTTCCTAAAATAAGCTATTTATTTATTTTGTTAGATCATGTAGTCAACCCTAGATGATTTTGAATAACTTAAATTTGAATACGAACACGAAATCAAAATTGAATTCTTAATTTATAGCATAATTTAAATGTTTGACATAATAATAATGTTGATGATAAAACTGGACACTTGGCAGATTGTGACAAACGGCATGCAATAAATCTTTGGTTGCGTTTACTTTTTAAATTTTTTTTTTCCTTAAAAAATGTCGATGAAGAAATTGGAGCTTGACGTTCACATAATCAAAGTCAAAAAATTCATTCCATTTAATTAATGCATAATATAAATGTTAAGATAAATGAGCATTCTACAAATATGGGCATGATGCACGTGTGAGCAAATCTAAACATAGGAGGAGACTTAGCCAAATTGTATAAAATGACTTATCTTATATAAAGTGAAAAAACCTTTTATGAGATGGTTTTGCGCATATTATTTTTATTAGATTTATATTCGTGCATTGCAATATATTTGTAATTTTAATATTTATGAAAATAAAGTTGGACAATAACTTTGAAATTATATAAAAAAAATATAATTTATTTCTCAGTTCAAATTGATTTTTTTCAAAATATTATGTTTAATTGCTTTGCAAGTTATGTTTAAATACATTGTGCTTCATTGTCATATGTATTATGTTAACTATACTTATACAAACCTTAGCTTCAACATAATTCGTTGTGTTTAGTCACTTTTATAAATATAATTAAATGTCTAATACCATTCATCTTTAAATTTTTATCGAGTGTGGAAACTTTTTTTTAAGTTAAAATATAATTCATATTTTAATCCAATTTTTTAAATGAAATTAAAATTTGTTGTAGAAAACTTAAGCCTTAATATTATAATTACCCAAGAATAAATATATCAATTTTAACTATTAGAATAAGTTAAATTTGATAAGTATATTACTTAGCACACGTTTATAATTGTAGGGATATTTCATATTTGTTTTATGTTAAAAATTCAATCATTCAAAAATATGAGTATTGTAAATAGTATATTTGGGTTTTTTACGATACTGGTCCATTATGAAAAACTTGAGATTGTTGCTACGGATGAAGTATACAATCCAAATGTTAATACATAAATAATTAAATGGATTTTATAAAACAATTGAAATGAAATATATTTTAAAACTTCAATAATTGTGAGAGAATTTGGATGTGGATGAATATATTACTTGGAATATTAATATATTTAAATTATTATTTGCACAATACTTAAAAACTTGAAAATACTAATGGTACATAATTTTTAGTTGTCTAACTTAATATTTGCAAAATATTTAAAAAATTGAAAATTACAATAATTTTTTATTTTTTTTTTACAAAAAAAAGCATTGTAATGTCATAGTTTTCGAGAATTTTGGCAGGAAATACTTAGAACTCTTTTAATATATTTAATAGATAATAGATGAGGCAAATATAGTTGACCGATTTTCCTCTTACTATTTTAAGAATTAATTTTATGTGAATCAACCAATTTGTCGTGCAAACCAATTTGTGTCTGTTACGAAGAATTCTTACCTAAGTATTGTTTTGATGTGTAAAAGATTGTATAGAAACTACCAATTTAGAGAGTCTCTAGATTAGCATAGTTCGTTTCAAACTTGTAATGTCCCGTTAAGAGGTCTATCGAGTTGTAATGGAGCTGATCAAGACAAACTAAATTCGGGATCTAATCCACTAGTTTGGACTGCACAAAGAGTTAGAAGAAATTGACTACCAGCTTGGAGCTGATACTCAGAGAAACTAGTTGTCGTTTCAAGTTTACAAGCTCAAGTTTCTCAAAGAATTTCTAACCCGTGCATAGAGACAAAGAGAGAAAGTTAGAAGAATGTTATACAAACCAGACTTTAAGAATGGAGATTACCTAAAGTTTGAGGCCATGGTGCACAACCAGTTACGATTCCTCGGACTGGCAGAGTCATTATGACACAAATCTATAAGTCATCATCTACTGTCAGAAAAGGACGGAGCATGTGTAGAACTTTTGAAAAAACACTATGTCCTTTGCAAAGAAAAGAGGTGTTGGATTAGACAACATCTAGATTGTCTCTAAATGACTACAAAGTTCAAACCTCGCTCACTTCGTCTATAAATAGACGAAGTGCCCATAGAGAAGAGGTTACCTCAATCAACAAAAGCTGTTTTTTTCACCGATCTTACTAATCCAACCACCAAAGTTAGAAAAATTCTACAAGCTGCAAACTCAAGCTTTCAATTTTGAGGCTAGTTCTTAGCTTACCGTGTGCCATCTTTGGACACGAGACTCGTAGCCTTCCAGCTTGAGCTATTTCTTGGTGTAACGAGCCTTCCAGCTTGAGCTATTTCTTGGTGTTCTTACTCTCACAGTAAGAACACAACAATTGTTGTCTATCTCCAAGCAATAACTATCACGGGTGTCTAGCCGTAAGTTCGATAGTTCAGGGAAGAACTCTAAAGTTCCCAAGATCTAGAGGAGGAGGACTTCGTGGTGTACCCACACTCAAAATTTGAGAAGCTAGAAGGAAGACGAAGCCCTGGGCGAGTGAGTTAGTGGACTGGTAGACATTGACATCTACAAGCTAGCTATAGATCGTGAGCTCTTTGTATTCCTGTAAAGCTTAGTGATTTCCAGACCTTGGTCTGAAGAGAGAACGTAGGACTTTAGGCTTCGAACTTCTATAAATCCTTTTGCTCTTTACTGTTTACTTACATTTTGCAAGGGTTTTAAAACTCAACAAATCCTAAGTGTTGAAGTATACTTGAAATTGAACATAACTTTAAACTCGCTAAATCATAAGTTTTCTGAAACACAAACTGGTGAGCAACTACCAATTTGTGAAGTGCAAGTGTGATTAAAACTTATTTTCGCTGCATACCAACTCTGTTCTCGGAACCAACAATATCCACACAATAGCTCAAATTTAAATCTCTTACGTTTTACAGTTGTTATAAAAATATTCGATTGATTTTATGCTGATCGACCAATTAAAAAAAGATATTGATTGATTCTTGCATTTTACGGTGAGAATCAACTGATAAAATTCGCAAGATGGTCTCATAGAAGACCTCAAATAAAATTTGCATTTCTTAATATATTTTCTTTTTAAAAATTTATTTGAGGGCAAATGTTGGAGTAGTTTCAATATCTAGCTCGAAAAGTAGTTTGCTAGTGGGTCTGAGACTGGGTCGATTGTAATTCGACGAAAGTGGGTCGAGTAACTCGAGGAGCTGATCGAGTTGGTTAGATATGGAAAATATATGGTGTATATCTTGTTTCCTTTTTGAACAAGATTTATCCTTATCAGTATTAGATTTGGATAGGAATAAATCTATTATAGATAGATTTAGACTTAAATATATCTTACCGTATCAAGATTTTATATTCCTTATGTATCTAGGAATATCTCCTTATAAATACCCCTGCTCCCCACCAATTGTAATTGTCACATAATTTGTATTTTATTCACCATAATAATATCATCACCGATGAGGCTTGAAGAGTGGACGTAGAGCATAACTCGAACCACTATAATTCTTTGTGTTGTTTTAATTTCTATTTTTATTTGTGTCTGCAATCGCTTCAATTCACAACAAATTGGTGCGGTGAACGTGGAAGAAGGATTGCTATAGGTTCAGCCAAGTTCGAGGAGGAGCGCTTCACAGGATCAAATGATTCCGATTTTTTGGAAGTTAAAGATGCAAGCATTGTTCATGCAGCAAGGCTTGGACAGTGCCTTGAAAGGAGAGACTGAGCAGGAATATAACTCTGGAGAGGCATAGGTGATTTTGAATGAGCGCTCAAAGAGGGAATGAATATTGGATTCAGGTTGTATATTCCACATGACACCTAATAAGTCGGGCTCGAATGGTTCAAGGAGCAGGAGAACTCGAGTGTTCTTCTGGGTAACAATAAACCATGCAAGGTGATTGGAATGAAACCAGTGAGAATTAAGATGCACGATAATACAAAAAGGGTACTTCGAGGTGTAAGGTATGTTCCGGAGCTTAAGAGAAACTTGTCTTTTTGGGGATGCTCGATAAATTGGGTTACACGATCAAGATGGAAGTCAGGACCTTGAAGGTTTGCAAAGGATCCCTGGTCTTGATGAAGGGAGCTCAAATGAATGAAATTTACACTCTGATGGGGAGCATGGTGATCGGGGTGACTTCATTAGTGACAGTTGATAAGTCAGTAATGTGGCATAGACAACTCGGTCACGTTAGTGAGAGGGGGCTACAGGAGTTATCGAAGCAAGATCTGTTGCTTGGGGATAATATCAGAGAGTTGGATTTCTTTGAGAATTGCATCTATGAGAAATCTCACCGGGAAAAGTCCGGAGTAGGTCGACACAGAGCTCGAGGAACTCTAGACTACATCCACTCAGATCTAGGGGGACCTTCAAGGGTCAGTTCGAATGGAGGAACAAGGTACTTCATGAGCCCCATTAATGATCACTCGAGGAAGGTGTGGGTTTACATCTTGAAGAATATGAGTGATGCTTTAGAGACCTTCAAGAAATGGAAAGTGCTGATGATCGCAAAATTATTTTACTAGTGACTTAGCAAAGCTAATAATAAAGCGGCAAATAAATTATCGAATCCCATAGGGAAGAAATAACGAAAAATCTTAAGTACTAAAACATAGGTTCTCGAAACACTGGTTAGGAAAGAAAATAAACTTTGGGTTTTGTTTCAACTGATTTCGCAAATTAAAATTAAACAGGAAAATAAAGACTTGTGATGAAGTAGTTATGAGAATTACAGATTCCAGGGATATCTACCTATCAAGTATGACATGTATGAATGAATTGATTAATTCCCAATTTAATTCCTCTTCGTAGTGAAACATTAGAAAAGTATTATGAACTTCTTTGTTGGACAATTCATAAAGTAGATACGTCAATTACCTATCTCCGCTCGGTCTCAAGATGAATTAACTAACTCCAAAAATCAACAGATTTATTCCTATAGTCTATCTCCTTCTGCTCAGACAAGAAATCAAATTATATTGTGAAAAACTCTTTCCATTGAAAACTATTACAGTTACGTCTCAAGTTCTCAACTAATTAATCCTAAGATGTGGCCAGCAAACTCAAGATTATGAATAAGCACAGATTTCACAAACTACGATGGGAAAGGGAAAATAATTCAATTAATCAAACATGCATACATTGATAGTTCGAAACCCTAGAATTTGAGAAGGGATTTAGTTACACATATTCATGAATAGAATTATCAGAGATAAAGAAAAACATGAATTGCATAAAACTTGGGTGTAGATGTCTTCCCACAAAAACCTGTATTCAAACATAAAACTTAAAAAACTCTTGGAAATCTCTAAAATCTTCAACTCTAAAATCTCCTAAATTCTCCACTGATTTCCACACTAATTTTCGAATTTTACATGGCATTTTATAGTAGTGATAGATGTATCAAACAATATCTAGGATTAGATATGTCTCTATCTTCAAATCAGGAGCAGATTATGAATTCCCAACGCCGCGTCGATCGATGGAGAATTGGCGTCGATCGACGGCCTTGAAGGACCCGCGCCGATCGATGCACATCCTGCATCGATCGACGTGGACCTGGTCTTCGCACCTTGCGTCAATCTCCCTTCAATTCTTTTTGACGATCGTCCTCTTGATCGCCTGCGTCGATCGACGTGGACCTAGAACTTCGAGCAATTCCTGATTCTTCCCTATTTCCGACTAAAAACCTGCATAATTCACCAATCACGACATTACGAGCACAAAAGCCAATTTATGCACAAAAAGACACGTAAAACAATCTAAACATCACCCAATTAGTCAAAGAACAAAGAGATAAGTTGGTAAAAATGCTAACTTATCAACTCCCCCAAACTTAAACCATTGATCGTCCTCGATCAATTCGCAGACAAGAAATCGAATCAAATGCAGATACAAGTGTGCAATGCCTCACAAGCTTCTTTTGCAATCTAAGTATCACTTATTCATATAGATTATGCAATCCAAACAAATTCTCATTGTTAAATTATCGAGGAGGAACCTCACCGGGCAATGTTTGCACTCATCGCTCAAGAAGCAAAGGGTTTGTGTTTCACTCACTCAAGGTTTTAGTTCACCTCTCCATAAGTTTGACAAATTTCTCATCTCTCCACTGCTTGTTAGTGTGGCTTTCCAGGGAATCAGAAAGGTCTTATTTTGGTTGTAATGTGGCTTACCTAAAAGGTGGGGTATATTTGGCTAAGTGACTCAAAATGTTTGCAATTAAACCCATAGACCCAAGCGTATCATAACCACATAATTTTTCTCTTCCTATGCACAATCTTATTGTTTCCCTTTTTTTTCTTATAATTTTCAGGGTTCCTTAGAACTTGTTTCAAACTTTCGTGAACTAACAAACATATAAATTCTTTTCTCGTTCTTCTCTTCTTTTTTTTTTACTTAATTTACCCATGGAAGCCCTTATTTTTGCACATGGCCTCACATCACAATCCCACAATTCACACCTTCCAATAAATCAAAATCCTTTTATTCATCAACCCTTCTAATCAAAGAAAATTTATTCAAGGCTCAAAGGGGCTGCAAGTGGAAATTAAAGGTTAGTGTATGGGCGATGGGCTTCGAAAGAACATGCCTAAAATCATTTTCACCCTAGTACCACACTTAATGCAACCTCAAGAGAGAAATTTGTCAAATTCTAGGAAGTAAGTCTAAAAACCTTGTCACTCATCAAACGAAGAGAAAGGCTCAAATTTTTACATAGGGTTAAAATTTTGTTACTCCTCAATAATTACCCAACTTTGAACAGTTATCATGCAAGGATTTATATTTCAAAGATCAACTCATCAAGCAAAACAGCTCCTATCATCGGCTACTCTATCACACAAATTTTCGTTCTCAATCAGCAAATATCTCAATTATCAATCAACAATTCTCATTCAAGAAAAGACAAGTCATAATTCTCAACACCAACATAATCAAAAGTAGTTCCGACTGCCCTATGTTCAAAAGCTCCTAAAACAATTCTCAAGACTATCCAATTCAAAACTAGTACCACAAATCAAGAATTCAAAATACTAATTTGAGTGAAAAGCCTTGCAGAGAGCAATTGTTCACATTGAAGCAAAAGAACAAGGATGGTGATGGTTCAGAAAAAACAAAAATGAAAACAAAAAGAAAATAAAATAAAGCAGTAAATAAATAAAAATACAAATGTTTCCCTTTTCCGATCCTCATCCCCCCAAACTTGTTTCACTCTAAGGAGTGGACAAGTTTCCAAGTCAGATGGGAAAAGAGAAACGGTACCTCATTCCTCCTCCGGAGGATCCTCCATAACCACATCGGTGGATAGCCAGACGGGAAGTCTCCGACGGCGGTCCTGGCGCTCACGCTGGCGGCGGAGGTAGACGGAGTCAGACTGGGTGTTCAGAAGGAGGCGCTACATCTGACTGTCGAGGGTGTTGAGCCTCGTGGTCACATGCTGGCGAAACTCAGCCTGCCGGGTGTGCTCTACCGCATGCAAAATAGCCTGTTGCTGCATGAACTGGTAGATCGTTGCCAGATCCATCCCGAAAGAAGAAGACCCTCCCGCAAAGTGGCTGGACGAGGCTCCACCGGTCCTGCCTGGAACCTCCTCTGCGCCCCCATCGTGCTCCTCATCCTCGGGCTCTTCATCATCGGCATCCTCTGCTGGGGGTCGCTGGTCCGACTGTGTCTGTAGTCTGTGGAGGAGTCTGGAGGTGCCGGGTCCTCCACGGGATCCAACCATCAGCCTGATGTGGGCAGGTGTGCTCATCAGCCAGTTATCACGGAAGTGATAATCGGTGACGTGCGTGAGTGCCCTCTGTGGAAGTGGAAACTTGTCCCCGTTGGACATCCTTAAAGACCAGCCACCCTCTCGGGGCGAGAGCATCAGCATCCAAACCAGGTGTGAGGTGCTGAGTCCTTGGCTGTCCTCGAGCACCTCGATGTCGGCCAAGTCGATCCCCACATGTTCCGCAATCGGGGTAATCAATCCCCCGCTCCAAATGTTGCCATTTGAGGCCTTGACTTGATGCCTCCAGTGGTCCATGATCAACACCGCGAAGCTGAACTCCTCTCCTGTCAGCATGCAGTAGATGGCGTAGAGCTCCCCCACTCTCACTTTGGCGCTTTCATGCCGGCCGGTGATGGATACCCCCATGCACCGCTGAAGATAACGAAACACAGGGTTGTCGATGGAGGATGCCTTCATGTTCCCGAATCAAACTCTCGCACATCCTCCTTTGCCTCGGCTGCAATTTGGCTCCAAAACCCGGCCATGTCAAAATCCGGTGGAAGAAAACCGATGCCAGTTTTTGGGAGACCCCAAATTTCCTCAAGCTTGTCCCTCGGCAGCACATAGTGCTCGTTCAGAAGTTGGAAGGAGATGGTGGTCGGCTTGGACTCCGATTGAACATCGTAGACATGGAGCGACGCCAAAAATTCCAACACAAGCGATGGGTAAGTCGGCCACCGCTTAGTCATCCATGGTCCCCATTGGGCTCTATTCAACAGGGCCTCCACATCTCGTCTAATACCCAGCATGTTCATCGTTTCTGTGCACAGGTACAGAGTCTGGCGGACTGTGAATTCTGAGCTAGAGAATTTCCCGAACCGCTTCTCGACTGCCTTGTTGGCAAAAGTTGGGCGGAATGCCATTTTTTCTGCAAGGGTAGAAGGAAAAATTGTCAATATGTATCCACAGTACTTCACCAAAATTTCCAATTTCAACACAAAAAAATATTTGCAATTAACAACAAAATGTATCTACCAAGCAAAATTGATTCAACATTCATGCAATTAACACCCAAACCTGGCCTAATACATTCTCAATCGAAGGAATTTCACCCCAAAATAGCAAGAAATAGAAAATCATACCCAAGTGGAATTACCCCCAAACAAGCTAGAATCGTATTCAACCAATCCTAGTGCTACACATTCACAAATAGAAAGTATATAGACTAGAACTACCACCCATATCGATTAATCATGAAGAGTTGCAACGAAATTGACAAAATAGCAAGAATTTGAAACTAGGGCTCCAAGGTCCAAATTTATCAAAATCATGCTAAAATCATTCAAAACACATGAAATAATGAAAGAGGAAGGATCTAGGATACGTACCTTTGATTGTAGCGACGAGTTACGGGAGAAATTTTTCGAGGTCGGGTGTTTGGGGAGGAGAGAGCGACGTGCGTGTGTGTTTTGTGGTGAGAAATGAGAAAAAATTGGGTTTTAACCCGTCTGTTCGCGCCTATGAACATTCCGCATTGATCGATGCTGGTTCCGCATCGATCGACGAGGTCCAGAAATTCGCGTCGATCGACGCAGACCTGAACAAAGCACTGACTCGAAAAATTACTGAAAAACGATCCTAAGTCCAATTTACTCGACTCGACTGAATTAAAATAACAAAAGTAAGAAAACAGTAAACTATTGGGTTACCTCCCAACCAGTGCTTGGTTTTATGTCGCTAGCTTGACAATACCTGCACTCTTATGGGCGGTTCAAGTAGTACTTCTCCACCGCTCCGATTTGAAGTGGGGTATAGTACGGTTTGAGGTTCTGCCCATTGACTTTGAAGTTATTTCCATCTTGACCAGCCAATTCGACGACACTGTTCAGAAATTGACAGACCACGGTGTATGATCCAGCCCACTTTGACTGCAACTTTCCGGGCATGAAGCGGAGACAGGATTTGAAGAGGAGAACTTTGTCACCTGATTGAAAAACATGTGAGCGAATCCCCTTGTCGTGGAATCTCTTCGCTCGCTTTTTGTATATGACATTGTTCTCGTAAGCTTCATCCCGAAAGTCTTCCAGCTCATTCAATGCAATGGCGCGCTCTTCAGCAGCCGTCTTTCAATCTAGACTCAGCTCTTTCATTGCTCTCCAAGCCTTGTGCTCCATCTTGACGGGGAGGTGACATGACTTTCCAAAAAGTAGCTGATTTGGAGACGTTCCAATGGGCGTTTTGTAGGCGGTGCGGTATGCCCAAAGTGCATCGTCAAGTATTGCTGCCCAATCTTTTTGTTGCTTCACCGTCTTTTCCAAGATTTGCTTGATTTCTCAGTTGGACAGCTCCGTCAGCCCGTTCCCTTGAGGATGATATGGGTGGTAACGCAGTGCTTGACTCCATACCTAGCAAGGAGAGAGGCAAGCCATTTTTTACAAAAGTGTGATCCCCCATCGCTTACAAAGGCTCTTGGCGTTCCAAATCTTGTCATGAGCTTCTTAAAGAACTTGATGACGACTTTGGAATCATTGGTGACTGTTGGAATAACTTCAACCCATCGCGACACGTAATCCACCGCCAGTAGAATGTATGAGAACCCTTGGGATGGCGGAAAAGGACCCATGAAGTCGATCCCCCAAATGTCAAAGATTTCAAATTCAATCACCGGAGTTTGTGGCATCTCATCCCTCCACGAAATGTTGCCGGTCCTCTGGCAACGATCACAACTCGTAATCTACCCACGGAGATCTCATAGATGGAAGGCCAATAGAATCCGCTCGCTAGGATTTTGAATGCTGTCCGATTGGTTGAATGATGACTGCCGCTAGGAGGTGAATGGCAGACTTCAAAAATTTGTTGCCACTCGGATTGAGGCACACAACGGCGAATGACGTAGTCAGCGCATCACGCCAAAGGTAGGGATCCTCCCAATAGTAGAATCTGACATCATGCAGAAACTTATTCTTTGCATATGGGGAAGAGTCCAGTGGAAGAACGCCGACCACCAGATAGTTGGCAAAATCCGCATACCATGGTGTTTTTGACTCGTACGGCTCCCTCAAATCCTTAATAGCATAGATCTGCTCGTCGGGGAACGTCTCTCGGATCCTCATCTGCTGATCATCCCCTTCGACTGGTAGCTCAAGTCGTGAAAAGTGGTCTGCAATCACATTCTCACTTCCTTTTCTGTCCTTAATCTCTAAATCAAACTCTTGTAGCAACAGTATCCACCGGATTTATCTGGGCTTGGCATCTTGCTTCGCGAACAGGTATCTGATGGATGCATGGTCGGTGTAGACAATCGTCTTTGAACCTATCAGATTGGACCGAAACTTGTCAAATGCATACACAACCGCAAGCATCTCCTTTTCTGTGGTGGTATAGTTGCATTGAGCCGGATTCATGCTCTTGTTGGTGTAATGAATCACATGAAAGAGCCTTCCTTTTAGTTCCTCAAGGCTGCCCCAACTGCATAGTCGCTGGCGTCGCACATCAGAACGAACGGCTCGCTCCAGTCCGGAGAAGTCAGCACCGGTGCTGTCACTAATGCCTTCTTTAGCTTTTCAAAGGCCTGCAGGCAGTCGTCGTCGAAGACAAATGACACATCCTTCTCCAACAAGTTGCACAAGGGCCGTGATATCTTTGAGAAGTCTTTGATGAATCTTCTGTAGAATCCGGCATGACCAAGAAAACTTCTGACTGCTTTGACACTTGTCGGCAGTGGCATCTTTTCAATGGCTATCACTTTGGCACGATCCACTTCTAGTCCTTCAGCTGATACTCGATGTCCCAGTACGATTCCTTCTCACACCATGAAGTGCCATTTCTCCCAATTGAGGCATAAATTTGTCTCGGTGCATCTCTCAAGTACGGTAGCCAGATTCAGCAAACAAACATCAAATGAGCTACCAAAAATTGAGAAATCGTCCATAAATACCTCCATGATGTCTTCGATCAAGTCGTGGAAGATTGCCATCATGCATCTTTGAAAGGTCGCCGGTGCATTGCACAATCCAAACGACATCCTTCGGTAGGCGAACACTCCGTAAGGACAGATGAATGCAGTCTTGTGCTGATCTTCTGGCGCCACAGCTATCTGGTTATACCCTGAGTAACCATCAAGAAAACAATAGAAAGGGTAACCGAATAATCTATCAAGCATTTGATCAATGAAAGGAAGAGGAAAATGATCCTTGCACGTGGCGGTGTTCAAGGCTCGAGAGTCAATGCAAAATCACCATCCCGTGACCGGTCTTGTCGCAACTTCCTCTCCATCATCATTCTTTACTATCTGCATCCCCCCTTTCTTGGCTACTACTTGAGTAGGGCTTACCCATTTGCTGTCGGATATCGGATATATCATGCCATGGTCTAGGAGTTTGAGAACCTACTTCTTTACGGCTTCTTGCATGATAGGGTTCAGTCGTCGCTGTGCTTGTCTCTTTGGTGTGGTGTCCTCTTCAAGGATGATTTTGTGCATGCAAAGCGAAGGACTGATTCCTTTGATATCCCCCAATGTCCATCCAATGGCGGACTTGTATTTCGTAGAACTCGTAATAATTTCTCCAACTCCCCCTGTGTAAGATAGGCAGATACAATAACAGGGTAAGTGTCATTAGAACCCAGAAAAACGTACCTGAGGTGTGCCGGAAGTGTCTTGAGTTCCAGAGTCGGCGGATCAGAGTTGGATGACTGCTTTTCCAGATCGGCGTCGATCGACGTGCTTTGGGTGTCGATCGATGTGGGTGAAACTCCAGCAATCCCTTTTCTACGTCGCGCTATTTCTGTCGATAAAAACTCCTTCGTGCCTCGATCGATGTGAAATTTACGTCGATCAACGTGGACTTCAAGGCGGCATCGATCGACGAGCTGATGGCGTCGATCGACGTGGACTGTCCCCCACGCTTTTCTGGTTTGTTCCGGTAGTACCGGCTTGGTAGTTGCTCTCTCTTGTTTTCCTTTTCTCGAGTTATCTCCTCGAATACATCCAACTCCATGACCAGATCCAAAATCTCCTCGTCTGCTTCTTCTAGATTTGTCGATGAGAACAACGAGTGTTGTAGGCAATTTTCCAGAAAATCCGGCTCACCTTTGAGAGAGGCGAAGGGAGAAGACATCACAGGGTTGAAGCAGTTTATCATGTGGCATTCTTCCTGGTAGCTCCCTTCGTTGTGCTTCTGCATTGCCTTATAGATTGAGAATGTGAATGACTCGTTGTTGACCCGGAATATCAGTTTGCCTTCTCGAATGTCAATCAACGCCCCTCCGGTCTTCAAGAATGGTCTTCCCAGGATTAGGGGAATGTTCCGATCTTCTTGCATATCGAGCACCACGAAATCGGCTGGGATAACGAAATCCTTTACCTTCACCAGCACATCTTCCACGATGCCTCTCGGGTAGGACACTGAATGATCGGCCATCTGAAGTGATATGGTTGTTGGCTTGATATTCCCGATCTCCAACCGCTTGAAGATGGACAGCGGCATCAGATTGATTGATGCTCCAGAATCACAGAGGACTTTTCCGAAGGTCTCCCCTCTGATTACGCAAGAGATCGTGAAGGAGCCCGGATCCTCTCTTTTGATCGGCATCTTCTTTTGAATTATGGCGCTGCATTTTTCGAAAAGGTTGACTGTCTCGTGCTCCAGGAAAGGTCTTTTCAGAGAGACCATGTCTTTCAGAAATTTGATGTATCTGGGCATCTCTTGCAGGGCTTCAACCAATGGAATGTTGATGTGCACCTTCTTCATATTTTCCAGGAAGCATGCATACCTTTCGTTCATCTTTGTTTGGCAAACCACTGCGGAAATGGCAGAGGAGTTCTTTTCGAAGGCGGACTGGGAGCTGCATTGATTGACGTGGATCAGCATCGATCGATGGGGCCTTTGGAGCTGTGTCGATTGATGTAGATCCTGCGTCGATCGACGGGGCTGCATCTGCTCGGCTTCTTCGACCTGCTCGGCTTCTTTGTCCTCCCGAGTATCTTTCCCCGCCTGCTTTGGCCCTTCATACAATTTCCCCCCTCTCAGAGTTATGGCATTCACTTGGTTCCTCTGATTCTGATTCTTGGGGTTAACTTGGGTGTTGCTTGGGAGTTGTCCCGACTTGTGTTGAGCTCCGAGGGCATCGAGAATCTAGCTGACCTGGTTTTCTATAATCTGCACATGCTTCTGCACCTGATCAACTTTAGTGTTTACGCTTGAGATTTCTTGCTCCAATTTGGTCACTTTGTCAGTGGACCCTTGCATGAACTTAGCCAAAATCTCCTGGAGATTTCGCTTCTTCTTTTCCACCACTACTCCATCTTGCACCGCAAATCCAGGTGGTGGCTGCTCTGCAGCTTGAGGGTTAGCATAGGAAAACCCCGGATGATTCCTAGCATGATTGTAGTTGAAGGGCTGATTTTGCTGCTGATATCCTCCACAGTAATTGTTTTGATAACCGCCCCTTTGAACAAAATTCACATCGGCACAATCTCCTTCCTGTGGAGCTTACACCGGCTCTATTACAGCAACTGCCTTTTCTAATTTCAGTGCAGCGAAGTCCTCTCGCAACTTCTTCACCTCGGCTGCCCAATCAGGTTCTTCAGCGGCCTTTTTCTCCACTATTTTCTCCACAGCCTTCACAGGACGAGTTCGACTCGAGGACCAATGTTGATTGTTGTTGGCCATCTTTTGGAAAAATTCCATGGCCTTCTTCTCACTTTTCGTCATGATGGTGTCACCAAGTGTGGTATCCACCAACTCAACGGTCCTCTCATTGAGCCCTTCATAGAATGCTTCTGCTTGCTCGCCCGGAGGTAGGCCATGCCCTGGGCAAGATCTCAGTAACTCCTTGTAGCGCTCCCACGCTTCATAGAAGCTTTCATCTGATCTTTGAGCAAACCGGATGATCTCCTTCCTTCTCTGTCTGATCACGTTCGGAGGAAAGAAGTTCTCCAGAAATTCATTCCGTAATTCCGTCCATGTTCGGATACTTTCTTTGTCCAGTTCAGTAAACCAGGACTGTGCCTTATCCCGCAGAGAGAATGCGAACAGATGCATTCGGATGGCACTCTTGCTGACCCCTCCAATTTTGACAGTATTGTAGAGCATCAGAAACTTGTCGAGGTGTGCATATGGATCCTCAGTCGCTCTTCCGCGGAATTGATTTTGTTGCACCATTTGCACCAACCCGGTTTTCAGCTCGAAGTTGTTGGCGTTGATGCCAATTCTGAAGTCTTTCTCTTTGAACTGAGGTCGATACCGAGCTTGCATAGCTTCTTCTTCCTCATCATCATCTGATTCCTCGGGTGGATCCTGATCTTCTTCATCTTCGTCCCTTGGAATGTCTTCAAAGAGTGGGTTACGGCGAAGATGTCGGTTATTCCGATTGTTCCTTTCGAGATTCAGCTGTTGGAGTTGTGCCCTCATGGCTTGGACTTCTTGAAACAGTGTCGTTTGCTCCTCCAGGGTCAGCATCTGTGGAGGTGGCTGCCGGTCGATCGGGTCTGGTTGGACAACCGGCTGCAGCACATGGTCCGGCGGTGGTACGTTGTCTGCCATCGTTTGATCAGTCGAACTTTCTTGGGCACGCTTATTCCTTCAGATCTTTCTACACATGGCTTCAATGTCCGGGTAATAGTAGAGCGGGTCCTTACCTTTAGCTCTTGTACTCATGCACTACCTGTACAACAAAGGAAGTAGTGAAATAAAACTGGAAATAAACTGAAACAAACTAAGAATAAAACTGAAATTATGAGAAAAAAAACAAGGGTGTTGATCGACGCAGACACAATTACTGCGTCAATCGATGTAAACAACGAAAACTTACGAAAATTCAAATAAAAGTACGAAAATTACAACCTAAATCAGTATTTCAATCACAAAATTAATAGTAAGATTATTTCTATTCTTTCCCCGACAACGGCGCCAAAATTTGATAGCAAAATTATTTTACTAGCGACTTAGCAAAGCTAATAATAAAGCGGCAAATAAATTATTGAATACCATGGGGAAGAAATAACGAAAAGTCTTAAGTACTAAAACATAGGTTCTCGAAACACTGGTTAGGAAAGAAAATAAACTTTGGGTTTTGTTTCAACTGATTTCGCAAATTAAAATTAAACAGGAAAATAAAAGACTTTTGATGAAGCAGTTATGAGAAGTACAAATTCTAGGGATATCTACCTATCAAGTATGACATGTATGAATGAATTGATTAATTTCCAATTTAATTCCTCTTCGTAGTGAAACATCAGAAAAGTATTATGAACTTCTTTGTTGGACAATTCATAAAGTAGATTAGTCAATTACCTATCTCCGCTCGGTCTCAAGATGAATTAACTAACTCCAAAAATCAACAGATTTATTCCTATAATCTATCTCCTTCTGCTCAGACAAGAAATCAAATTATATTGTGAAAAAATCTTTCCATTGAAAACTTTTACAGTTACGTCTCCAGTTCTCAACTAATTAATCCTAAGATGTGGCCAGCAAACTCAAGATTATGAATAAGCACAGATTTCACAAACTACGATGGAAAAGGGAAAATAATTCAATTAATCAAACATGCATACATTGATAGTTCGAAACCCAAGAATCTGAGAAGGGATTTAGTTACACATATTCATGAATAGAATCATCAGAGATAAAAAAAAAACATGAATTGCATAAAACTTGGGTGTAGATGTCTTCCCACAAAAACCTGTCTTCAAACATAAAACCTAAAAAACTCTTGGAAATCTCTAAAATCTTCAACTCTAAAATCTCCTAAATTCTCCACTGATTTCCACACTAATTTTCGAATTTTACATGGCCTTTTATAGTAGTGATAGATGTATCAAACAATATATAGGATTAGCTATGTCTCTATCTTCAAATCAGGAGCAGATTAGGAATTCTCGACGCTGCGTCGATCGATGGAGAATTGGCGTCGATCGATGGCCTTGAAGGACCCGCGTCGATCGACGCACATCTTGCATCAATTGACGTGGACCTAGTCTTCGCGCCTTGCGTCGATCTCCCTTCAATTATCTTTGTCGATCGTCCTCTTGAACGCCTGCGTCGATCGACGTGCCCTGGGCGTCGATCGACGTGGACCTGGAACTTTGAGCATTTTCTGATTCTTCCCTGTTTCCGACTAAAAACCTGCATAATTCACCAATCACGACATTACGAGCAAAAAAGCCAATTTATGCATAAAAAGACACGTAAAGCAATCTAAACATCACCCAATTAGTCAAAGAACAAAGAGATAAGTTGGTAAAAATGCTAACTTATCAGCTGATCAAAAATTAGACTGAAAGGAAAGTGAAGAGACTACGAACTGACAATGGCCTTAAGTATTGCTCGAAGGAGTTTGAGAGGTACTGTTCGAAGAAGGGTATTGCAAGGCACAAGACAGTGGCTGGAACACCTCAGTAGAACGGATTGGCAGAGAGGTACAATCAGACGTTATTGGAAAGAACGAGGTGCATGCTTTTCAGTGCAAAGTTACCCAAGTCGTTTCGGGCAGAAACAATGACTACTGCAACTTATTTGATCAACCGGTGCCCCTAAATTGCACTAGGTTTCAAGACACCGAAAGAAATATGGTATGTTCATCCTCTGGATTTTAGCAACCTTAGATCTTTGGGTTGTGTGGCTTATGAAAACATAAAAGGAGATAATCCTAGGAGGAGGGCATTGAAATGCATATTCATTGGGTACCCTAAAGGAGTGAAACGGTACAAGTTACGGTGCCTCAAGCTGGATATAAGAAAGTGCATCATTAGTAGGGATGTGACTTTCAAGGAGGAGCTGGTAGGAGATCTGGATAAAGGGGTCGAGGAACGGGCTAATATTCTCGAGGAATAGGAATAGTCTGACAAGGTCGAAGGGAATAGATCAATTGCTTAGATTGAGGTGGAGCCGACCAGTGGGTCGAAGAGTGCACCTCATGTGGATGGTGAGGCCGAGGTGGTTCGAGGGTCAGGTGCGCTTCAAGATTATTGTTAGGAATATTGTTAGATCCCGTCACTGTAAACCAATTCATTATCATTGCTAATAAGTTTTGGTGGATCAAAGCTATAGCAAGTCAGTATCGAGTCAAGTGTAAAAAGTCCTATATAGGAATTTATACTCGAGTTGTAATAGATTAAGAAAAAGAAAAAGATTAAGTTTGCTGAAGGAGTCAACAAACTCACCCAATCACTGAAGATTGTTGAAGATCAGAACGACCAAAGATGCGAAGGAAGCGACGAGAATGCTGGAAGAAGAACACTAGCAATCTACGGAGAGATCCAACGCATAACAACAGTCAGCAGATGACAATCAACATTCAACAATCAAGAGAAAGATTACAAAGCCAAACATCAGACGGACTACAAGTTACGAGAAGAACCAACCAATCAAGAGGATGGAATAATCAGCATGAAGAAAAAAGGGTTCAGACCTACAAAAGATTCGTTTTGACAAATGACGGCTAGAGATAGATGTTATGCCAATCAGAGACAAAGGGACTAGAAGAGTCTCTGCACACTGCAGAAAAAGGAAGCATGTAGATAGGCGAGCATTCCCTTTGAGTCTAATGGACAAGATTCAAACAGCTGTTTGAATCTTCATCTATAAATAGGTGTCGTCCTTAATTGATTCAAAGGTTCGCAATTTCGTACATACAAGAGATAAAAAGGAGATAAAACTTATTCTCTAACACGCGAACTCATCCTAGCACAGATCTTAATTGAAGCTTTTCATAAGCTTTCATAACAAAAGCTCGAAGACCTGCGAAGTTTATCTTCAAAAGGTATATTTGGGATTCTTTCTACTCCAGAAAGAATCTAGCAGTCACTATTGCGGTGCAAGAGTGATTCGTACGGGCTACGCCAACACAAGGAAAGGTTCCGGGAAGAACTATAAAACTCCCAGCAGTCGACGTCCGAGGAGAAGGGAGGTTTGTCCTCACTCTAAGGAGCGACATCGTTTTGAAGATTGGAGATCGAGGTGCTTGAAGGTGCGCGCTGACCAGACGGAGGAGCTGCTCAACCTCAGAGATCAGGCCTGGTCTTGTACTCATTCTTCTAGTGAGTTTTCAGTCAAGAGGACTGGAGAGTGGACGTAGAACAATTGTTCGAACCACTATAAAAATCCTTGTGTCGTTTACTGCTTTGCTACGTTATTTGTGTTTGCTGATTTAATCATTTGAAACTCAACACATCAAGTGTTGTAGTATAAACTGCAATCAATCTAACGGTTGCACGAGCTAAAATATTTAGAGAAACGCTTGCTAAGTTGAGACCTTAGCAGGATACGTGCAAGATAAAACATTAAGAACTTCCGCTGCATATATTATAACTCTGATCGGGGACCAACAAGTGGTATCAGAGCGGTTGGTCTTTACAGACTAGCTGCTTCTGAGTTGCCAAGGACCAGATCCAGATTTTTCTTGCATATCTGTGTTTCTGTGATTAGCTCAGGTTCAAAGAAATGGCGCACAACGCAAAGATTCCCAAGTTTACTCCAGATTTCTACTCTACATGGAAAAAGAGGTCGATGATCACATTGATGAACGTGCATCCAGAAATGAGACGAGTGATCGAAGTTGGACCCATCAAAATCCAGAAGGTGAAGATAAAGGTCGGAGAAAATGTAGAAGGACCAGAAGAAATGGTGGAAAAGCCACTCGAAGAATGGACTCAAGAAGAACGAGCCCGTGATCAAATAAATTACATCGCCATGGATCTCATATTAGGTGCCTTGCCACCTTCTCTAATGGCTGAAGCATTGGAATACAACAGTGCCAAAGAAATGTGGGATTTTCTCAGCACTCTGGACAAAGAATCGGATCAGATGAAAAGAAACAAGCTACAACAATGGGTAGACAGGTATGAATCTTTCTGTTTGAATCCAGGTGAAACCATCAAGGACATGGAGGCAAGATTCAACAATATTGTAGCTGAGTTAAAGAAGTTAGGAAGAACTTATGAACTTCCTGACATGAATTCGAAGATTCTCTCAAGACTACTCAAGGAGGATTGGTTTATCAAAGTGACCAGTCTGAATGATAAGGATCTGTCAAAGATTAGCACCAAAGTTGTATTCGCTCAACTGGAAGCTCACGAATGGGACATCGCCCAGATCAATAAACATGAAGTTGTTCGCACTGCAGTCAACACTGAAGAACCAATGGAAGATGCAACATTCTTTGTGAAAAAAGATGGACGGAAGTGGAAGTCCAAGAAGCCATTCCACTCAAATTGACATGTTCAGTCCAGTTCAGCAAAAGAGTTTCCTTCCATCAGCGGATCTCACTTCAAAGAAGATGAATGCTCCGTGAGCGAGCTGGAGGAACAGATGAAGAGACTTCAGAGGCTACTGCTGAAGGCAAAAGAAAAGAAAGGAGATCCCCAGCAGACTCAGTCATCGAACAACAAAAGCAACAATAGAGCACCAAGGACATGCTATGAGTGCAATTCCCCTGATCACCTAAAGTTTGAATGTCCAAAGGTAGATCTAGAGGAAAGGGAACGATTGAGAAAGCTGTTTGAAAGACGTGCATCCAAAGCTGTCACCAAAGCGTTGCTGACAAGAACAGAACTACCAGACATCCCAGATTATGACGACGAAAGCTACTCATCAGAAGATGAAGAGTATGTTCTAATGGTGTTCATGGCAGACATCAATGAAGAGCAGACAGGAGAATCAGCTCTACCTACCACAACAAACAAGGTAACAAATACTGTTATGTCTATTGCTTCAATATCAGATAATCTGCATGACACTGCTGATTCATGTTGATCGGAATCAGATGAGATAACTATTGAATATCTGTTAAAAGGTTTTTCAAAAGTTCATGCATTAAAAGATGTTCTAGTCAAAGAAAACTCCTCTCTGAAATCTCAACTTTCAAGTTTGACCGATGAGATTGAAAAATCAAGGTCAGCAGATGAGGAACTTTTGAAGTTAAAAACCAAATTTTCCGTCTTAAGTAATAATTATCATATCTTGAGACATGAAAATGAGACTTTGAAAAATAGTCACTCTGTGCTAAATGCCTGTCAATGCAAATTTTCGAAAAGTACGAGAGATTTAGATGATATTTTAAATATCCAAAGAAGTTCGAAGAACTTTGCTGGAATGGGTTTTGATAGTAAAAGGTCATGCATTGCTGAAACGAGTAAGTCTAAAAGGATTACTTTTGTCCCAGCCACTGGGAAGATTCAGCAGACTGCTAGGAATGACAAGAGGGAGAAGGTTAAGTCAATTGATCAGCAAAAATGCTGGCAGATTAATATCCCTCAGCTGATTGCTCGACAAAGATTGAATTTTCGATCTGCTAAGAAAAATTCAGCAAAGTCAATGCATGTTACCCAGTAGACTGTTCCATCTGTTAGGACGGTTCATACAAATCCTAGCAAGGCCAAGCAATCTACTAAGGTTGCAAGGAAGCCAGCAAACACTCCGAGTAGGAAGAACAACTACTTGAGGCCAGAGTCTTTGTCAAAATGTTTTCAAAAGACAGTGACGGCTCAACACACTACCTCACATTCCTATGATAATTATAGAAATTATGCCAACAGGAATGGAAGGGAGGTGAAACGTGATAATAAAATGAACATCAAGATCACGAAAGTCTGGATTCCCAAGGGAATGATCCAGAGAAGTAATCCTGCATGACCCGTAGTTGACCGGGTACAGGGTTCAAAAAGAAAAAATATCAAGAAAACTCAAAGAATGGATCCTAGACAGTGGATGCTCAGGTCACATGACAGGAGATGAAGAGATCTTCACAGAACTTCGCATGTTCCAAGGAGCCTCAGTCTCATTTGGTGATGATTCCAAGGCCAGAGTAATCGGAAGAGGGTGCATAGAGCAAAATGGAATGTGGATAATCAACATTTACCTCGTCGATAGTCTCAAGCACAATCTACTGAGCATCACTCAGCTAAGTGAAAATGGATATATTGTTTCTTTCTTTGATACAGGTTGCGAAGTTGCAGATAGAACCACATGAGAAGTAAAGCTCAGAGGAATCAGAAAGGGAGGACTCTACATTGCTGATTGGGAAAGTGGTTAACAAGCATCGTGCTTCATAGCGTTCAACAAGGAAGAAACAAACTGGCTTGGCACAAAAGGCTAACGCATCTGAACTTTAAGACCATTAATTATATTGCTAGAAATAACATCGTTGCAGGTTTACCTCAAGAAACCTTCAAGAAGGAAGGAGTATGCTGAGCTTGTCAACAAGGAAAGCAAGCCAAAGCGTCCTTCAATTCAAATCCAGAAAAAGCCACTTCAAACAGAATCCTTGAGCTGCTGCACATGGATTTATTCGGCCCGGTGACACCACCCACTGTAAGTAATAAACTGTATACCTTGGTTGTTATTGATGATTATTCCAGGTACACATGGGTGAAGTTACTCAAATGATGGGATAGGACATGAAAGGTCCACTGCAAGAACACCTCAACAGAACGGCTTAGCAAAAAGGAGGAACATGACTCTAAAGGAAGTCGTGCGCACAATGTTTGCCGATACGGATCTAAGTCAGAAATACTGGGGAGAAGCGGCAATGAATGCCTGCTATACGCAAAATCGAAGTGGACTGAATCTACGCTTCAACAAGACTCCCTTTGAAGTATATCATGGTCGTAAGCCTTCTTTAGCTCATCTTCGTATTTTTGGTTCGCCATGTTATATCCATAAAATGAAAAATCGAAGTTAAGTACTTTCTCTCCCAAAGCTGATGAAGGAGTGTTCCTAGGATATGGACATCCATCTCATAAGGGATATAGAGTACTTAATAAGACAACCAAACTTGTGGAAATAACATGCAATGTTATCTTTGAAGAAGCTACTTTAGTGCGCAGAACCATTAAAAGCCAAAGGGATGAGTTTCATGAAACTGATGATGTCAACAGGACTTCAGGCTCGAATACTTCCGAAGCTGAACTGAATGATCCGACTAGGTTGATGAATGAATCATCATCTCTACTGGAGACCTTGACTGATCAATCAACAGTCAAGAGGGCCTGTGATGCAATCGGTAATGCTGAGGCCACCATACGATCTCTCAAAGAGCTTACAGATCAACAGGGAACCGGAGAAGATAAAGTTGCTCAATTATCTGAAGATTCCCAAAATAGCGAGAGGTTTACTGAAGACAACCCTGCTGAAGACAACCAAGAGCAGACTGCTGCAGATAGGAGTACTACATCAGTTATACAAAGATCTGTAGACGAAGTGCCAGAAGACAATCCTTTAGCAGAAGACGACTCAACAAGGGTAGCAGACAACTTGGATACTCTACAGCTTGTTGATGTACCAGTATCTGAAGAACCCATTGGACCTTCCAGCAGTCAAGTTATTCCTGTAGAAGAACTTCAAAGACCCAAATGGCTGCTAAGAGATCACCCTGCTCAAGCAATTCTAGGAGATATTGCTGATCCAATCCGTACCAGACATAGTGCACTACTTGCCTACTTCATATCACAAGAAGAGCCTACCAAAGTAGCAGAGGCACTAAAGTCAGCAGACTGGATCAATGCGATGCAAGAGGAACTATCAGAGTTCACAAGGAATCATGTATGGGATCTCGTCGAACGTCCAACACATCAATTAGTAATATGAACTAAGTTGGTATTCAAGAATAAGCGAGACGAAAATGGACTTGTCGTTCGCAATAAGGCCAGGTTAGTTGCTAAAGGATATGCGCAGTGTGAAGGAATATATTTCGACGAAACATTTGCTCCTGTAGCTTGCTTGGAAGCAATCAGATTATTCCTAGCATATGTTGCTCATCATGGGTTCACAATATTTTAAATGGACGTCAAGAGTGCATTACGTAACGGCGAATTGAAAGAAGAAGTCTACGTGGAACAACCTCCAGGTTTCGAGCAAGGAAACAAGGTGTACAGACTAAGGAAAGCCCTCTACGGATTAAAGCAAGCCCCAAGAGCGTGGTATGAGACGCTATCACAATTCTTGCTGAAGAACGGTTTCAGAAAAGGGAAGATCGATAGAACATTATTTTTGATCAAGGATGCTGAGGATATCTTGATTGTCCAAATCTATATGGACGATATCATTTTTGGATCAAGAAATTTAGGTCTCTGCGAGAAGTTTGCTCAGCTTATGCAAACTAACTTCCAAATGAGTATGATGGGAAAAATGTCATACTTCTTAGGTCTTCAAGTACAGCAATTAGAAGATGGGATTTTTATTCATCAGAAGAAGTATACGAAGGATCTCATCAACAAATTTTGCCCAAAAAAGACGAAGACTCTGCAGATTCCCCATGAGCACAACATGTCAGATATCAATGGATGAAGAAGACGAATCCGTAGACCCCACTGCATACAGAGGAATAATAGGGTCACTATTATACTTGAAAACAAGCAGACCAGACATTTCATATGCTGTAGGAGTATGTGCCAGATATCAAGAAAATCCGAAGAAGTCACATATGGAGTATGCTCGAAGAATTGTTCGATATCTGAAAGGAACCGAATCCTTAGGAATTTTGTATCCCAGAGCACATGATATCACACTCATAGGATACTCAGATTCGGATTTTGGAGGTTGAAAAATAGACCGAAAGAGTATGAGCGGAACATGCCAATTCTTAGGTCATAAGCTGATAAGTTGGTTCAGCAAAAGCAACACTCCGTAGCAACATCCACCACAGAAGCAGAATATGTAGCTGATGCAAGCTGTTGCACACAAGTGTTGTGGATCAAGCAACAACTTCAAGATTATGAAGTCAGCACTGGTTGTGTTTCCATCTACTGCGACAACAATAGTGCGATGTGCATCACAAAAAATCTTGTTCATCACTCTCAGACAAAGCACATTGATATTCGACATCACTTCATCAGAGATTATGTCAAAAAGAAGGATATCTCGGTGGATGATATCAGAACAGAGGATCAGCTAGCAGACATATTCACCAAGCCTCTAGCTGAAAGCAGATTCAAAGAGTTATATCTTAAGCTCGAATTATTGGAATTAGATGAAGTTTTGGAAGAATGAGTCCCAGCTCTCATTCTGTTCTTAAGAACTATCATCGGTATTCTTTAGAAGTTGCGGAATAAGAGTGTGTCCCAGCTCACGCTCTTGAAAGACAAATCGTCAAAGATTGCTGAGTCCCAGCTCTCAACAAGTCTATCATTATATATCAAAGAATACTAAAATTAACATATTACAAGATTGATGAGTCGCAGCTCTCAGCAGTCCGGATGATCAGTAAAATGGAATATTGAATTCAGCAAATTAAGTCAAGTGATTGCTGAGTCCCAGCTCTCAGCAAAAGGAAATAAGACTGCTGAACCAATATAAATCTGAATCAATCTTGGGAAATTGATCACATATGGGAATAAATATCGGGATAATCAACCGACGTATCAATCAAGATCATCATCAAGATCGAAGCAACGATACGTATTCGCTATTATTACTGAAGATTTCGTTCAAAGGCTCGAGTCGATTCAGTTCTGAAAATAGCCACCACGTGGAAAGGCTATATCAAAACCGTCGGTTCCCTAGGCAGACGAAGTAATGAAAAAATCAAGTCTCTAGGAGAGGTTGCGTCTATTTAAGAGAAGATTTCTTTCTTTAGAAATTCATATCTCCAAACCTTGAAACCCCAGATCTATCTTCTGCCTTCATTCCCATCTTTCCAGAAACCCTGCTCGGAGAAATCAAAAATATCGACCTTTATCATTTCACCAAAATACCTCCAGAATGAGTTCGAGCAACGTGACTTGGAAGTCTCCAAATTGAGAGGAAAAACCGTAATCTTCACAAAGATCTCATCTAAGAAGATTCTCTCAATTCTCGATTCACCTTGGATAATGAGCTTTTTCATATTAGAATCGAACGGAGATAGGCGGTCCAATCTGTTAGGCCATGACAATTTTCTCATTGGTGAGATAAAAACTTGTCAGGTGGGTCTGAAGATGGATAATCTTTAGTCACAAGGAATGGGAAAGTCCTCTTGGTTCCAGTCAACCAAGGTCTTCAAGGGCCCATTCATTTTCTTCCCATCTCTTCTTCCAGGATCAAGCTTCATAGCCATGGAGAAGAAGAAGAGATCATGGGAAGGCTCTCAGATAAAGTAGATGCAACAAGAATCATCTACTTGAAATCTGACGAGCTAGGAGAAGCTCGTGAATAGTGTTGTCCTTGAAAGCAGCATGACATTCAGAGCTAAAAGATTTGAAGTACGCGGACAAAGCAGAATCTGATCTGAGCATACAACGAAGATCTGATGGTAATCAGATGTTTCCTTAAGGCTCAAGCAGACTGTCCGCACAATAAAGAGGAGTTATCCACAACAAGAAGGAAGATGAAGAGTTGCTTGTGGATACCTCACAACACATTGTTGCGGAAGCAAGGCGGCTTGCAGCAATGAGCTCGAGAAAAGACCAAGAAGGAGTAGACCTAGCAAAGGCGTTATTGGAGCAGTCTGAAGACAAATTGATCATTGTAAACTTGTAGTATTATACTTTTCGAAGTGTAACTCTTGTAAATCAATGATATCAATAAATTTCTCGCTTTGAGAACAATAGTATGTTGTCTCAAACAAAATAATCGCCTAACTGACAATGCTGGATCATTACACTCCTTGTGTAAATAAACCTATAAAAAAACTATGATTTTCCCTGAAAATTTTGAAGAAATGAGAAGGAAAATCAAATGATAGGAATTTCTTAAAGGTCTTCCCAATCCCGTCGGAAGCAAAGTGCTTGAATGGTGAAAGGAAGGATAAATTCAAGCAATCTACTCTCTGCTGAACTGCTGAGTCCAAGCTCTCAGTAGATTCCCGACAAATGATGAGGATGAGCTCTCAGTAAAAGGACTCTCGAACTTGAGAAGTTCATTGAACATAGAGAGTCCAAAAGAACTGCTGAATCCAAGCTTTCAGCAGATGTCCGGTGTATACTGAGTCCAAGCTCTCAGTTGATTAATGACGATTGCTATTTTGGAATAACAGACAGACCGGAAAATAGCTTACTGAGTCCAAGCTCTCAGTAACGAAGACTCTTGCTTTTACATGGATCAAAATGTTAGAAGAGTCTATTTTGTCTATTGAGTCCAAGCTCTCAGTAAGATCCCGAAGAGCTATACATAAGCTCTCAACAAAGTTCAGAAGATAGCTACGAAGATTATGAGAATGCTGAGTCCAAGCTCTCAGCAAATGGTTAACATCTACTGAACAAAGGACCACAAAAGACAGAATGCTGAGTCCAAGCTCTCAGCAGATCAGGTCCAGAACTATGTCACTCACCTCAAAAGTGAAAGGAGAATAATGAGTCCAAGCTCTCAGCAGATTAGGTGACATGTGACATTTCTCATCAGAGATACAATCGTATGCTGAGTCCAAGCTCTCAGCAAAGGCCTTTCACATTGCTGAATGACTTAACACGAACGAACTTGAGTGTTGACCAGCAATAAGGAGACTGTTGATTCAAATATATCTCGAAAGGTGGGATTATCTAATTATGAAGAAACTGCAGAGTTCGCTTTCATTACGAAGTAACTCCTGCACAGGGCGGCGACGAATGTCAAGAAAACACGTCAACCACAACCACGGCTCTGACGGAAAAGGAACATAAGGCGAACCATCACCAACTGCCCAACCGTAGACTCATCCATATCAGAAGAGAAGATCCTACCGCTCACAGTAAAAGCCGGTTAACGAGGGATCATATATAAGGAAATTTGGTTTGGGAACTCTAACCCTAATACCTTCATACCTTCTGATTCAAAAATTCTTCTATGACTTTGAAACTCTCAGAAGAACACGTCAATGGTAGAATCTTCCAACCGCACCAGTACCCCTGCCGAATCCTCCGAAAACACCAACATGCCCAAGGAACCATAACAGTTCCAACCAACCTTCACAGATATCTAGAGGTCGACGGATATCAACGAGTCAATCCCATACTACCAGCTAATCGCAATAAGCCATGGAAAACTGCCTGGTGAACTTACTAATGATCAGAGAAGGGCCGCTCAAGTCAAGAAAGACAAGATATTGTACGAGCCACTATTCCGGAAGCACTGGTGTGAAGACCTCATAGGTAAACTCTACCGAGAGAAACTATTGAGATACTTATTTGCAGAGCCAAAGAAATTTCGACCGTCCATAGTTGCAGAATTCTTCGCACGAGCAGTTGTTGATAAAGAAGAAAAATCTTTCACCACAAGTGTTATGGGTATCAAAATCACTGTAAGCCCAGAAGATTTGGAGAAGACGTACGAACTCTGCAACGACGGTGAAGATGTGGCCAAGTACAAAATCAACGATGAAGTGGAAATAAAGAAGAGATGGCAGAGATGGAAGTCAGATTCATACATCGATGCATGGAAAGTAGCAGCACCTCTAAAGTCTCTAGCAGAACCGATGAGGAGTTTAGCACAAGTTGTCATAAGGATGCTGGTGGGCGAAGTATGCTCACTCTCTGAGTTAAGTGCTAAGAAGTTTGCTGTTATGATGGCCATTGAAGATCAAGTGCGTGGAAATTGGCAAAGTTCATATACACCAAATGGCTAGCACATGTCTACAAGAACAAGAATGTGAAGAAGGATCACACATTCTCTCAATATGTGGGCTTTAGATTGAAGATAAGCCACTTTCTGGAAGGAATTGTACCGGAAGGAAAATGCTGCCGAGGTGAAGACTTGATCTACTCCGCTACATACCGCCAACCGGAAAGCAACAACCACCGAAGAACATCAGGGAACCTTTGATACCAAAAGGGAAAAGCAATGTCAATCCTACAGAGGCATGCTCAGATGAAGAGGAACCATACGAAGGGGAAATGGTCATGCCAACTGCTGCTTCACTGACTGCTGACGAACTATAAGAAGAACGGAGCAAAACAGAACGGAATGTGTTGCTCACTGAACTTGACAGCCTGATTGATGAGTCATCTCAAGCAATTGGTCAACCCTCCTATAAAACCAACTTGAAGAGAAGGCGAACACAGAGGAGCCCTCAACAAAAGAAAGGGAAATCAACGAGTGATGATAAAGCCAAGAGAAGGGGCAAACAAAGAAGATCTTCAGAATCCACAGAAGCTAGTGGAAAGCAAACGCTTGAATTTTCCGATACGGAAGAATCTCGGAAAACAAGGCGACAGAGAAAAGCGCTCCAAAAAGCACAAGAAGAAAGAGACTATGCCAAGTTCTGGCTTGAGATAACACTTGAGGAAAGGGATTCAAGGTATGCCGAGGTCATGGCTAGTTATGCTTAGCGAAATTCCAGGATTCAAGCTGGAGAACAAGTAAGTCACATCACTCAAAAGGATATTGAGAAAATGCAAGTAGATAAAGGGAAAAGCAAGGTTACATTCGCTGAAGATGTGGAAGCGAGTGCTGATCTTGAACGAAGGCAACTTAAAGAAGCTTTAAAGGAATCAAGGAGGTTGCAAACTCACGAACACGGAGAAAGGAGTTGCAACACAACATCAGTTCAGCCCGCCACCAATCTAGGGGGAAGCGTAAGTGCTGAAACAACTTCTGAAAGCAATTTGTTGCAGGCTGCTGAAAAGAGAGGAAGCAGTCCTGTTGTTGAAAAGGAAACTGAACAAGCACAATTTGTGACAATCATGGCAGAAGTCGATAGCAAACCAGATCCCAGCCATCGACTCAGGAAACCAGGAAGCAGAACTGAGGAATGCAGATTCAGAGACAGTCATGCCAGAAAACGCTGAGCAGACTACCACAATTGCTGAAGGAGGAACTGCTACGGAACCTACTGCTGACGCAAATACCTCACTAGATGGTGAGACAAGAGCACAATTACAAGCAGAGCTCACAACCAGTGAGTGAGCTCGGAATGAGCAATATCTATGACGATTAGGTATTGAACCTTCTACCGTTCCAGGATGGAATACAGAAGCAAATACGACAAGAGTGCTCGAAAGAACCATAGATGACATCTGGCAAGGACGCATTCTTGTTCCCAGCTCTCCAGAGGTCTCAGGAATATCCTTCAGTGATCTTCCCAGCTCTATTGAAGAAGAAGATACAGGGACAGTCACCGACGGAGAATCCATATTCAGAACAAAAACTCTTAGAGTGCCCATGGAAGGACCACCTGACAGAAACTACAAGGCAAAGAGGATAGCAAAGTGGTGTCCTCCTATCACATTAAGGGATGAGGAGAACGAGGATCTCATCTCCTGGGCACGCGACATCAGTATATTCATAGAAGCTCAAGCTGCTGCCGAAGTCAATGACTCATATCCTGCTGAACTTCAAGGAGAAACGCCAGATCAAGAATGGCTGAGAACTGAATTCATGCGATGACGATTCTTTGATTATGCCACTCATGAATTACATTATAAGGATCGCTCTATCATGATGGCAAGGATGGGTCTTAACTACTGGAGAAGTGAAGAAGAATGGGCTGACAATTGGATGGACCAGACATCCAAGAGACAGTATACGGAAAAGCAAGTTGTTGCGAGGTTACAAAAGATCAAGGCTCACAGAGTAGCCACCGGCAATCGATCTTTGCCACCCTCCGAATATGCCATAGAAGACTCTCCACCATTCACTCAGAATTTTAAATCTCCTGCCACCAGACGACAAATGGCCGCTGCTGATGAACTAAGGAAGAAGCTAGCAACAGAGCAAGATGAAAGAAAGAAAGAGGAGAAAAGGTTGAAGATGTTGGAATTTAAGGAGAATGTGTTGAATCAACTTGCCAACAAGCCCTTCAGAGTACACGACTCAAGGTCATCCGAACAACATCCTACTGCAGAAGAAGAAGGAAGGGAAACCGCTCGCACTAAAATGGCCCCGGCTGATCAATCATCCTCTTCCACTGCAAGATTGGCCACCACCGCTCTCATGTCTACCGCTGAAAATCAAATTGTACCTGGCGCCGTCTGTGGGAATTGAGCCTGTGAACACCAACACCTATTAGAGAGATCTCCAGCACTTTATTCATACCATGGTAGAACGAAGCATTGGAGAGCAGATGATACCAATAATGCGCAAAGAAATTTCTACCACCAAAGACAAAATTCTTGCCACCCAACTAGATAACTTCGAGACCTTCTCCACTGGAATTTTTTATGCGATCAAAGAGGGGGAAGAGAAGTGTAATACCCCGATGTAATTAAACCTTTGTAACGATCATCCGTTAGTATAATGAGAATTTTCCCTTGATTTTGGAGCATTTATTTAATTTTGAGAGCTTTCAATTTTATTTTAATCGCGTTCGAGAAATCGATTTTCCTTATTGAGCTAGGAAGGAATTATCAAGGTTTAATTGGAATTAAAATGAGGTGGGATAATTCATGAGTTTTATATGATTTGGAATTTGATAAATGAAGAGTGGCTATCATATATTATTTTGGAAGGGTATGCCTTGAGATTGATCATGCTAGAGAATGGGAATCTTATTAATCAACTTTGGAGGTATATGCATGGTGTCTGATAAATGAAGAGTGGCTATCATATATTATTTTGGAAGGGTATGCCTTGAGATTGATCATGCTAGAGAATGGGAATCTTATTAATCAACTTTGGAGGTATATGCATGGTGTCAATGTGACACATGGAGAAATAAGGACTTTATCATATAAAGTGTGAAATTACGGTGGAGACCTTATCATGTTAATTAAATACATAGAAGGCGAAAGGTGCATTTCATTGAGCTCATATTATAAGTGTAGAGAGAGAATTAATCCTCTCCCATTTCTAAAACCCAAACCCTTCCCAGCCGTCGACTTTCCGGCGAATTTCTGGCCAAATCCGACCACCCCAGACCGAGCCACCACTACCATCTGTAAGATATTCCTTCGAGCTTTCTAAAGATCTAAAGTGGGCGTCGTGAGGTGAAGAATTGAGTGAGTTATCGTAGAGAGAAGGAGGCTTGTTGAAAGAGGTAAGAATTTGGATTTTAAGCTTGATAACTCATGTTCATACGTTTCTCTCGAGATTTGGTTGATATATTTGTGTTCCTTACCTTCTAGGGAGTGTTTTGGTACCAGGAGATGTGAGTTTGGTTGCCGGAATTGAGCGCCGCCGCCGTGAGAGTGTTTTCCGGTGAGCTCTCCCCATTCCCCCGTTTTCTAGTGTTCTCCTTTTGTTTGAAGCATGATTCGTGATCTAGGATAGCTAGGGATTGTGTTGGTATGCTTGGATGATCGTGCATGTGTTTGGAATGTGAGTATTATCAAGTTGGAGGGTTGAAATTGCAAGAACGCGCGAGGAAGACGACGCGTCCCGAGTGGGACGGAAGCATCCCGTTCGGGACATGCCTCGGCAAAGCGAACAGCAGCAGGGGCATCCATCCCGTTCGGGATGGATGTGTCCCGTTCGGGATAGGCTGCGGCCCTGTGGAGATAATGTGGTTTCTTGATCCGTTTCGAGCTACTTTCAATCCCTAAGTTTAATATATGATTTTAGGAGCTTGTTAGGTGTGAGAGCATGCGTTGATATGTGGTTTGGGTCGTTAATGTTGTTGGTTTGGATCGAAGGGAAATCATGGAAATTATGTTGAGTTTTGAGTTCGATTGTGAGTTGGTTTTTAGATTGGTTGAGTTTGTCGTTGTCCTAGATCGTCCATCCTAATTGGTTTACCCTGATAAATGTAGGAGGTTGAAAGTTAAGGAGGTTAAGCTCATATACACACTTAGCGGAAAAGCATCTGATTTGTTGAAAGCCTAACACCTGGTGGGAGATATTTTAAGTATAAAAAGCAAAAGCGTGTTTTCATTTCAAAATGTGTGAAAATAAGAGGTTGAAAGTTAAGGAGGTTAAGCTCATATACACACTTAGCGGAAAAGCATCTGACTTGTTGAAAGCCTAACACCAGGTGGGAGATATTTTAAGTATAAAAAGCAAAAGCGTGTTTTCATTTCAAAATGTGTGAAAATGATTTCGTTTTAAATTGAATGCTATGCTTGTTTTGTGCTATTATATCTGTCCTCTGTCGATTTCTATCGGCAGAGAGTTATATTAATGAATTTGGAACCAGGTTCTTACTGTGCTAGAATTCATTAAATGAAGTGGGGTGAAAACCCGCTACAAATTGTGAAGTGGGGTGTACAACCCCCACATATTATGAAGTGGGGTGAAAAGCCCCCACATGATTTTGGATCCAGGGTGAAATTGTAACCGATCGGGTCTCAAAGGTAAATTCTGAGACTAGTGCACTTAGATGGCAGTAGTTTGAGTGTGTAATCAATCCTGACTGTTCATCGTAACTTGGAAGTCGGCCAGCTTCCAGTTACACCACATAAAACAGATATAATATCATGTAAAATAGCATGCGTGCAAAATAAAATGCTTTGGATTGCACGATTCTTTTCAACAAAACCCCGTGTACATCTGTGTGAGTTGCATAACATTCTTATATAACTGTATGTTTTGGGCATGCTTTCATTGGGTACATTTGTACTCAGCCCCTCTGGTTATTTCTAAAACGCGTAGGTTGAGCAGTGATGATTGGAGTATAGGGGTTGTAAACGGCAAAGTGAAGAACTGGTTGGTTTTAAAAGATCATGAGATACGCATCTCCATATGCATATCTCCATTACGCTGCACACACCGCTGCTACACGCTCTGTTTATTCCTTCCCATTTTGAAAGTGCTTGTGTAAATTGATGTTAAACTTTTGCAAGATTGTAGACTCCATATTTTTGGATTTAATGTTGTTTCAAATGTTTCTTTAAATTGTTATAGTCTTCCGCTGATTTAAATTAAGAAAATATTTGGAAAACCTGATCATCAAGAAAGGGGCAAGAAGAAAGGATTCGTCGATTAGAAGCCAGAACATTACAAGAAGAAGAGCTAAGGAGACAAGGTGAGGAGGAAGAGAAAGAAGAAAAAGAAGAACAAAGAAGGATTGAAGAGAAAGAAAGAATCATAAGACTAGAGCGAGAAGCTCTCGTGGACAAATTCATGAAGAAGACAACAGAGACTCTAAACAAAATGAAAAAGCCTACCGCAGGTTCCTCAAGTGCCAAGAATGCTGCTGATTCAGACTCTTCAACAACTAAGAAGTAATATCTCTCCAAACTCTACATCTCCTAGCTACTTGAACAATCTTTACAATTTGGGATATGTGACTGTAATAAAAAGCATGATTAGCAATAAAAACTAACCCAGGTTGAAGACAACATCTCATTGTCCAACGCTGATCTAAGTGAATTAGCTGAAATTACACACTTGGTGTAATCAGCAAACTGCGTGGAATGTGATGTGTGCGATATGTTCCTGTGATTTCTTGATGATATCATGTGTGAATATGCTTTGTACTTACTTGGTAATATGATTTTGAAGCTACTTACTTGATTGACTTATTTATCGAGCAATACCCTTGATACGTTAAGGGGGAATATTTAGGAACAATGCTGAGTCTACGGGAGTTGAGACACTGAGAATAGAATTGATAGGAAACTTTTGTGTAATCTCAGTTATCAACTTTCCCATGATCAGTCAAGATTAAAGTTTTAGATAATGGCTTTGATCGCACCAAAAAGGGGGAAATTGTTAGGAATATTGTTAAACCCCGCCACTGTAAACCAATTCATTATCATTGTTGATATGTTTTGGTGGATCAAAGCTATAGAAACTCAGTATCGAGTCAAGTGTAAAAAGTCAAGTATAGGAATTTATACTCGAGTTGTAATAGATTAAGAAAAAGAAAAAGATCAAGTTTGCTGAAGGAGTCAGCAAACTCACTCAATCACTAAAGATTGCAGAAGATCAGAACGACCAAAGATGCGAAGGAAGCGACGAGAATGCTGGAAGAAGAACACTAGCAATCTACGGAGAGATCCGATGCATAACAGCAGTCAGCAGATGACAATCAACATTTAGCAATCAAGAGAAAGATTACAAACCCGAACATCAGATGGACTACAAGTTACGAGAAGAACCAACCAATCAAGAGGATGGAATAATCATCATGAAGAAAAAGGGGTTCAGACCTACAAAAGATCCGTTCTGACAAATGACGGCTAGAGATAGATGCTACGTCAATCAGAGACCAAGGGACTTGAAGAATCTCTGCACACTGCAGAAAAAGGAAGCATGCAGATAGGCAAGCATTCCCTTTGAGTCTAACAGACAAGATTCAAACGGTTGTTTGAATCTTCACCTATAAATAGGTGTCGTCCTTAATTGATTCAAAGGTTCGCGATTTCGTACATACAAGAGATAAAAAGGAGATAAAACTTATTCTCTAACATGCGAACTCATCCGAGCACAGATCTTAATTGAAGTTTTTCATAAGCTTTCATAACAAAAGCTCGAACACCTGCAAAGTTTATCTTCAAAAGGTATATTTAGGATTCTTTCTACTCCAAAAATAATCTAGCAGTCACTATTGCGGTGCAAGAGTGATTTGTACGGGCTACGCCAACACAAGGAAAGGTTCCGGGAAGAATTATAAAACTCCCAGCAGTCGACGCCCGAGGAGAAGGGAGGTTTGTCCTCACTCTAAGGAGCGACACCGTTTTGAATATTGGAGATCGAGGTGCTTGAAGGTGCGCGCTGAGCAGACGGAGGAGCTGCTCAACGTTAGAGATCAGGCCTGACCTTGTACTCATTCTTCTAGTGAATTTTCAGCCAAGAGGACTGGAGAGTGGACGTAGAACAATTTTTCAAACCACTATAAAAATCCTTGTGTCATTTACTGCTTTGCTACGTTATTTGTGTTTGCTGATTTAATCATTTGAAACTCAACACATCAACTGTTGTAGTATAAACTGCAATCAATCTAACGGTTACACGAGCTAAAATATTTAGAGAAACGCTTGCTAAGTCGAGACCTTAGCAGGATACGTGCAAAATAAAACATTAAGAACTTCCACTGCATATATTATAACTCTGATCGGGGACCAATAATTATAATCTCACGAGAGATAAGAAGGAAGGCAGATAAGACCTCCCACTCATTTCGAATATGCTGATGTGGTAGCATATGCCTTTGTTATGGCATAAGAGGTTGAGCTCGATGATACTGAGCTGAAGAGCTATACCGAGGCCATAAGTTGTAAGGAGAGGCTCAAATGGCTCGATGCCATGAAGGAGGAGATGAACTCCTTGAAGAATAATAACACCTGGGAGTTGCTGGATAAGTCGAGGGAGAAGCAATCCATAGTTAGCTGTAAGTGGATCTTCAAGAAGAAGCACGAGGTTTTTGGGGTTAGATTCAAGGCTAGACTAGTTGCTCGAAGCTTCACGCAACGGGAAGGTGTGGATTAGAGATGTCAATTTAGCCCGGGACTGACGAATTGACCCGAATTACCCAAGCTAAACACCGGGTTAGGGTTGAAAATCTCTTGACTGATAAGAAACCGAGCTAAATGGTCCAAGCTAAACGGGTTAGGGGTGGCAATCTCTGACTCGACACGTCAACTCGACCTGAACCTAACACAAAATTAATGGGGTTGAGTCAACCTATTTAAATGTTGGGTCAGTTTTGGGTCGAACCCGCAACCCCAATTAAATTTTGGGTCGGGTTCGGGTCAGTTTCGGGTCGACCCGCGTAACCCGAATAACCTGCAAAATAAATTAAGTTTAGATTTTAATGGTATACTAGCTTTACACCCATGCGATTCACGAATTAAATATATACTGTTTTATTTTACAATATTGAAATATAATTAATAAAGTTATATGTCCTAGCATTTTTAGCAATTCTTTTTAAATATGTTTGATTTTTATTCATCAGTATTATATTTAATGTGTTATAACATAATTTTTTTTCTATATTATAAGTTAAATTTAAAAATAAAAAAGTATTCCTAACACAAATTCTATGAGGTATGATTAAAAAATTGTCTTATTAAAGATAGTATAATTGTATTATTTAAGAAAAAGTAAATATAATAAATTAGTGGGATGTAATATTTTTAAAAATGACAAAAGTAAATGTGTTATAACTTTTTATTATAAAGTATATCTTTATGTTATAGTAGAATAAATAACAAATAAAATAAAATAAAAATTGATATAATATATTTTGGCGGTAATAGTTTTTTCACTACTATAAAATAAAATAAAATAATGTTTTTTATATTATACATCCAACTCTTTATATAAATTTGATAAAACCAAAACAAGTAGATAAAATACAAAGTTTATAAAAAAAATAGAGTTAGTTTTACAAAATTAACCTATCAAATATTACATTTGTATTAATTTTTTTATCATTATACTTGTATTGGTTTTTTTTTTAACAAAAAGATGAAATAGTGAAAAAAGTAATGTTTTACTGAAAAATGACACATAATTTTTTTGGAATTGTGATTATTTTATATTGAAATATATGTATATGCTATAACAAAAAAAAAAAACAAATCAAGTAGAAAAAATTTAAAAATAAAATAAAATTGATGTGATGAGATTATTTTACAGCTCGAATTAAATATATGATGTCTTATCTGATAATATATTAAGATAAAATTAATAAAGTTTTATATCTTAAAATTATTAACAATTTTTATTAAATATATTTAATTTTTATTCTTTAATATTACATATATTATAATATAAGTTATTTTTTATATTATACGTCAAACTATACATACATTTTATAAAAATAAAAAGAAGTATATCAAACATAAAGTCTATGAGATTTGATTTAAATACCATCCTATAGTCATATTATATTTGTATTTTTTTAAAATAATAAATATAATATATTAATGGGATACAATTTTTTAATGAAAAAGTGTCAAATATGATTTTCTTTATATTTTTTATAATTATTTATTGTATATATATATATGTTACAATCGAATAAATAAAATAAAAATAAAAAATTAATGTTAATTTTTAAGATAATTAAACGGGTTATTTGGATCATTTTCGGGTCGACCTGAAAATAAACAGGTCGGGTTCGGGTTGACTTTTCTGATCCAAAAAATAAATGGGTCGGGTTCGACTTGGCATACAATGTGTTAATATTAGGTCTCAATCTGACCTGCCAACTCGAACCCAACCCAATTGCCACCCCTAAAACGGGATATGGGTTAAACGAGCTGGACCCGCCGGGCCACGGGTTGGCCCGACGGGCTATCACATTTTTTTTAAAAAATATCAAAATATTTTAAGAAAATTAAATTATTAAATTTTTCAAAAATAAATATCAACTACTTTATACTAAACTTATTTTATAATTAGACGGAAGTGTTTAAGTAAATTTTATGTCACACAAATGATATACCTACATTTTTACTATTGAGAAATATCATTTTAAATAAATAATTTAAATGAATATTTAAGAAACTATTGATTTCTAAAATATTATTTATTATTTTAAATAAATTTAATTCTTAGAGTTATTTAGATTCACAAACTTATAAAATTACCAGTAAAACTATAATATATGTCAAATAAATATTTATTATAATTTACTTTATGTCATAGCAAATTATTTATGATAATTGTAAGACATCATCAAATTATTATGGCATATAATAAATTATTATATATATATATATATATATATATATATATATGATATATCATGCAATATTCTTTTGTAATCAGTATATTTAATTAGTTTATTTAATACAATATTATTGGAGTTATATAATTAAATAATATGATTATTTAATTTATCTAATGTCTTAATTTACAATATTTTATGTTAGTACTCCCTCCGTCCCAAAACAATTGTCTTGTTTGAAAATGGCACAGATACCAATGCAAGTAGAGATAGAGGAAATTAGTATTTTATTAGTGAGTGTGTATTAACTTTCCATTTTAGGTAAGAGGACAATTGTTTGGGACAGACGAAAAAGGAAAACAAGACAATTGTTTAGGGACGGAGGGAGTACTAAATTATAAAAATAATTATATGTATATATAATTAATTTTATTAATAAAATAATAAATATTTAAGCTTAATAAAAAAAATAAAAATAAAAAATCATAATTTTGTCAGCCCGACGGGCCAGTCCGAAAACCGAAGGGTTAGGGTTAGGGTTGAGAATTTTCAACCCGACAAAAGTTGCGGCCTATTTAGCCCGGACCGATTAACCCGCAGTCTGATAGGGCTGGCCTGAAACCTGGCGGGTTGGCCCATTTGACATCCACTCTAAAGGAGAAGGATTTCTTCAAGATGTCCACCAAGGAGTTGTTCGCCCAACTGCAAGCACATTAGTGGGACATCAAGATGACGAACAAGCATGAAGGCGATGAAGCTGTCAGGGAAACCACTAGTTCGCTAAGTAGATATCTTGTATATGCTGCCTACTTCATGAAGAGGGAATTTCAATGTCAAAGGAGACCCAAAAAATCCTTTCACACAGAGAGACCAGTGGGGCCACCAACGATAGAAGCCCTCTCCACCTCCACCTTGAAGGAAAGAGAGTTCCATCGCATAACTTGAAGAGAAAATGAGGACGGAGGTCCTAGATTTCCCGACCACGACAACGGATCAGTGTCGTCAGATGACGAGTCAGAGGAGGAAGCATTGCTGGCATTCATGGCAGCAATTGGCGAAGAAGCTGATGCAACTCATGATGTAGAGGAGAACCAGCAAGCACTGACTCTCGCTAGTGACGAGGTAACTCGCTCTCTACCAGTTTTTTTTTATGCTTGCATGCATCTTTGAGGACCCTGAATTGTATTGCTCTGACTCAGAGGACATTTTCCCCCGACTCACTTGCAAAAGAATTTCTAAACTTTATGAGTTGAAAAATGTCTTAGCCGGTGAAAATACCTCACTGAAAATTCAAGTTTCTATTTTGACCAATGATATTGAAAAATTGAGGTCTATCAGCGAGGAACTAGCAAAACTCAAGGAAGAACACCCTACACTTGGTCAAAAATTTAATATTTTAAAAGATGAGTGTGATTACTTGAGGTACCAAAACCTTGAGCTTGAACCATGTGAATGTTTATTTTCAAAAACTCAAAGTTATTATTCGAAAGGGCTGGGACAAGTGCAAAACTCGCAATCAAAAAAGACTGGTACGAGTTCAAAGCCTTACAGTCAAAGGGATTTGTACGAGTTCAAAGCTCACAGTACAAACTGGATCAAAGCTCGCAGTCAAAGGGATTGTTACGAGTTGCTCGCAGTCAAAGGGACAGACATGAGTTTCTTGCAATCACAGAGTTCGTAGACTTAGCCTATGCTAGATATTTTGGATACGAGAAAGAGTTTGCTTGGATAAATGTTGCTACACAATGTCAAATGACCTCAACAAACTCTACGGATATGATCATTGAGCTAGTACTAAGTTTGAGTACTACTGAGACTGATCAAAACTGTTGGATAACTTGAGGTACTGAGAAGGTGCTAAAGTGGAGGTGATATTGAGCATAAGGTTGAGAATTGTTGAAGTGGATTCTGATGAATGTGGGAAGCCCTCAATTTAAGTGGATATCGTCTCGGGTGCCTTGTGTCGAAAGCTTCCTGATAGGTGGTCAGGCGGCGGGTCCTGTTTATTTACGGTGGTGCAATATGAGTTGAGACATATGAAGGCTCGAGGGGAGGCCACAGAATTGTGGGCCATTAGTTTGAGGGGATGATGGTTGGGATTGAGAAACCCATTTGTCTCATATTGGAGACATAAGGAAGTAGCTCTAGTGAGATATGGAAAAGATATGGAAAAGATATGGTTTATCTTGTTTCCTTGTTGGACGAGATTTATCCGTATCAGTATTGGATTTGGATAGGAATTAATCTATTTGAGATATAAGATTTGGATATCTTTACCATATCAGGATTGGTTTCCTTTTTACCTAGGAATCTATCCTTATAAATACTCCTGCTCCCCACCATTGTAAACTTGCCCGAATACAATGTAGTTGCTAGGAATAACTAGTTAGTCTAGAGAAGAGTAGGGTTTGTGTTTCCTGATAATTCTATAACCCTGTAATTATGTTCTTCACCTTAAATAATATATATCACATGTGTAGGCTTGGAAAGTGGACATCTTATGCTCGAACCACTATAAATCTTTATGTTCTTTATTTGTGTTTGATATCTGTGTTTGTAATCGCTTAATTCATAGCAAAAGACATAATTATAAAACAAAACATGAATATAAATTGCATAAATAAAAAAGAAGAAGAATCAGGTTAGAGGTTTGTGAGATCTTAATCTTTGATCTTTTACAACTAAAACTGCATAAAACAAAATATGAAATGTAAATAGAGGTGAATGTCTCTTAAATTTCGTGCATCATATCCAATATATACTAGAAGTGAGATAAAATATGATATAGTTATTAGGGATAGGCCCTAGTGATCCAAGCCCAATGGAGGATTCGAAGGCCCAGACGGCCCACGAGGCCCAACCATCTGTTGGAGAAGGGCGAAACACTCTAAGTAACAAGGTCGGCACAGACCCCAGCTCGTGGTCGGCACCAACCATGAAATGTGCTCGCCATCGTGGAGGCAAGTCATTAGCTCAGAGGACCTAGATGTGTTGAGCCGTTGCAAACCTTAATCGACCCTGAAAATTCCGGACAGTTGTGAGATTCCAGGCGACCACGTCCTCCCCGACAACTAGGGCTAGAATTAGGGTTCTTAACCCCTTTTTATCCATAAGCAAGGGCTGAACATCCATTTTTTATATCAATTTTTCTCTCTCTTAAGTTGTACCCAAAACTCTGTCAAAGTTGAATACGAATTACTCATTTTCTCCACATCCCAAGGCTACGAGCTTAATTTATTATTTTCTAATAGATTGCATATTGTTTAAACTGCATTAAATTCGTTGCTTTATTGTTCCTGTATTGTTGTTTATTATTTTCTCGTTCCCGTTAACGATTCCAAGAACTTTGATTAATTTCTTAAATCGAACCTCAACAATAGTAAGAAAATATACAAGGAAAAAAGCTTCATAGGTAATATTTTTAGGGTTTCCCGTCCGTTGCATCAACTGTCGTGAATTCTACATTGACCGCCGCGTACTTCTAGACTTGGCTACGTTTGTCACTCTCTATATCGACCACCGTAAAAATTACGTCAACCGTCATGAAGATTTTTGTGTCGACTGCCATGACCACTATATCGATCTCCATAGAGATGTAAAATCCGGAATTCTTCTTCCTCCGCCTCTTTCACTTGATTCAACTTATAAAAGCCTACCGAACTTCATCTTCAAAAGCATAACACATAGCGATGCACTCTTATGTAAATAAATACTATACAATAATGATAATTACTAAGAAAATAATTTTTGAAACTCATATATAAGTTAGTAAAATATGAATTTATCAGGGACAATTGATGGCAAAAAAATCTAAATTGAAATGAATTTAGAGAATGAGATATGGCACAAGTGCAGCGCAAATGTTTCGCGGAAAAAGTTTCTTTTTTATTTTAGGGCTTAACTCAATAGTTTTAAGTGGCACGCTAAACACTACATAAAATATAAAATGTGACTCAACATATTTTTAACGTCATCACCGATGTATTTTAATTACTAGATTGTTTGAGTGAATTCCTAAATTAAAAAAATTATTAAATAAAGAATTTAAATTATACAAATTTTAATTTTTTTAAATAAATAATCCTTGGTTAGAAATGTCTAATGAAATAAGTTTTAAAATTCTTAAATCCAACTAATAGATATGCACCACCTTAATTGATTTTTACAACAATTATAATGATGGACTTAACCTTGAGAAAACAAACTCCTATTTTATGCATGCAACAAACGTTGGGCGCGTACAAATAGGAACTATTCATAAAAGATTTTTTGAGTACGGAGAGATCATTTTCATGTTAGGGTTGGCCTACTTGTGCTGTCAATTATGACTATAGAGAGAGAGAGAGGATTTCGCAGTTTCAACATCAATCAAATATAAGTTTGAACCTTAGAATTTATGTGCTTTGTCATGTTTTTTAAGGTAGTGATTATTAATAATTGACTTTGTATTCTTTTATGAAGAATAATTGACAATGTTTGTGCATACATTTCTAGATTCTAGTAAAAACTCTTAGGGGCGTTTGGTTTAACTGTCAGGAATTACTATGGGTATGGGTTTGATAGTAGAGGTAATGGGTATGGGTTTGATTTTTGGGAATCATTCTCAATTCTGATGTTTGGTTTACTAGAGGGGTTTTGGAATCATTTTAATTCTAATGATTTATTTTTTAAGTTTATAGGTTTATAAAAAATTAAATTGTTATACAAATAATAATTAATTTAATAATAAAATAACAAAATAAAATTATATTAAAATAAACAAATAATCTATTTATCTTCTTATTTATTTTATAAAATATAAAATTAAGATACACAATAAATGATTGATTTTATAATAATATTATTATTATTATAATATATTAAAAAGAATAATATATAATTATAATAACATATAATATTATAAATAATATAATTATAATAACATATAATATTATAAATAATATAATTATAAAAAATATTACTATAAAAAAAGTAAATAAATAAGAAATAATTATAAATAAGATGAATTAAAAAAATAAGAAATAAATAATTAATTTAATAATTAAAAATTAAGAAAATATAATCATATTAAAATAAATAAATAATATATTTATATTCTTATTTATTTTATAAAATATAAAATTAAGATAAAAATAAAATATAATAATATTATTATTTTAATATATTAAAAAGAATAATATATAATTATAATAACATATAATATTTTTATATTGTTATTTATTTTATAAAGTATAAAATTAAGATAAAAATAAATGATTAATATAATAATATTATTATTTTAATATAATATTACAAAATAATATAATTATCAAAATATTTTAGAGTAATATTATAAAAATAAGTAAATAAGAAAATAATTATAAAATAGTATGAAATAAATAATTTTGGTAATGAGATATGGGAATGAAAATGAAAACCCACCATTTTGGAGGGTTTTGGTGATTCCCAAGTATTTGGGTATCATTCCCATTTTTTCATTCCCATACTCTTTAACCAAACAGTAGATTTCGGAATCACTCATTTCCTCATTCCGAAACCAACCAATCAAACGCCCCCTTAATACTCATTAAAGTAAACTCAATTAAGAAATTCCATCCGAGTCTTTTTCTTATTAAGAAAGTATAATGCAATATTTTGTTATATTGGATAAAATTAGAAATATTCACCTATCTACCGTGGGTAACTTTTAATTTATTCACGAATTGATGTAGTAATATAACATTGATGGTATAATTAATTTAATTATTATTACCACTAATATTATGTTGCTACGTCAGCACATAAAGACGTGCATAGAGTGGACATATGAATATTTTTTAGATTAAATAACCTTCTTTAATAATGATGTTAAATTGTCTAAAGTTAATTGAATTGGTTGTTAATCAAATACTACGTGTCGATTACTTGATTTTTTTTCTTTATTTTTATAAATTATAAAGCGGGATCATATTTTTTAAATGTCTTTTTAAAATTACTTCTCCCTCATACTTATTATTATTTTTTTTAAGTTATTTAAACAAACAATGTCTTTTTGTTAAATTGTAAATCTTTATTTTATATATATATAAGAAAAACCACAACTAAGAATGATTTTCTTGCTCAAATACACCTACAAAATATAAGAACATATTATTCTTGGTAGTTAATCAATAATAAATATGGTAATTATATAACCTGATAACCATTATAATTTATAATTAGTTTTGAATAATATTTATATGTTAGTTTTATACTTTTCACAGTTAAACTATAATTTTAAATTAAATTATTTTGATAAATAATTAATTACAATATTTTTTATAAATAATATTTAATTCGTTTAATATCTATGCATATAAAGAGAAAAAAAGGTACTTGAAAAATTTATATATATTTTTAAAAACAATTTATATGCATGTTGCGCACGGCGCAGAAGGCAATTATTTTAGATAAAAGAATAGAAGAAATTATAGCATTGGCATTTGGTATTCTACAGCTGACTTAGCATAAATTTGACACTATTATTAACAGAAATATTTTAATTTAACAGAATTAAATATTGAGAAGTTTCATAGTTAATGAAAAACTGAAAATAACTCAAAAATAAATCTATAAAAGAAACTCTATGAAGCAAACTGAGAGTTGGGGATTTTTTATTGATTGCCTAACGGGCTATTTACATGTATGTGAAAACAATCTATGAAAAAAAAGTGAAAAAAGAAAAAAACTAAAATACAAAAGAATGTTGCTAAATGTTACTCCCTCCGTCCCACCTCAATTGTCCCACTTTCCTTTTTTGTTCGTCCCACCTCAATTGTCCCATTACTTAAAAAAGTAACTTTTTCACACTCAACAATATAATATTAATTCCACTCAACTTACTTTACACTCACATTCCTTGGTTATTGTGCCCAAAGTCACCGGGACAATTCAGCCGGGACGGAGGGAGTACTACATACTGACTATTGCATATGATGACACTATTCTTGATCAACTATTCATCCTTTAGTAAAAATGGATAGCACTCAAAACCTTTTCTCTCAGTTTCCTCTTGATCATCTTCAATCTCTTGCAATTCATGTACATATATAGAAGCTTTGTATGTATAGGTCGGTTTCTCTGGCTGTACCACACACCAGAAATCTTCTTCTGATTGTGGGCTGCCTTTTTAACTTCCTCCCATTTCATGCAATCATAATTCCTGATCAGGGAAATGGAAAAGCTGTGAATTTTTTTATTTTTGTGTGTGTGTGTGTGTTGCTTCTACTTGTGGGAGAGACATGCTTTGGATTTAAGGTTGTTTGTCTAAACTCATGTTTTGAGGGAGATTTTTATGGGCAGACCATTCTGAGGAAGAGGGAAGGGTCCATACTGGATTCCATTCTGTGGGGCCATCACAGACCACCTACAAGTTTCAAGAATTTGAAAATATATATATATCAGAAAATAGAATCTATCATCATTCATCACATATTTTCACCACAGTTAAAATTCTGAAAGAATTGATGGTTCCAGCTCACCTGTACTTTGTGGTGAGATGATGTAATAAGACCAAAATCTCCAGCTTGGCCAGTTCATTTCCTGGACATGAATGGACTCCATTTCCAAATGGCATGAAACTGTTGGGCTTGGGAGCAACCTGCTGTCACATTGAAAATAATGCGCTTACAAGCAAAAGTATGATGCACTCTTTCTATCATTGAAACAAACGTCTGTTTTTGCTTCTTTTTCCCAAACTTGGTTGCTTTTGCTTACCTCAAATCTTGAAGGGTCAAACTTCTCTGGCTCTGGGAAGTTTTCAGGGTTGTGATGAATGTTTCTGAAAAGTGGGAGCACTTTCCACCCTTTTGGGATCAGATATCCTGCCACAGGTTTCAAGAACCCATCATTACATTGAATTTAATTAGTTTCAAAAATAATCATTTCATCATGCAAGTACTCACCATCAAACTCAACATCCTCAACTGCTTCTCTGAAGGTAAACGATAAGATTGAAGCAACTCTGAGCGTTTCTTGAATGACCCTCGTAGCAATCGGCATCTTCTTCGTGTCGGCCCAATTCAGATGCTTCCCATCGCCGCCCTCCTCTTCCTTAGCCTTCATGATCGCCTCTTGCTCTTCCTGTAAAAAGTTCAAAAACAAAACCTTTAGAGAAAAAGATGGGATTTTTTTTTATCATTTTTTGATTATGATGGAGGTGGGTTTGGTTCTTACAGTGAGTGCTTGCAGAACAGTTGGATTCTCCGCAAGATACTTGAGAATCCATGTCATGATGGTAGCTGTAGTGTCACGAGCAGCGAAGATGACTCCGATGATGTTGTCGGCGATCTGGTCGTCGGTTAGGCCCTCGGATTCCTCCATGAATGATCCCAACAGATCACTGTAACTCTGCTTCGTCTCCCTTCTCACCGACATGATCTCACCCAAGATTCTAGCTAATTCTGTCCTCGCTTTCATGGCCTTGTAGAAGAGCGTCCCTGGCAAGTTGATCGGCATCGAGTTATACCCCTTTTCAAGAATGTAATAACACCTCTTCAGATCCTCTCTGTAGTGAGCCTCATCCTCGCCAAGAATCGACAGCAACGCCACATTGAATGCATACTGCAGCATGCAACAAAAATGAATGAATGTGGAGAACAGGGGAATGGTTGGTCAAAGTGGGACTTACAGTTTTCATTTGTTGGAAAGTGGTGATGGGTTTTCCCTCCCATGAGTGAAGGGAGTGGAGGGCGAGGGAGTCGATGTGGGAGACGAAGGGGTTGATGGCATGCGGGGTGAAGGCGCGGAGGACGAGCTTCCTGAGCTTGGCGTGGTAGGGGCCTTGGTGGAAGAAGATGGCTTGCTTCCCCAGCATCCTCTCTTTGCTTGCAGGGAATGTGGGCTTGAACAGATGAGCTCGAGAAACAAGAACTTGCTTTGCTGCTTCTGGGCTGCCCACCATCACGCAGGGGCATCCCAGTATGTGAGTCTTGAATATGGAACCATACCTGCGACCAAACAAGAAAAAGATTTTTTTGAGTTTTTTTTTTTGTTGGTAAGTAAGATTTAAGAAAGAAGGGAGAGGTAGCTGACTTGTTGAGTTTGGAGGCGAAGAAGGTGTTGGGGTTTTGGGAGTAGAGGTGGAAAGTCTCGCCGATGTAAGGCCAGCCCATGGTGCCCGGTGGGAGGGGGGACTTGACACGTGGGAAAGAGATGAAGAATTTGATGAGGAAGAATGCAAGAATCAAGAAAGCTGAGGAAATGAACTCCATGTGAGAGAAGGTGTGTTTGTGTTGGAGCAGGAGAGAGAGAGAGTTGAAGGGTATATATAGGGAGGGAATTGGAGGAGGGCTTTCAATTACAGCTAGAGTCCCACTCAAGAAATCTTGCTCCAGCTTGTGTTTGTGCAGATTTAGTGTATGATGAGTTAGTAAATGAATGAGAGAGAGAGAAGGGGGTTATGTGATGGCGACACGTAAGAAAAAAATTGGGGACAAAAAAGAAAAAGAAAAGAGAGAGAGAGAAAGAAGAGAAAAGAGTGATTAGACTAGATATTATAAAAGTAATCAATGGAGGTAGCAACAGCAGAAGTAATAGCATACCATCTAAATCTATTATCTATGTCCCGCCCGAATGGTTACACTTACCAAATTAGGCGACTCACCTGAATTGCTACATTTTTTAAAATTGTAACTTTTTTACACACAATAATACAATATTAATTTCATTTATACTCACATCCTTAATTCAATTGACACGGGGAGGAGGGAGTACTAAAGTAGTTCCAGCTTTTTCCTCCAATTTCTTTAAAAAGCATGAACATATTAAAAAATATTAAATAAACTAATATTATTTCTACAATTATTAAATTATAGTAGTTAAAATATATCTATATATAATATATTATGAGCAAGTTGAAATAAAATGTGTTTTTGAAAGAATTATTACATATTAATTTTATTTAAAATTTATTTCATAAATTTATATTCAATAATAATTTAGTTTTACAAAATTATTAAAAACATTGCATAAATGGAATTATTTAGCAAATTAACTTAATAATTTTTAAATTATAAAAATTATTTGAAACAAACGACAAAACAAACATGTTTGCATTTAATTTATAATATTTATTTTATTTTACAAGAATCTAACATTTATAATTTTATAAATGTTAGACATTGAGTCGATAAAATGAACTAACTTAGAATTAAACTATAATTTTCGGTGTAAGATATTAAATTAAAAATATAGACAAATATTGTGAGTTAAATTATAATTTTGTAAGCACTATGTTATGTTTGTAAAGTTGACAAATGTTAAGAGTGTAAATTCAAATACTTTTATTTTGAGTATAACTCTGAATGAATAATATATGTGGTGATAATTTATTAGACAAGTTTAGTACGTATTTTTTATAGATTTTTATACAATATGTAATTAGTATTATTTTAAGTGAACTACAATAATATATTCACTGAAATATTAGTTATTATTCAATAAAGTATGTAATATTATTGTCATAATATTTTAAATTAGATTATTTGTATATTATTTTGAAGAACATATGTTTGCGCAACGCGCACGGGTTTAATTCTAGTATATACTAAAAGAGTTCCGGTCAATATAGTTAACATTTCCTATTTTCCCTCCAAGATTATTGAAAAACGTATAATAAAAAATTAAATTATTTAATAATATTTTTTCCATTATTAATTTCTACTAGTTGGAGTCCCAATCTATATAATATATTTAAAAATGTGTGTATGTTAATATATATATATATATATATATATATATATATATAGATGTGATCATATGTTACCCACCTCCTATATGTTATATGAGGCCAAATCTCATCCCTTAATTTTTTTGATCTTGTGGTCCTAATTTTTTCCCAGATTATCTTATTTTATTTTATCTTTCCTTATTTTTGTTTATTAAGGGTCATTTGGTCTTTTGGTAATTAGTATGTTTAAGGAATATAAACTATATCTTTAATGAATCCCATTAAAATAGATTGTGATTTAATTTCCATAACATATTTTCTATTTCACAATCGTAACTTTTTATCCTTCCCCTGCGTCTTCTCATTCACGTCATATTATTCACGGTGATTTGCCGGCATTGGACGGTGATTCGTCGATGAACGCAATGGCTTGCGGGTGAGAGCACGCAGGCGGCGCACACAGTTTCTCCTCTCCTCGCGTATCTCCAACAGCCGCGGCGATCGTGATGGTAAGGTACAACGCAATCGCCCGCAGTTGGGAGAAAGGGCGGCGTGCAGGTTGCTGGAAGTTTGGACAGTTGGGAGAAACTAAAATCTCGCCAAGAGAGAGATAGTAAATCGTACTGATTTTTTACCATGTAGATGTTACATTATTTATATGATAGTTGCTACATTATTTATTCTTTATTAATTACATTATCTCTTCAGCGTGTTTTTTTTTTTTTATTGGTTCTTTTTTGTATTTTTTTGGTTGATAATATTTTTTCTTTTCAATATTTCATAAACTAGTTGATTTTCATATATGTCCCATAAATTTTTTTCAGTGTAATGGATTAGAGTAATTTATATTTTTTCCGACAGTTCCAATAAGATAAAAAAAAATCTTCACCATCTGTATTATTCACGATAATTTTTCATTTGAGTTCTTATTTTCTATCTCTTATCTAAATGAACTGTATGCAAAATTGATTGTGTGCGATGATTCATACCCTGGTGAATGGCGATCCTTTGGTGCGGTTGTTGTGGATGTACGATCGATGAAGGAAGGAGATGAACAATTTGATACATAAAATCTGATTGAATTTAGTCAACAACAAATCTATTCTAATAAAGAAAGTTATGTGCAATGAGCTACTATCCAATCCATGGAGTTTTCGCGTTGCAATTTTTACCATGTAGATGTTACATTATTTATTGATAGATGATGCATTATTTATTATTTATATATTACAGTATCTATATTTTACTTTCATGCAACCCCTGCGTATCCACCATCTTCAATTATTTATTTATTTATTAATTTTTTATTTTGGGTTAAATAAAGAAGAATTATGTGCACTGAAGAATGTGTTGAAGTGTAGTACCATAAAATTCACTTTTTTTTCCTTTTCCATTTTTAATATATAGACTGATAGATAATCGATATTTTACGGGCATTTTCTTGTAGTGATCACTGATCGGTAAGAAATAATTAAACCATGTAGATGTTACATTATTCATATGATAGTTGATGCATTATTTATTATTTATCTACTACATTATCTTTTATAGCGTGCTTTATTTTATTGGTATAATATTGAAATTGCAAACAAATAATGCAACATATTTGTCATAAATAATGTAACATTCATAACACATTATATACAAATCAAAGTTAATTTTATTACCTTTCGAACGAAATCCTTATTGCATATGTTTGGAATAAGATAACCGTTGTAAAACTAAATAATGTAATAACTAAAACTAAATAATGTAACATAATACAAAGGATAATGTAATACTGTAACATTAATAAATAGAATTAGATAAAGCGCGATGAATATTGATAATGCAACATAATATGTCATTACATTATTCTTCATATTATGCTGCATTATATTTATGTTAATCGATTTGCATTATCTAATTCTCCTTATTACCTTATTAATGTTACATTACTTTTAGATATATGTATATCATTACATTATCTTTTATATTATGTTACATTATTTAGTTTCGACTATTACATTATTTAATTTTTCGACGAATATATTATTCCGAACATATGTAATATGGATTTCGTTTGAAAGATAATTAAATTCTCTTTAATTTGATATATAATACGTGGAAAAATAATTTAAATTGAGTGAGTTATGATTATTCAAAGTTTTATCAAAATTTTAGAGGAGAGAAAAAAAGACAATTTTGAGTGACGTGATTTTTGTTTGAGATAATTACAAAACTATGGGTGTGAAAATTACTGTTATACCCAACAATGTAGTAAGTTACATTAGATAATGCACCGAAAATTTCTCACTTTTAATTTAAATCATGATCGTTGAAATCTTAATCTGAAGGCTAGGATTTGGCCTCATATAATATATGGAGATGGGGTAACCATATAATGCATCCCTATATATATATATATATATATATATATATAGATATATAATTGCAAAAGACGTGTGAGTATTTTAATTTTTATATACTTATATTAAAAAAGAATTTAATTCTAAAATTGTTAAAATTTATATAAATAGAATTAAATAGCAAGTCAACTTTAGGATTTCTAAATTGCAAAAGTTAATTTATAACATCTATTCGTTTTTACGAAGGTATTAAATTGGCAAGATGAACAAACTTAAAAATTAAACCATGTTTTTTGGAGTAAAATATTATATTACAAATATAGACATATATTGTGAGTCAAATTATAATTTTGTAAGTTTATCTGACAAGTTTAGTATTTTCATAGATTTTTATATAATATATAATTAGTATTATTTTAATATGACTACTATAATATTTTTACTCAAACATGAAAATTATTTATGTGATTAGTTATATACGTACAATATAAACGTAAGTTTTTATTCAATAAAGTTAATCATATTATTTTAAATTAGATTATTTGAATATTATTTTGAAGAATATTTATTCGCGCAACGCGCGGATCTAAATTCAGTATACCTAAAGGCGAAACCCCCAAGCAAAAAAATCTCCTTTCAAAAATACTTGTCAAATATAATTCTAAAATAATTTAGGTAATAAACTATAAATATGGTAAGTATGTAATTAGATTTTTCAAAATAACTCTACAACAAATAAGAAAAGAATAAGGATTATCACATAATAATTATTAATTCATTAAAAAAATATCATATAACAAATTATTTAACGATAATTATTAATTATTGATATTATTCTAAAAGAATAAATATATATAAAAGCTTACTCTTAGGTAGATTTTTTATATTTTAATAGTTAATTATTTACTCCTTTTGTTTATGTGTTTTTTAAATAATTAATTTTATTAATAGTTTGTATTAGGAATATTGTTAGATCTATCTATTGTAAACCAATTCATTATCATAGTTTGATATATTTTGGTGGATCAAAGCTATATCAACTTAGTATCGTGTCAAATTATAAAAAGTCCTATATAAGAATTCATACTCGAGTTGTAATAAATTAGGAAAAAGAAAGGTGCAAGTTTGCTGAAGGATTGCTGAAGATCAGAACGACCAGCAATGCGAAGGAAGCAACAAGAATGCTGAAGAAGGAAATCCAGTAATCTATGAAGACATTCGACGCATAACAGTAGTCAGCAGACGACAATCAGCAATCAGCAATCAGGAGAAAGATCATAAAGCCAAATATCTAACGGATTACAAGTTACGAGAAGAACCAACCAATCAAAAGGATGGAATAATCATCATGAGGAAAAAGGGGTTCAGACCTACAAAGGATCCATTCTGACAAGTGATGGCTAAAGATAGATGATACGCCAATCAGAGACAAAGGGACTTGAAGAGTCTTTGTCCACCGCAGAAAAAGGAAGCATGCAGATAGGCGAGCATTCCCTTTTAGTCTAACGGATAATATTCAAACGAATGTTTGAATCTTCACCTATAAATAGATGTCATCCTTACTTGATTCAAAGGTTAGCGACTTTGTACATACAAGAGATAACAAAAGAGATCAAACTAATTCTCTCTATCACGCGAACTCATCCGAGCTAAGTTCTTAATTTACGAGGACCTGTGAAGATTCATCTTTAAAGGTAACATTGGGATTCTCTCTATTCCAGAAAGAATCTAGCAGTCACTATTGCAGAGCAAGAGCGATTCGTACGGGCTACACCAACACAAGGATAGGTTTCGGGAAGAACTATAAAACTCCCAGCAGTCGACGTCCGAGGAGAAGGGAGGTTTGTCCTCACTCTAAGGAGCAACACCGGTTGAAGATTGGAGATCGAGGTGCTTGAAGGTGCGCGCTGACCAGACGGAGGAGCTGCTCAACGTTAGAGATCAGGCCTGACCTTGTACTCATTCTTCTAGTGAAATTTTCAGTCAGAGGACTGGAGATACGCCCGTGATAATCAGAATCACAGACTAGGAAACTGACTGCCATGAATATATCTTAGAAAGATATATTAACCAAACTGAGCCTCAGTTTAAAGCTTCAGCCTCGTGTTAGGAGAAGATAGCACGATGGGTAACTTGAGTCGGAGACTCAAGTCTCGTGTTTACAACACGAAAAATTCTGAGAGAGTTTTTGTGGGAGAGATGACCTGAATATGCCCTTTGTCTCTTTAGACTAGTAGATTTTGAATTCTATTCAGGTAACCTGTTAAGGTTGAGAGGGCATGTCTTTATATAGAGAGGAGAGTCTATGAAAATTTGAATTTCTATCCGTTAGATACATAAATCCAAACGTTAGACTCATGGATTATATTGTCCAATCGTAGTCCATGCCTTAGGTCTCCTTTCTGCTCTGGCCTTTGTCAGTGTACTATACAATAACTTTATGTCAGACTCGTTTACAACCCAAGGAACCCAGTTTGGATAACCTCCTACTGACTTGGGCATTTTACAAATGCCTGAGTCTGACTGAGGCTTCTTATACTGACTTCTATGAGTCAGTACAATTTAGCCCTCATACTGACTTCCCACGATCAGTATGGTAAATCCTCATATTGACTTTCCATAGTCAGTTTGGGAAACACCCTCATATTGATTTCCCCGGATCAGTATGGTAATCCCTTAAACTGACTTCTCCATAGTCAGTTCGGGAAAGCCCTCATACTGACTTCTCCTTGTCAGTATGGTTAAACCTAAAACTGAGTGCTCCAACTCAGTTTTCGGTTACGGCTAGGCGTGATGATAGTCAGTTCTCAAGCATTCTCCATTGCTCGATCTTCAGTCTAAGTTCTATTATAACTTGATCAATCCTATATAAGGATTATAGTTTAGAACTCTAAAAACTGGAAAAACTGACTAAGATGACTTACATTCTTTGACCCACCAAAACATCAAAAGTAAGGAAAGATTTCTCTAACAAAAATCCTAACAAAATGCATAAAAGAAAAATACAAAAAGAATGCGATAAGTGAATAGAAATATAAGTTTATCAAACACCTTGTAAAATTTTGCCCTATTTACGACTTAATTTAAAATATGGAAGATCGAATGCTAGCTATTCACAACGGAAAACCTAAATAGTTATCGACAACATTACAAATTTAGCTCTACGAGTAATCTCATAAATTTTAGAGAGATCGTATTATATAATTTCCGGAAGCGATTCGATTTAGTTTGAAAATAGTATTTTCGTCGATAAAATATTATGCAATGATGATTAATCATGGTTCGAAATATTATTTTATATTATTAAAATTAATTTTAGAAGCCTAATGGAGTTTTAGGCACGGTTGATTAATTAATGCGACGTTTGGTGAGAGGGTAATTTTAAATGCAGCCACATTTTTTCTCAATATAATTCCCCACATTTAAAAAATTAAATACTACTATATTGTCCCTCATACAGCCCCCAATTTTAACACGGTTACTTTTCTTCTTCTTCAAAAAAAAAATTCCAAATTCTTAAGCAACATGTCGCTGTTGCTACTAACAAGGCAACGACTTCGATCAGAAAATTTAAAAAACATTGCAATATGATTTGAACAAGCTTCTCATAAATATGTAATATTGCTGTTGAAAAATATCAACTGCACAAATACATGATATGCTGCCATTTAATGTGCAATTCAAGGAATCCCTTCAATTAAAAAAATATCATTTCTCATCATCTTATATTATATTTCAGTTTTGTGAATCCGATGTTTTGTGAAATTATAATGAAACTGTGCATGATGCTATTTTACATCAAATATATTTGAGGACGAAATTATACATATATGAGTGTTTTCTCAGAATGATGATTTTGTGGCCATCGTGTTCCTGCATTATCAGAAAGAGACTCTTACAACTTTGTTGATATTAGATCTGTTTGGGAATGTTTTTGTAAAGATTGATGAGCTTTTACGCAATTCTAATGTTCAGACAAAAGTGAATAAATAGATCTGAGAGATGGTGCAAAGATGAACATGTTGATTGTATTGTGTTAACAAACACAGTTTCTTAAAATCTATTTGATTCTTGCTGTTTATGCATATAATACAAGTGTTAATATTTTAGTTTGAATGTAATTTGAGGCTATGAGGGTAATTTAGTAATATTAAATAATAATTTTATTCTTAAAATTATGAGGGCTATATTATAAAATTTTGAGGCTATGAATAGAATCAGATATAGAGCTTACAACGAATTTAACTTGCGATGGAAATTTATTTGGAATCTCGAGATGAATTTGTTTTTATCAAAATAATTATTCAAATTAGAAGATGAGATTTAATTCCGAGGCGAATAATTATTATTTGGGTCCTATGTTTTATAATTTTCGGCTCTAGCTATCAGTGGGTATTGGGCCACAAATCAAATCACAACCCATTTGAATAAAGATAAAGGCACTAATGGAGGGAACATTATGATTATGATTAGTCCTAAACAATGCATGTACGAAACACAACCTACAATCTACACTCTCTGCCTCTTCCCTCCTTGTCACTTAATTTTTCTACAACTATCTCTATTTAGAGCTTCAAGAACAACCATATGAGACAGCTCCTAAATGCTCAAAGAAACCCCATCATTCCCACTCAATTTTGACACAATAACACTTCCCTCGCCTTCTTCATTCTCCAACATTTGAAAATCGACTCTAGGAAAGGAAGTTTGATTCTTGTGGATTTGAGGCCTACAAAAGAAGAGGAGTCCAAAAACACCAAGATCAAAGCTAGAGGAGCTCTACTACTTGGATTTCTTTCAGAGTCAAAATCTCATCCCTCAAGTAACACCTCGCCTGGTGCTTTTAGAGTTGCATGAATGATCAAGATACTTATTTGTGATTTTGTTGGAGGAATGTTGGAGATTAGTGGGGTAATGGATACTTGTTGGGGTTTGTAGGTTGACTGAGCCTTTGTTTGTGTGATCAAAGCTTAGATCCTTGCTGATATGTGTTTATATGATGATCTCCATTCTCCATGTTGTTTAAGGTCTGAAATTGATATATGTTGGGTTGTAACTATGAAACAAACTCATTTTTGAAATTATATACATTATTGGTGCTTTGTTGGTAAAATTCCTTTATTCAGCATTTGTGTTTTTTGATGTGGCAGACATATGAAATAACCTCCGATTTTGATGATTTTTTAATATGTGGTACTATGATGTGTTAGGAAGATTTGAGTGTTAATTTCACTTTAAATTTTTTGTGATTTGTGTGTTCTTAATTTTTCAAGTTGATGCATCATTTTTGTGGCGAGTGTAAGAAATAATTTTACCCTATTTTCACACGAAAATTACTTAAAGTTCATACCCCGTTTGTTAAAAAAATTTAAAATAAATGTCATTGCCACATGGTGCTGATGTGGTGCCATGTGACTGTGAATCAACACTAAATCAATGTTAAAGAAGGATAAAATTTATTAACAGAATTAAATTTGGGATATAATTCTTCCTTAGATATATTAATTTGTAAGAGATAGGGAAATTTGATTATATTGTGAATATTTTTATAATTTTACTATTTCTTACTTTAAATTGTTAAAATTGGTATTTCAAAATTTGCCTCGATCCACTGCGATTTTTAAGTTTTCACAAGATAGTGAAAGGAAAAAAAAACAAAAATGAGGAAAAGGAGAACAATAACAACAGTGAAGTTGCGATCTTCCAAGCTCTTGAGTGCGTGGTCCATGGGCACTAGATGAACCTCAACGTGAAAGGGTAGTACATCCCCTTGTTCTTCTATCATCGCTTTCGCGGACTTCACCGCTGCAGTCAACCAACAATATTTTCTTAAGTGTTGCTATTTCTCCTTCAGCCTTTCTGCAATAAGATGAAGCTGCTCCAGACGCGGCAACACCGAGCAACTGTTTCAGGCCACTACAAAATAATATCTTCCTATGATGTGATAAAAGCTGTCTCTTTGGCCTTCATTCAAGCACAAGTCCCTCATTAGATCATGGATTTTGCATGACCATATATCTTTCAAGTACTACCCAACTTATGGATTAGGATAAGATTTCTATCAACCAACTCCTTCAAGAACCCCATTGCAATTGTTTCCAAGCTTTTGAAAGCCAGAGACTGATGAGTGTAGAGACTCTAATTTCAGTGTCTTCCTCAAACTCAAACACGCCCATGTACAAAAAGCACGACTTTAAATATGCTGGCAAATGATTATAGCTCAGTTTCAGTAATCTCAAGCATTGCTTATCATTCTCCAAATTCACTTGGATTGTTCCATTCTTCTCAACAATAATTGACAGAGGAAGTCCTCTGCAATCTTCTTTCCAATATCCTCCAATTCATGAGGGCAACTACTTCTCTTACCAAATACAGTTTTGGTGAACAGATACCAGCTACTAATCTTATCTAGAAACTCCATTTGATGGATATAAGTTGTGTTCAATTGAGAACCCAATTGTCGTGACCAATATCCGACTGCCATTTCCATTGTCAGGAAAGTAATGTTGTATCTTGTCCCATGCACATATTAGAAATCTTCTACCGTATGAATATTTGTAGAGGGCTGATCCTAGTTCATCTTCACTCATTTTACTTACTTCTTCCTTAAACCCTTTAGGTACTTGAGATAGAACTTCACAAAAAATATCTCTGGCATTCCATTTTTGAGAAATTGTAGCCCAAGCACAAGCATCAAAATGTCCCTTAGTAAGTGGGTGTACATAAATATTTGCAGCAAGAGTGGTCTTACCTATACCACCCATTCCGACTATCAGGATGACTTGGCGATGTTGGTGGCCACTGACCAGCTTTTCCATGATCCCATATAAGACAGCATCAGAGCACACCATAGCGAAATTTCTGAAGTAGCAGACGATGCAGAGCCGTCGCTATCATGGACCGCCACAGCATATGTTGTTTTTCATCGCTATTTGCTTGATCAGATCCATTTCTTCTATCACTCGCTGCAGATCTCGATAGAAGTTGATGCCTTTAATTTGTTCACGGTCTACATTTTCTGGTTTCCTGAGAGGTCGGAAGCAATTGAAGAAGCAGTTGGCTCGTTTAGGATGAGTAACATTGGACAAGAAATCAATCCTCAAATTGTGAATAAAGAAACTTCGCTTCGTGGTCCGTACAATCGTCTTCGGAAATAGAAATTTCAAAAAAGCCGATAGCACCGCCATTGCCAAAAGCAATAACAAAAATGTGTGCCCCATCTTTTTCCTTGAGGTCAAAGAAATGAAAATTCCACACACACCCAACACACATTCTTCCATGAACAAAAGCCATTCCTCCAGCACCCTCTTCCGCGGCAACAGATAGCCTATCATATGCTGGTGGTGGTGATAAACAGCGCTGCCGCCTTGGCTAGTGGCGTTATTATTGAACATTGATTCTTCGTCGGCTCTTCTGGAACGATCCAGATTGGAAGTCGACAAGGGGGTGTTAGATAATCTCGTATATATCTTCCTAAGATATGTTTAGATATCTTTGGTTTTTAGATATCTTTAGTTTTCATCTATATCTAGTTTTGGATATATTTGATAGGATATAGATAGATTTCTCATTCATAGTTGATTTAGATTTCTAGTTTGTTTTGCTTATATGTACCTCATTCGATTTAGCAATAATATAACAAGTTTTTACCGTTCATATTTTTATCTCCTTGCAATCAGCAATTTCTATGCTAGTGCTCTAGCATCACGTCAAGCTTGTCTCTATTTGTCTTGCGGCTGCCACAACACGTGGCATCAGAGCCATCTTTGGTGTTCGATTCAAAGCACTCATGCAGCCATCATCTTTGGTGTTTGATCCAAAGTACTACTCAACCATCGATTTCGGTGTTCGATCCAAAACATTGCAGCAATGACGTTGGCAAGGCAAGAACAAGCTAATAACATTCGACTCGACCGAGAGCTGGAGAACGCAGGTAACTTCCCTATTCTCACTCATCCGAATTATGGGGATTGGGCAATCCTCATGAAAGTGCATCTACAAGCTCAAGGCCTGTGGAATGTAGTCGAAGAAGGACTTGTAAATCAACGACATGACAGATGTGTCATGTTAATGATTCTTCTGGTATTCCTACCGGAGTTAATTCACATCATTGGCGTTAAAGAAACGGCCAAAGAGGCATAGGAAATTCTCAAAACCATGCAAGTAGGGAGTGATCATGTACGAGAAGCCAAAGCACAGACATGAAGAACGAAGTTAAAAAATCTCACCTTTAAATAAGGTGAAGGAATCAAGTCTTTTGGAATAAGACTCAGGGCAATTGTCAATGATCTTAAATCATTGGGCGATACTGTAACTGAGCACAAGGCGGTGCTCAAATTCCTCCGGAGTGTTCCACGACAATAAGAAAACAGATGGCAAAGGCGATGGAAACCTTAGTGGACCTCAAAACCATGACCATTGAAGAGTTGATTGGTCGACTCTTGGTTATGGAGGAGTACGACGAACTCGACAATGCAGCCCCTATTGATCGTTTACTTCTCACAGAAGAAGAGTGGCGTGCCCGACAAAATCAACGTGATTGCGGGCAAAACTCAAAGTCTGGAAACTATAAAAACACAGCCAAAGGAAGAACGCCAAACGGAGATAAATCTAGATGGTCAAATAGCCTGCCTGCAAACAACTCACGTAAGAAAAGAAATTGCAATTATTGTGGAATCGTTGGACATTGGGCCAAGAAATACCGTAAAGCTAGGCATGATCGTGAATAGCGTGAGCGAACAAATCTCACAAAAGCTGAATCATATACATCAGATGAACCTGCTCTCCTCATGGCAAAAGAATGTTTCAGCAATGAGCTTCAGCCCCAAGCCGTGCTGCAACAACAAGGTTCAACCCCAAGTTGTGCTGAAAGAATACTGCAGCAACGAGATTGAAACTCAGGCCGTGCGCTTGAATGAACCTTGATGTGCATATCCAGAGATGTTCAATGTGAAGGAACTTGAACCTGGTGCTGGGAGGATTACTACAGCAACTAGACACCACCACCTGAAGCAGGAAGGCCTGCTGCATCAACTACACAAGTTATATTCCCTGTGTCTGATCAGGATGAAAAGGATGTTGGAGAAGAAAATCGTGTCTGGTGCTGGGAGAAATGCCACAACAATGCTCCAGTATCGCAGAATGTGAAATTCCCTGTGTTCGATCATGATGAAGATGATGTTGGCAATGAAACAACACCAACACCGAACAACCAGACATCCAAAGAAAACACACATGAGGAGGAGCCACAAACACCAAAGCAAACCCCACAAGCACTCCTACTGCTACTAGGCAGTTCTGATTCTGGACCACGTCGATTTCGATATATCAAGGATATATATGATACCACTGAAGAAATATGGATTATGGAAGAGGATACTGCTTGTTTTATGACTGTTGAAGAACTAGCAAATATTGATGATGCTCTTGCAAATGAATCGTGGAAGCAAGCTATGGAAGAAGAAATAAAAGCAATTGTTGACAACAAAACTTGGGAACTTGCATCTTTTCCAGCCAGTCACAAAGCAATTGGAGTTAAGTGAGTTTTCAAAGTAAAAAAGGATCCAGCAGGCAACATTATAAAATATAAGGCGAGACTAGTCTCAAAAGGGTATGCGCAGTGAGAGGGGATGGATTATGATGAAGTCTTCGCTCCAGTCGCAAGAATTGAAACAGTACGTCTTCTACTTTGTTAGGAATATTGTTAGACCCCTCTTCTGTAAACCAATTCATAATCATAGTTTGATATGTTTTGGTGCATGAAAGCTCTAGCAACTCAGTATCGAGTCAATTGTAAAAAAATTGTATAGGAATTTATACTCGAGTTGTAATAGAATAAGAAAAAGAAAAGAATCTAGTTTGCTGAAGGAGTCAACAAACTTGGCAAACTGCTGACGATTGCTGAAAAGGAAGGAAAGGCTAGTACTGCGGAGGAACGCGATAAGGATGCTGAAGAAGGAACTCCAGCAAACTACGGAGACATCCAATGCACACTAGTAACCAGCAGACGACAATCAGCAATCAAGAGAGAAGTTACAGAGTCGAGAATCAAACGAATTACAAATTACAAGGAGACCCAACCAATCAAGAGGATGGAACAATCATCATGAAAAAGAAGGGCTCAGACCTCCAATGGATCCGTTCTGACAAGAGACGGCTAAATATAGATGCTACGCCAATCAGAGATGAGGAGACTTGAAGAGTCTTTGTCCATTGCAGAAAAAGGAAGAGTGCAGATAGGCGAGCATTCTCTTTGAGTCTAACGGATAAGATTCAAACAACCGTTTGAATCTTCACCTATAAATAGGTGTCACCCTTATTTGATTCAAAGGTTCGCGACTTTCTACATACAAGAGATAACAAAAGAGATCAAACATATTCTCTTCATCATGCGAACTCCTCCGAGCTAAGTTCTTAATAGAAGCTTTTCGCAAGCTCTCATAACAGAAGCTCGAAGACCTGTGAAGTTTATCTTCCAAAGGTTATATTAGGATTCCTTCTAATCTAGAAAGAATCTAGCAGTCACTATTGCGGTGCAAGAGTGATCCTAAGCCTTCGTCCTAATCAAGCAGCTCCTCCGTAATTTTGAGTTTTTAAAATCTAGCTTAAGTTTTTAGCCCAACACTTTTGTTCTCTTAGATCTGGCTCTAGTTTTCAATTTTTATGTACATGTAACATACCACATTCAATGAAAACTAAAAACTAGATTAAAGACAAACTCTCATTATCTCTCTCTCGCTCTTATGGTTTTGATTTTAACCTGGCTGAATGATAACTGCAGAAAGCAGCGAGCAAATAATATTTTTTACACTCTAAGGTGATCGATCCCACAGGGACTGTGCACTGAAAAATCCAAAGTACTAGTCATAGTTCTTAGAACATAGATGTTTGAGGAAATAGAAAAAGAGATTTTGTTTTGGAATTTAAAGATGACAATGCGATAAAATAAAGGGTTTTAAAAACAATAAAGAAAAGCACAGATCCTAGGGCAGATAATCTAATCGTCAACATGCAATTTCAATCAACTCAGCAATGGGGAAAACATAGATTTTTGTGGATTAAATTCCTTGGTCAGGCAATTAAATCCTAGATTATTAATTAGTGACTATCTCCTCTCGGTCTCAAGAACACCAAATTAATCAATCTCATAATTATCTAATTATTCCTACGTAGGTTTCTTCCTTTTGAGACAGAAAACAAGCACAATTAATTCTCTCTTCCTATTAATAATTTTCATCTCTCGATCCATCAATTATTAACTATAAACCTAGATCTCAATTCACCTCTCGGTCCTTCTTTTAATCTAGATTATAAAATTAAATCAGAGAATTAAACCATGCTATATGAGTTGATATCATTTAGACATGGATCAGAAAAGAAATCATAACCCTAGAACCTGTTTAGGGTTCTAGCCACAAATCATGACTAGAAAATAAAGAAACATTTAATTAATGAACTTACAAAAGAAAAGGAACCTTCAATGTCTTGAAAAACTCCAAAACTCAATGTAAAATCCAAGGAAAAATTGTATAATTTTCGTGCCTAAGAGTTCATATTTATAGAGGGGGAAAAAGACCTAATTTGAGTATTAGGTAAAAATAGCAAAAACTGCCAAAACAGGCCAAAAACAGCCTTTTCGGGCCTCCGTGTCGATCGACAGCCTGCCTGTCGATCGACACAACCATCCAGTCAAAATCCGGGTTGAAATTTGTGTCGACAAGTTGAGCTTCTGTGTCGAGCGACACAAATCCTGTCGATCGACAGGAATGCATGAGTCGATCCCCTTCTGCGCAGTCTCACGATTTTGGCCATAACTTTTGCTCCCGAACTCCAATTGACCCGATTCCAGTTGCGTTGGAAAGTTAATTCAAATATCTTTATATTTCTATGCTCCATCAGCTAGGATTCCACGTGTGGAAGAATTCGTGACTGTTCCTTTGAACATCATCTACTTTCGGTACGGGTTTCACATGAATTTGGCCTAAAACCTGCAAAAATCACCCATCAAAGGCATAACACCCTTTAAAATAGACTCATGCACAGAAATAAGTAAAAACATAATGTAAAACACTTGAAACAATGGAGAAAAATATAGATAAGTGAGTATAAATATGAGCTTATCAAACCCCCCAAACTTGAATATTAGATTGTCCTCAATCGAAGAAAAGAAGAAAATAATTCTCAAGCAGTTGAAAGTGCGATGCCTCACAAGATTCATCACAATCAAGGTTCATCAATCCGCATCACACAAGCAATTGAAAGAGATAAGATATTCATCAACTTCGGAAGACTCAAGGGAAAGTGTATCGCTCAACCACTCAAGTGTTTGGGTTTCAAATGAAAGCACTCACAACATGTATGAAGAAATTTCTACCATAGGCTTGCAAAAGTTCTAAAATCTCCACTGCTTATTTGTGCACACAATTCAAGAATCAAAAAGGACTTTGATTAGGTTGTAATGTAGGCTTTTTGTGAAAGGTAGGGAAATATGGCCAAGTGACTAAACCAATTGAGTTCATGACTCTCAACAAATCCAACCACTATCTTCTCATCATCCACCAATCTCCTAAAAATTTCAACACAAATCAAGGCTCATCATTTTTTCCTAGTCCTTTCATGCTCTAAAAAATTTATTTAATGATTTGAGCTTATAAGGACACAATTTTTTTTTTCTCTAGAGCCCAACCTTCTTTTGCTCACCAATCTAAAATTTTCCCATCCACTCATAACAGTTATCCTTATTTCACCCAAATCCTATAGACAGGATACAATTCACCTTTTTCATAGCACTATCTCATAGACAAAATAGAACTACAATGTTTTTCTTAACTCATAGACCAAGAAAGAAAAAGTAGCAGGCTCAAAGGGGCTAATCTAGGGATAAAATATAACAAGGGACAGTGTTTAGGATAATTTGGCAACAAAGATGGCCTAAGATCATTTTCTATCCTTGTGCACACTATGCAGTCTCAAAACAGAACAAAAGCAAATTCTAGAGAAACGAAAACATACATGTGAATCTCTCATGAACAAATAAAGGCTCAAAACTCACTTGGGTTCAAAAATTCTTCCTTAGTCAATTTCAATCCACTCAAACATCATGCAAGTGTAAGCTTCAATTAGACCCTATCATGCGGTATTCTACATTCATGGGCAAATCAACCACAATCGAAATCAACTCAACTAATCAAAGATCGATTCCAAACATTGCATATAATGCTAGAGGGTTCAATTACTTAAAGATTTTCCTCACATACTATCTATATTTTTTTTTATTTGCAAAAAATTAAACAAACCAAATAAAGCAAGTAAAACAAATAAAACGGAAAGCGAATAAAGATTAGGGATAAAGGTTCGACTTCTTGTCCACATCCCCCCAAACTTATTTCAAACTCGGAGAGTAAGAAAAAGTTTGAAAATCAGACAAGAAGAAGAACGGTACCTGACTGTCGATCTCAGACATCGACATTTTTATCCACTGGAGAAATCAGCTCGTCACAACGGAGGTTTGGGGCTGCTAGCACTCTGTGTCGATCGACAGAGAGCCTGTCGATCGACACAGAGTTTTCTGTCGACTTCTGTGTCTGTCGAACTAAGAGTTCTCCGTGCTGAACCATCTGTGTCGATCGAAACAGAGGCATTCCTCTTTTTTTTTTTTGAAAATAAGCTAATAATAAATACAAAACAGAAATTTAAAACTAAAGTTAAACACACTGATAACTCTCTTAAAGAGTTATTATTTTGTGTCTAGTCTAGTTAATTATATATTAAATTAGGTTTGTTTTATAGGATAAATAGTATAATATAGGTCATTTGGTTAGTATATGAAATTCGGGTTTATTTTGTAGTATTGTATTAACTTTGAGTTTTGCGAAAGGAATTGTTTGAATAGTATCACAGGTCTCATTATGCTGGAGCATGACAGAAGCAAGAAAGATTGATATGATGTCGCAGCATATGAGTAGCATGGCCAAAACTCTAATGAAGATCATCTGGGACCACAGCAGACAGGATTTCAGCACTTTTCAGATCTTGTCCCAAAAGCAGAACACGTGTCGCCCAGGAGAGCCGTCAGAATTGGGAAGCAGATTGAGGAGCCACGTGTAAGGCCTGGATGAAGCTCAGGGGAGACAAGGGAGATATTTTCAGAAGGATAGAGAACAACACAGAGAGGAGAATCGGCATAGGTTTTTGGAGAGCAAGGAGAACAAGGTGTTCGTGAGAAGCAGAAGTGGCAACTGCGAAAATCCCGAACAATTTATCTTTATTTGCAAAACTTGTTTGATATTTTTTTTACGTGGATGATGTTCGTAGACATGAACTTGAATGTTATTTGTTTTCTATCTTTTGTAAGCATGAGCTAAACATTTTAAGCTCGGGTTGTTGACTAGTTTATCTTTTTGAATATATGTTGAGCTGTTCTTACATTAAATCTGGTGTTTGATTTCGATTCTGATTTGTTTGTCTATCTAAACACGACAGTGGCAGGTAGAGATCTTGCCTAGTGAGACCGAGAGGAGATCTAGGACGAGGGAAATGAAATCAATCTAGATTTCTAGTGTAGACATACATAGAATCTAAGGCTTGCGCAAACCCCTGTTCTTAAATAGATTGTTTGAAGGCAAAACTTACCATAGACATATGGAGGTTAGCAAAAAAACATAGATCTAGTACTATGATGATAGGCTAGGCAGAAAGGAGAGTGGTTGCAAGAACTAGAGTTGATGTCTGAACGATGCTGCAGCATATAGGAGAAAAGATAAACAAAAGTTAATAACCCGAGTGTTTTATCCATATTGATTTTAACACCATATTTGCTCGTTTATGATTATATTGTGGGAAGAGTTAATAATAATTGCTTTAGCACTGTTTGGTTTAATTTTATATGCTTTCTTGTTTATTTAGTTTAGAGAAATCACAAACTACCTTTATTTTACAAACAATAGAATGTGCACGATTCACTTTCACTCCCTTGGGTACGATATCTGGACTTAGATCTATATTACTTGTTTGACATACGTGCACTTGCGTATAAATTCCATAGCTACTAGCACAACAACAAGTTTTTGGCGCCGTTGCCGGGGAGTGATTGATATTGAGTCTGAATGCTATTTTATTGTTTGACTTTGCATGCACAGTTGGTCGACTGAAGTTATGGGAAACTAATCATTTTCTGTAATTGTAGGAAACTCTAACGGTGTATGAGTGAGGAAACAATCGGTGAAATATTTTTATTTGATCCAGAGATAGAAAGAACAGAAGAAAGTAAAGAGCTAGAAAGATGGCTGAAAGAATTCCTGAGCCGAAAGATAATTTGGAACCAGTTGATGAAAGAGAGAGAGTAATTAGAACTTATACAACACCAAGGTTTTTGGAGTTTGATCCAGGGGTTGCGAGGCCAGAAGTTCAGGCACAACACTTTGAGTTGAAACCTGTGATGCTTCAAATGCTGCAGAGTTTGGGGCAGTTTGGGGGGACAGCTACAGAAGATCCACATTTGCATTTGAAATCGTTTCTGGAGATCTGTGATAATTTCAAGCTGCAAGGAGTTACACCCGAGGCCTTAAGAATGAGGTTATTCCATTTTTCTCTAAGGGACAGTGCAAAAACCTGGCTCACTAATCTACCACCAGGATCTGTTCCTACCTGGAACAAACTGACTGAAACCTTTTTGTTGAAGTATTTCCCTCCAACAAAAAATGCACGATGTAGGAATGCAATCATGGCATTCAAGCAGGAGGATGAGTCTGTTAGCGAGGCATGGGAAAGATTCAAGGAATTGCTGAGGAGATGCCCAAACCATGGAATACCTTATTGTATTCAGATGGAGATTTTCTACAATGGGCTGAATGGTAATTCAAGAATGATGATAGATGCTACATCTGGAGGAGCATTGTTGGACAAGACATACAATGAAGCTTGTGAAATTTTGGACAAAGTGGCTGCTAATAACTATTTCTGGGCAAATTCAAGAGCAGCAGCTATCTCCACTCCCAAGGTAGCAGGAATGCTGGAAGTTGATCCAATGAAAGCTTTGACTGCGCAAATGGAGGCTCTAGGAGCAACTATGAAAAGCATTGAGAAAAATACCAGTCCAAGCAAAACAACTCCAATGTGTGCAGAACCCTCAGGACCTTTGGACTGTATTTATTGTGGGGGAGCACACCAGTTTGAGGAATGTCCATCAAATCCAACATCGGTTTGCTATGTGGGAAACAGAAATCATCATCATCAGACTAACAATCCATATTCAAACACTTACAATAGTGGTTGGAGAAATCATCCAAACTTTTCTTGGTCTGGACAAGGAAACCAAAATGCTGCAGGAAGGGAGCAACATTATAACAAAGGAGGTTATAATCATCAGCAGAGTCTAGAAGCTCCACCTCCAAAACAAGAGAAAACCATGGAGGAAATGATGAAGGAATTCATGACTCAAAATGAGGTGCGGCTGAAAAATCAAGATGCTCTTATTCAGAGCCAAGCATCTTCTTTAAGGAGTCTGGAAGTGCAAATGGGGCAGTTAGCCAATGAATTGAGAAGCAGGCCACCAGGAGCTTTGCCAAGTAACACTGAGAATCCAATGAATGGAAAAGAACAATGTAAAGTTGTCACGCTTCGAAGTGGAAAGCAGTTTGAAGAAAGAAGGGCTGAAAATTTGGAAGCAGGAGAAGGATCATCAGTAGGAGCTGCAGTACCCAAAGAAAATTTGCAAAAAGATAAGTTGCTGGAGAAGGAGGATGTATCTTCTGATTTGAGAGCAGAGGAAGATCTTGTGGAGAAACCTGCAGAGATGCCTGAAGGAAACATTCCTAAAGCTAAGAGGAAATCTGGACTGGAGGAATATGATTATGCACCACCACCACCATACCCAACCAGATTTAAGAAGCAAAAAGAAGAGGAACAATTCAAGAAATTTCTGGAAATGCTCAAACAAATTCACATCAACGTACCCTTGGTAGAAGCACTTGAGGAGATGCCAACTTATGTGAAGTTTTTGAAGGACATTTTGTCTAAGAAAAAAAGGTTGAAGGAATTTGAAACGGTGTCATTGTTTGAGGAAGTAGGTGGACCTTTGAGGAGACAGATCCCAGCTAAGTTAAAGGACCCAGGGAGTTTCACTATCCCCTGTTCTATTGGAGGTCGAGATGTGGGTAGAGCTTTATGTGACCTAGGGGCAAGTGTAAATCTGATGCCACTGTCAATTTTTAAAAAATTGGGAATTGGAGGAGCTAGGCCTACCACCATTTCTCTTCAGTTAGCAGATAGATCCACTGTACATCCTGAAGGGAAGATTGAAGATGTGCTTGTAAGGGTGGATAAGTTTATCTTCCCTGCAGATTTTATTATTCTGGATTATGAAGCAGATAGAGAAGTGCCAATTATCTTGGGAAGACCATTTCTTGCTACAGGAAGGACACTGATTGATGTAGAGAAAGGAGAGTTGATCATGAGGGTACAAGATGAACAAGCTACTTTTAACTTGTTTAATGCCATGAAGGTTCATGATGATCCTGAGGAATGTTTTTCTGTGGAGATACTGGAGTCAGCAATCGAAGAATATTTTGAGGAAAATCATTCTGGGAAGGAAGATGATGCTGAAGAATTACCCAGTGAAGCTGCACCATGGATAGAGCAAGGGCAAAAGTTTGGGGGAGTACGACAATCATTTGAACCGCTGGACTTGTTGTCTAGAGAAATAAAAGGGACCAAGTCTTCTATGGAGGAACCTCCAGAGTTGACCCTGAAACCTCTACCTGCTCACTTGAAATATGCTTACTTGGGTGAATCAGATACATTACCTGTGATCATAGCAGCAAATTTGAAGGAAGAAAATGAGCAAAGTCTGCTGGAATTGTTGAAAAAGCACAAGCGAGCAATAGGATGGACTATATCTGACATCAAGGGGATAAGTCCTACAATCTGTATGCATAAAATTTTGATAGAAGAAGGAAGTAAGAATTCTATTCAGCCACAAAGAAGGTTAAATCCCAATATAAAGGAAGTAGTGAAGAAAGAAGTGATCAAATGGCTGGATGCAGGGATTATATTTCCCATTTCTGATAGTTCTTGGGTAAGCCCTGTGCAATGTGTTCCCAAGAAAGGTGGAGTCACAGTGGTTCAGAATGAGAACAATGAAATGATCATTACAAGGACAGTAACTGGATGGAGAATCTGCATTGACTATAGAAAGTTGAATGATGCAACAAAGAAGGATCACTTTCCTTTACCATTTGTAGATCAGATGCTGGATAAGCTAGCTGGACAAGAGTTTTACTGCTTTTTGGATGGATATTCAGGTTATCATCAAATAGCAATAGCTCCAGAACATCAACGATTAACCACATTTACTTGTCCTTATGGAACATTTTCCTTTAGAAGGATGCCTTTTGGATTATGCAATGCTCCAGCAACATTTCAGCGTTGTATGATTGCTATTTTCTCAGAGATGATAGATAATGGTTTGGAGATTTTTATGGATGACTTCTCAGTATTTGGGAAGGATTTTGAAGCATGTTTGGTAAATTTGGAAAAGGTTCTGCAATTATGTGAGAAATCACAGTTGGTGCTGAATTGGGAAAAATGTTGTTTTATGGTGCAACAGGGAGTAGTCTTGGGACATAAGATATCAAAAGCTGGAATGGAAGTTGATCCAGCCAAAATAGAGGTGATAGAAAAGATGGCAGTACCAAGTTCAATCAGAGCAGTTAGGAGTTTTCTGGGACATGCAGGATTTTACCGAAGATTTATAAGAGAGTTTTCAAAAATTGCAAAGCCCCTATCTGAGTTGCTAGAGAAAGATAGGAAATTTGAGTTTTCTCCACAATGTATGGAAGCATTCTTGAAGCTGAAATCTGCTCTCATTTCTGCACTAGTTATGCAACCACCAGACTGGAATTCCCCATTTGAACTTATGTGTGATGCCAGCAATTTCGCTCTAGGAGTAGCTTTGGGGCAGAGAAAGGAGAAGATATTCAGGGTGATTTATTATGCAAGTCGAACTCTTGATGGAGCTCAGAGAAATTACACGACCACAGGGAAGGAGTTGTTGGCTGTGGTGTTTGCCTTTGACAAATTCAGATCATATCTGGTGGGGTCCAAAGTAATTGTGTATACAGACCATTCAGCAATCAAGTATCTAATGGCCAAGAAGGATGTTAAGCCGAGGTTAATCAGGTGGATATTGCTATTACAAGAGTTTGATATTGAGATCAGAGACAAGAAAGGGACTGAAAATCAAGTAGCAGACCACCTTTCCAGACTGGAAAATTTAAATGGAGAAGAAGAGATTGAGCAAGTAAATGATAAATTTCCAGATGAGCAGCTGATGAGATGTGAAGAGGAAGCCCCATGGTATGCTGATATAGCTAACTATTTGGCTACTGGGAGGAAACCTTATGGAGTCAAAGGGTAGAAGTTGAAGAGATTTCTCCATGATGCGAAGTATTATTATTGGGATGATCCAATGCTGTACAGACAAGGATCAGATCAAGTTTTTAGGAGATGTGTACCAGAGAAAGATATGCAAGCAATTTTGGCAGACTGCCATGCTGCAGCATATGGAGGACATTATGGTGGACAGAGAACAGCTGCAAAAGTTCTTCAGTCAGGTTTCTTTTGGCCCACTATTTTTAAAGATTCATTCTCATTTGTGAAGAATTGTGATAGATGTCAAAGGTTAGGAAACTTGCCTGCTAGAAATGCAATGCCACTGAACAACATAATCGAGGTAGAACTGTTTGATGTATGGGGAATGGATTTTATGGGCCCATTTCCAATGTCTTTTGGGAATGAACTTATTTTATTGGCAGTAGATTATGTATCTAGATGGGTTGAAGCATGTGCTTGTTCCCGCAATGATTCAGCTACAGTAATGAAGTTCCTCCACAGAAACATTTTTACCAGATTTGGCACACCAAGAGCTTTAATCAGTGATGAAGGCACTCACTTCATCAATAAAAGTTTGTCTGCAATGTTGGCTAAGTATAATGTTACCCACAGAGTTTCCACAGCTTATCATCCACAAACTAATGGGCTAGCAGAGCTTTCCAACCGGGAAGTAAAGAGTGTCCTTGAGAAGGTGGTGAATGTGACCAGGAAGGATTGGTCTAAGCACCTAGATGATTCACTTTGGGCCTACAGGACTGCTTATAAAACTCCTTTGGGAATGTCACCTTACAGGTTGGTTTTTGGGAAAGCTTGTCACTTACCTTTGGAGTTAGAACATAAAGCATATTGGGCAACAAGGAAGCTGAATTTGGATCCGAAATGCAGTGGTGCAAGGAGGATGTTGCAGTTGAATGAGCTTGACGAATTGAGGCTGCAGTCATATGAAAATGCCAAGTTGTACAAAGAGAAGGTCAAGAAATGGCATGACAACAGGATTTCTGAGAGGAAATTTGAAGAAGGACAGAGAGTTTTATTGTTCAACTCCAGGCTGATTTTATTTCCAGGGAAGCTGAAATCTCGGTGGTCAGGACCCTTTGTAGTGGTCAAGGCGTATCCACATGGAGCAGTGGATTTGAAGAATGAGGATACTGGAGAAACATTCAAAGTAAATGGAGCTAGGGTGAAGCATTATCATGGAGGAAGCATAGACAGGGAAAAGGCTTCCATTTCCATTGAAGAGCCTTAAGCATCGGGGCCCCTGAACCATTGGAAAGAATTTCATCAAAATAGCATAAAAATTGGTTCAGGGAGTAATATCTTTAATTTATTGCATTTTATTAATTCGGTTTTTTTTATTAGTTTAATAGTATTTATCTTTGTTTGCTACAGCATGTAAATAGCATGATTTCTGTATTATAGGTAGTTAAATTTCATGCATTAGATTAAATTTAGAGAAAATTTCATATATCTTAGAATGTTTAAAGTTTTTATTAGAATAGATTAAAGAAAACTTGAAGAAAAATACATATATTTATACATATTCGCATTATATTTAGTAAGTAAGTAACTATGAGAATTTTTTTGCAGAAAAGATGGACACGTGGAATGCAAGTAACCGCTGAAGAACTGATGCCGACGTCATTGGAGGCAAATTCACTTTTTGGCAAGTTACTTGTGGCAATTAAATTTTTGAATTTTATATTGTGTCGTTTCAAAGGAAGTCGAAAGGGTTTTCTAGTTTTATATATATATTTTCTGCATTTGAGAATTCTGAAAAAGAAAACTTCACCACTTTAGGTAATTGGAAGAAGAAAGCGACAAACTGAACGAGAAAAGCCGAGGGTCTGTGAGGTTAAAGAGTCAATGTAAGTACCCTGTCTCTTTTATTTCATTTGTTGATTTTGCGAACTGCGATTAGTGAGAGAACATGGAGAAACATGCAACCAACGGTAAATTTTCAAGTTTGAACTTTCTGAAAATTGTTTGGGATTTTGGTTTTTCTGTAAATTCTGGTGTGAAACTTCTTGCGAATTCCATGTTTGATGTTTGAGGACACTACATTGTGATGGGTAGTCGATTATTAGGGCTAAAATGTGGTATGTTTTATGCATGCGAGACAAAAAGGGGTAGGATATTTCTTTTCTAGGGTTGCTTGAAAATTTTGGATTCGAGTAAAGGAAAATTATCTAAACCTCTCATTTTTCTTGAGTCTGTAAACCAAACTTTCTGAATTATTTACTGGAGCATAAAGTTTGGGGGAGGGTATTTTCCTTGCTTGGATGAACTGTTGAGAGATAGGTTGTTTTTGTTAGAATTTGGGAAATTTATCTGTGCATTGTGTTTGAAAAGATATCTAGTGCTTATTTTCTGATATGGGTTGAGTACAGAAATATCCGAGATGAAAACTAAACAACCCGCGAAAAGAAAGCCTGGTTCAGTGGCAGAAAGTCTAACCCCTAGTCCTGAAAAGAAAGGGAGAGCACAGGAAAAGCCAGTGCGAAGGTCCAGCCGAACTGCAGTTGCAACTATGGCGAGAAGGAATGCAAAACTTCATAAGACAAGTGCAGACAACCCTGTGGAGGTGCATGATGAGGATATACCTGTTGCAAAGAAGGAAACACAATCTGAGAAAGCAAAAAGGGAGAGAGAAGGTCTGAAGAAACTGGTTCATGCTGCTGAACAATTGCGACTGATTGAAGTAGAAAGGGAAAAATCAGCAGGAAGTAAGAAGGCTACCCATTCTACCTCAAGCACGAAGAAGAAGGAGTCAAGTGCAGCCCAGAAAGAGCAAAAGAAGCCAACTTCAAAAGTTCAACCCAAGAAAGCAGTTACCCCAGCAAGAGAATCGAGACAAAAGAAGGTCGAGGATAAGCAGCAATCTGAGGAGGAAATCTCTGAAAATGAAGAAAGTGAAGATACAGAACAAGAGGAAGAAGCGAGTCAAGAGAGTGAGGAAGCTAATGCAGAATCTGAGGATGAACAGAACTCAGAAGAAAGTGATGCTGCTGCATCAGAAGAGCAAGTGTCAGGTGAACAAGAATCAGAAGAAGAGTTGGAAAAGTCAGAAGCTGAAGAAGAGGAATCTGGTGAAGAAGAGGACAAATCAGAGGAAGAAGAGGAGGAACCACCGAAGAAAGTTAACAAGAGTAAGAGGGAAGAAGAAGTTCCAACAAACAAGCAAGAGCCTATCCCAAGAAATCCTAAGACAGGAAGGAGGATTAAAGTGGTGGCAGTGAAAGAAGGAGAGACATCTGGCAAGTCTCAGAAAAAGGAGCAGGTGAGTAAGAAGGAGCAAATCAAGAAAGGGAAAACAAAGGTGGATGAAGGAAAGGTTTTGACTCCAGATGAAATTGACAATCTCCCAAAGTTCTCATCTGTTGGTCCCGGTTTTTCAGAGTATAGATCGTTACGATACGCATCGGAAATAATGTTAAGTGTTTTCTTGCACTCGCTACTTACACTCAGCTGACAACTGGCAACTGGTCAGCTGGTGCTGGTTACTCAGTACACAGCTGACAACTGAGAAGTGTCAGCTGGTGATTCAAAACTTAGAATATTTAGCCAAGTTTGCACAATTATATCAGTTTCAGAACATACACCAGCACTTGAGTGCTGGGTTTTAAATCAGAATGTAATGCAGAAAACTGATAAATAACAAAAGGATTTATAGTGGTTCGATCAATCGATCTACGTCCACTCTCCAGTCGAAGCACTGGAAATTCCACTAAGAGCAATCGGTTACAGGTTGCCTACGATCTATCTCTAGTTGGTGAATGCCTTGTCCACCAGTTCACTAGATCAACCGCTCCCGGTCCTGGTTTCCTCTTCAGCTCTCTTCTGCTGATGGAGTGCGAGCACGTCACTTCAACCTCCACAGCGATTTGGGTGTTTAGTTCTCCCAAGAACGTAAATCCTTTTGCGGCAAGGTTCGCCCGTAATAACTCAAGTGCTAGAATGCACAGGAGCTGCTGTGAACTTCCTCGAAGAGAAAGAACACCAAATGAGATCTCTAAACTTACAAGCGTAAAGCTTGAAGTCTCGTGTTTGAATAAATCAACACACGGAAAGCTTTTAGAAAAGCCTCGAAAGTACTTTATGCGATTCTGCAATAATTTCAGTTCTTTCGGTGGTTGAGCAGATGAGATTGAGTTGAAGAAGTTGAAGAAGAGTTTGAATGTTGGTGGTTGCGACATATTTATAGCCGCAGGAACCGATTCAAACTTTCTAGCCGTTTGGATGCATCCGGAAAGGTGTCAGACCTCGGATGTCCTTCTGACGGCGGCAGGTATGTTTTTCCGGAAAGGAACCATACCTTTGACCGCTTTATCTGACACAGATCTCTTTGTGTCAGAACGGCTCTCTCTGTCAGTCCGAGGAATAAGACTGGCGTCTTGTGACTGATAGACTTTAAGTTATCCTTCCTTAAGTCATATTCTGTCAGTCGATTCCTCAGAGTATCTTCTTTTTGTCTCTACTACGCTGGGAGAAAGAATCTAGAATTCTGCTGGTAACATCCGACTGGTAGATCATTCTGGTGATCTTGTGCTGGCAGTCTCTGCTGGTGACTTGCCCTGGCATAATCAAAGTCTACCGAATGTCTGGATGTTAGTTCTTCTTGGGATCTCCCATGACTGGTGGAATCACCGCTGGTGAATAGTGTACGCACAAACACGTATTCTGCTGGTAAGATTTGTCAGCCGCCTGCTGATGAAATCCTTCCCAACTGGTGAACAGTGCCAGTCATTAGCTCTTCTCATACTGGTGAACAGTGCCAGCATGAGTCTTTGTCAGTCGCCTGCTGGTGAAAAACCTTTTCCACCAGGTAAGTGCTTCTCATGCTGGTGAACAGTGTCAGCATGAGTCTTGATCAGCTGCGACTTACAACTCAAAAGACCTAAACAGGACTTTACATTTGAGACTAGAGCTATCTAGAGACAACTGACGCTGGTAGGACTTAGGATTTGATCCACCAAAACTATGATCTATGCTAGTAAGCTACTGGGGAAGGAAACCTTAGAAAGTTTTCCCAACAATTTCCCCCTTTTTGGTGCGATCAAAGCCTAACCAGCGAGCACTCAGCTGATGAGGAAAGTTACAAAGGATTTCAGGGTTTTTACAAGTAGAACCTATCAGATCTAAACCCATGAAATTACTTCCTCAACATCAGCTCTAACTAAAAGAAATCTTCCCCCTCAACCAAGGAAAGATATTGCTCGTTTAAAAATATGGAAATTAAGATCAGAGCAAATAAGCATGTAAACAAATTTAACATGCATGATGAGTGCTGGTGCTGATTACACTGAATGTGTAAGTTCAGCTGGTAAGTAAATACTTAGACAATTGTTGGACAATGAGAGATTGTCATCAACTTGTCAGCAATCCTTCCATTAATGGTGTAGCAATTACAAGTACAGAAGAGATAACTGACTAGTCTAGTTGTTAAATTACTTACAACAAAATAGAGAAACTAGACTATGGCTTGGATGAAGATCCTGGTGACTGAGTTTTGCTGGTGAGCGACCTCAGGATCTCTGTAAGCGCGGCCATGTCCTGTTCCCTCTTCTGCCTTTCCTCAGCAGCGATCCTTCGTTCTTCAGCAGCAATCCGCCTCTCCTCCTCAGCAAGCTTGGCCCTCTCTTCCTCAGCAAGTGCTCGCGCCCTTTCCCCCTCTTGGATCCGCACCAAAAAGGATGAGACGCCAGAGGTAACAGACTCCAGCTGTTGGGCAATGTCAGATCTGAAAGACGCGAAGCGCTGATCCATCCTGGCATCAATATATGCAAGAAGTTGCGCAGGAGGATGGATCTCTGAGAGAGGCTCTGCTGACAGTTCCATTGAGGTAGAGGGCACATCAGATGTAGGCGTAGCCATCGCTGGTTCAACTTCGACGGGCTCCTCTACCGCTGGCACTTCAGCAGCTGCTGGCTCCTCCGCTGGCACCGCTGCTGGTTCTGGCAGGCCTTGTACAAAAACAGGTGGGGCTGTGAAAACCACCAGCTGCCAATCCTCATGATAAGGGACAAGGTCGTCCATTACGATTGGAACATTAGGGACGGCAGTGGTCAGCCACCAACTACGGGTAGGATCCTCCTCCACTTGGTGGTCTGCCAGCGGAGTGCTGGCAGCCATATCAGAAAGTGTGGCAGAGAAGGAGAGGATCCTAGGGAGAGCGGTGAGAACCTTCAAGCGGCGGAGCGCGTAGATCAGCTGGTATCCACGGCTGGTGGGCTGGAACTGGAGGAATGGTAGCTTAACCATTTTTGGCCTAGGGAGGCCGGAAGTCCCAGTCAGCTGTCTGAATTCTGCAATTTTCCTCAAACGGCGCTTGATTCGCCTGGTAGACAGCTGCTGGTGGCATTCAGGATCAGAATCCATGAATGCATTCGCCCACGCCTCCTCTGATCTCCAGTAACCAAGCCCTAGCCTGGCATACAGAACAGCGCGCTTCTCTACTGTCAGCTTGCGCTGGCACAGGTCGAAGATCCTCCACCTTCGGAACTCCATAAATAGTTCCGGATTCACCCTCCACACTTCTCGGTAGCAGGTAATCATTTCGTCATCAACGGCATTCTCCACCTCCGCCGTGATGTTTTCAGCATACTCATAGAGAGTGGAATTGAAGTACTCCATCGGCTGCAGGGGCAGACACCAGTCAGAGATCCTCGAAGCGTATACCGACTGGTGGGGGAGTCCGCTGATGGGGATGATATTGAATGCGGATGGCTCAGGCACTCGTGAATTTTGAAATGCCATCTCCCCGCGGTGCTCCCACCGATGTACCCCTGTTGCCCTCGAGCGGAAGATGTCTTCATCGATCAGCTGATGCTCTTGGATACAGAGCAAGTACGGCCTCCTTTCTGCGCGCACATGACGTGCTGGCGCTGGCGAGGATGCTGCTGGCCGCCCAGAAGATGAAGATGCTTCTGAAGTGTGGGGGCGACTGGCAGGAAGATGAGCAGCATCTTCAAGATCGGGAAATAGATCCCTCGGCTCCATCCTCTGCACCCTCGAGTGGTGGACGACTGGTGGCGACTCTTCATCAGGAATGATGATGACCGGAGAGGTCTTGACTTCAGCCTCTCCACCAGTAATCTCCATCTCGGCAGCCTCCTCCTCCGCTGCTGCCTGCGCCGGCTCCTCCTCTGAATCTGAACTCATGTCAGAAAAACTCGCCAGTTGTACCGGGGTGGTCGCCCGCTCCTCAACTCCTCCATTGGCACCCCCTTGCGCGGCCAGTGGGACTTCTTCTTCACCTCCACCACCCCCTTGCGCGGGTGGAGGGACTTCGGCAATTTCCTCCTCATCCTGGTACTTATCCACAAGGGATAGTACGTCTTCATCAGCTCCCATGACCATCAGGCGCGTGAAGGATTCTTCAGAGAGTATCTGGCCTGGAGCTGGTGCTGGTGGCATGTCACTTGAAGTTTGGGCAACTTCCCATTTTCCTTTTGCCACCTGGCGCACCTGCTCCGCCAGTTGCGCCTGACGTCTAGCCTCATGCTCAGCCTGCACTTTTGCATAGGCTTCATCGCGGGCTGCCAGCTCAGCCTCCCTTTGTCGCTGTCTGCCAAGGCCTTCAGCCGTGCCTGGGCCTGCTTCTTCTTCACAATGGATGCACTTTTCTCCTTCTTAGCCTGCTCCACCAGCTTCTGCGCCCGCGTCTGGACCCTCTTCCTCTTGCGGGTCATCCTCTCGATGGTCTCCTCCTCAGTCAGTCCCAAGATGGACGTCTTGACTGGAATCGAGATCTTCCCTGACGCAGGGTCATAAGCAGCATCTGGCTGGGGCTGCTGGTGCTGGTGAGTCTTGGCTTTCTGTCTTGGAGGGGGCCTGACGACTGGTGCTGATGCTGATGCGCGAGGATGTATACCAGTTGCCGTAGCCACGGCTTCCTCCATAGAGGCGAATAAGGATTCAACCTCTATCTTCCTTTTCAGCTCAGCCTTGGCCTCAGCTGTCAGTGGGAGAGCCTCCGCTGGCACTTCCTCCCATGTTGGTTCGGTATCCTCTTCAGATACCGATTCGTCGGGTTCCACAGCCTTCTTCCCCTTCAGCCGGCGTGGCTTCTTGTAGTCGGGGTCAGGTAATTTCACCTTTGTGGCTGGGATGAAGTCTGACCCGACCAGTCGCTCCCCCTGGTCAACTCCATCCCCCATCTCTACCTCCAGAATGTGGCTGATCCTCAGCCCGAATGACACCGCGTGAAGAAATTTTCCGTCAGTCTTCACGGTGACATTCCTCTCAACATTCTCCAGCAATCGGCCGAAGAAGAATTCGGCCCAGTTGCCCAGTATGCCGTCTGCCAGGGCGCACATGACAGAGAACTTTTTCAAGCTCAGTTCGGCGTACGAGCCGACCTCGCATTGTAGCATGCGCACTACAATGTCACACACCATTTGCCAGAAATCTTCCATTTCTGACTTCTTCATGCCAGTTTTGAAGACAGTCACCCCCTCCTTCTTCCATTCGGTCCACCTTCGCTGGAATTCGACCGTATCATCCCTATGATACGTCGCCACTTCCTCTCCTTCATTCCTCATTCCAAAGATGTTAGCGAGGTACTCGGCGTCGACAGTGATAAGGTGTCCGAACACCGATGTGGTAAATGATTTCCGGTCGTCAGCGATGACTGCTCGAGCGTAGAACTCGGCAACCATATGTGGATGGAACGTCCTGGGAGTCGCTGTTAAATACGGGCGGAGCTGCTCGTGGTCTATCATGTCCATCAGCTCCGGGCCGTGGTGTTTCTCGGCCAACTTGTCGTTCAGAATCTTCTCCTTCTGAACTTGGGCTGTGCAAATCTGTGCGTGAGAGAGGCGATGTCGGGTGGCTGCTTTATTCAGCGAAACGAGCTTGCTGAATGGATAGGTATAATCTATGTCTTCCTTCTTTTACAATGCCAGTGAAGTTTGGCATATGTGATTCGGCTAAAGGTAAGTCTAAGGACTCAGTAGAAGAAGATGATTTATCAGCAGCGGGGTTGGATGAAGATGCCATGTTTTCAGGGAATGAGTGATCGGAAATCTTAAGGAAGATGAAAGGAAAAAAAATGTTCGTAAAATTTGAAGGAATGATAAGAGTTTTTCCGATCATGAATGAACGCCATTTATACTGGTGCCTTGCTGGGATGGATGGACGAGATGAATTCGTCAAAAGTGGGGATCGACGGTCATCAGCAGGCACGATTCCCTTTGGCGACGTGTGCGGTCGTGCTGACGTGGGATGGAGCGTGTAGCTGACATGGCACTCTCTGATTGGTCGCAAATGTGCTTTTGACCGCGCAGTCACTGTGCGCATTAAATGTGGCATTAAATGCCGCATTAAATTCCAAGATGTGCACACGCAAGCGGATTTGAACAATCCCGCCATTTCTGCGACAGCTGGCACGACTCTTGGACTTCAAGAGATCGTCAGTTGAGAGCTGGGACTCAACTGGTCATCAGTAATATAACTGGTCATCAGTAGGATATGTCAGGTGCACACTTCCCCCTATCAGCATGGCCTCCTTACCAGTTGACAACTGGTACTCACGACTGGTACCCGAGTACTCAATTTCCACCAGCCGTGGAACATTCACCAGTTGTCTGCTGACAACTTGAAGGTTTAAGAAAATTGAGAGAGCTTGGACTCAATTTTATTCCGCAACAACTTCTCCTTCAGAAATTCACCTTCTCACCATCGCTTTAAATTGGGAGCTGGGACCCAATTTTCTTCCACTGATGGTATTTGTCTGCTGACAAATATGAAATAAGAGCTGGGACTTATTTCCTTAGCTATTTTCCAGAAAAGCAAGAACAGAATGAGAGCTGGGACTCATTCTTCCTCAACATTAGGGCTCGCATCAATCTCCAGAAGACCGAGTTTGATGCACAACTCCTTGAATCTTGCTTCTGGCAAAGGCTTGGTGAAGATATCAGCAAGTTGATCTTCTGTTCGGATGTACTCCACGCTGATATCTTTCTTCTCGACATGATCACGTATGAAGTGATGTCGGATATCTATGTGCTTTGTCCTGGAGTGAAGAACAGGATTCTTCGTAATGCACATAGCGCTGTTGTTGTCGCAATAGATGGGCACACATCCAGTGTCCACTTCATAATCCTCCAGTTGTTGCTTGGTCCAGAGAATTTGAGCACAACAACTGGCAGCGGCAACATACTCAGCCTCAGTGGTAGATGTAGCAACAGAATGTTGCTTCTTGCTAAACCAGCTGATTAGCTTGTGTCCTAGAAACTGACACGTACCACTGGTGCTTTTTCTATCAATGCGGCATCCAGCAAAGTCTGAATCTGAATACCCAATGAGCGTAAGCTCATCATTCCTGGGATACCATATGCCAAGTGATTCAGTCCCCTTCAGATATTTCACTATCCTCTTGGCAGCTTCCATGTGTGACCTCTTCGGATTAGCTTTAAATCAGGCACACACTCCGACTGAGTAAGAAATGTCGGGTCTGCTGGCTGTGAGATAGAGGAGTGATCCAATAATACCTCTGAAAGTGGAAGGATCAACTGATTCCCCTTGCTCATCAAGAAATATCTGACAGCTGGTGCTCATTGGTATTCTAAGGGTTTTGGTCTTCTCTGGGCAATACTTCTGAATTAATTCCTTTGCATACTTCCGCTGATTGATGAAAATTCCCTCAGCTGACTGCTGGACCTGGAGTCCTAGGAAGTATGTCAATTTGCCCATCATACTCATTTGAAATGAGTTCTGCATCAGTTGCGAAAACTTCTCGCAGAGAGATATGTTCTTAGACCCAAAGATAATGTCGTCGACATAGATTTGCACCATGAGCATATCATCACCATCCTTGAGAAGGAAGAGAGTCCTGTCGATCTTCCCCTTCCGAAATCCATTACGGATTAGGAACTGTGATAGCGTCTCATACCAAGCTCTGGGCGCCTGTTTCAATCCATACAGGGCCTTTCTCAGCTTGTATACCTTGGTGCCTACTTCAAAGCCCGGAGGTTGTTCAACATAAACCTCCTCTTTTAGCTCGCCATTCAGGAAGGCGCTCTTCACGTCCATTTGGAAAACCGTGAATCCATGATACGCTGCATATGCAAGAAACAGCCGTATCGCCTCCATTCTTGCGACTGGTGCGAAGGTCTCATCAAAGTCGATGCCTTCACACTGTCTGTAGCCCTTGGCGACTAATCGAGCCTTGTTCCTGATTACAATGCCATTCTCATCTCGCTTGTTCTTGAAAACCCACTTGGTGCCAATCACTGACTGATGTGATGGCCTCTCTACCAAGTCCCAAACATTATTGCGAGTAAATTCTGCAAGCTCCTCTTGCATGGCATTGATCCAATCGGCAGATTCCAGCGCAACTCCTATGGAAGTAGGTTCCATTTGAGAAATAAAGCAAGTCAGAAGCGCACTGCCGTGTCGAGTCTGGACAGAACCTTTCGGATCACCGAGGATAGTATCAGAAGGGTGATCTCTCAGCCATTTGGGAGGACCAGATTCCGCTGGTGCTGGCTGCGAAATAGGTTCTTCTGTCCTGATGACTGGTGCTTCCAGATTTCCACCAGTCGAAGCTGCAATGGTAACTGGTGGTTGACCTTCACCAGTTGGAATAATCTCTTCATCAGCTTCACTCTCTGACTGATCTCCTGATCCTTCAGCGATATCTACACCGTCAGCTGGTGCATCCACTCCAGCTGGTTCATCGCCTTCTTCTGGTTCAAAGATTCCAGTCGGAATTCCCCCTAGATTATTGCAAGTTCCACTCAGGGAGATTGAGTGTAAGGTCTCAGCAAGGTCATTTACATCACCGACCCTCCCGGATTGCTGATGGGCAACCGAGGGTACTGGTTGTGAAGATGATCCAGTCATAGGTCTAGTCAAATCAGTTGGTTGAGCATTGGAAGAATTCCTGCCCAACTGATCAACGACATCATTGACCTCAGGAACATCTTCAGCCAGTTGTCGTAATGTCCTGCGCACTAAAGTAGCTTCATCAAAAACAACATTGCATGTTATTTCCACAAGTTTGGTGGTCTTATTAAATACTCTATAGCCCTTGTGAGAGGGATGTCCATATCCGACAAGGACACCCTCATCAGCCTTAGGCGAAAAAGCATTTAACTTCGACTTACCATTATTATGGACATAACATGGTGAACCGAAAGCACGGAGATGAGCTATAGAAGGCTTACGACCAAAATAAACTTCGTAGGGAGTTTTCTGGAGTCTGTCGTTGATCCCGCTTCTATTCTGAGTATAGCAAGCCGTCACCAACGCTTCTCCCCAAAAACTCTGTCCTAAGCCGGATTCTGCCAGCATGGACCGGACCGCTTCTTTCAGCGTCCTGTTCCTACTTTCTGCCAGTCCATTCTGCTGCGGTTGCCTTGGTGAAGATCTTTCATGCTTAATGCCGGCTTCCGCGCAAAAATCCATCAGTAGACTGTTGCAGAATTCTGTCCCATTGTCTGACCGAATTCGCTTCACCATAGCTTCTCTCTGTTTCTGTGCTTGGACAATCAATTCTGGAAGAATGATTTTCACTTCATCCTTGGTTCTGAGAAGCTTTACCCAGGTATAGCGCGAGTAGTCATCGACTACCACCAGCGAATAACGTCTTCCTCCAATGGTTTGAGGTGCTACTGGTCCAAAGAGGTCCATATGTAGCAACTCGAGTACCCGACTGGTACTGGGGCAGACTGGCGACTGGTTCTTGAAGGACTTCTTAGTTTGCTTGCCCTGCTGGCATGCTTTGCAAATCCCTTCCTTCTTGAACCCTCCCTTGGGAAGTCCTTCCACAAGATCATGCTTGGCCAGGTAGTTGATGGTTCTGAAATTCAGATGACTCAACCTTTTGTGCCACAGCCAGTTAGTTTCCATAGTACTGGTGGCCACGAAGCAAGAATCTGTCTTCCCGCTTTGCCAGTCAACGGTATAAAGTCCTCCGTTCCGAATACCTCTCAGCTTGATCTCGCCAGTCTTCTCGTCCTTGATCTGGCACTCTGATTTCTCAAAGTGAACTGTGTAGCCACTATCGCACAGCTGACTGATACTTAGGAGGTTGTGCTTGAGAGAGGTGACAAGGGATACATTTATAATTCTGACATCGTCCTTCTCGATGCAGCCCTTGCTAATAACTCTGCCCTTAGAGTTATCACCAAAAATAACTGGAGGTCCTTTGACCTTGATGAGATCTGCAAACAAATCCTCTTCACCAGTCATGTGAGCTGAACACCCACTATCTAAGATCCACTCTCTCGACCTCTGAAGCTGTGATGCATGATCTTGTACCTGCAAGAAAGATAAAGAATTTATTTAGGTCCCCGATCATGTGCGGGTCCTGCAGGGTTAGATCGCTGAATCATTCCTTTCGGAATCCAGACTTTAGTGATTTTCAGCTTGGTTTGACCCTTGCTGATATCATCAGTAGCCTTTCCCTTCCTTTTGAAGTAATGAGTGCGTTTGGTTTGGGAAGGTGTGGCTGTGTGTGTATCTCCTTTGGAAGTACGCTTCCGCTGAGAGCTTCGGAAATGTTTTTCCGGTACATTGTGTTGCCTTGGTGGTCTCTGAGAGCGTGGACCACCATGGTTAGCATTCATAGCCCTTTGAGAAAACTTGTGATTGGGCTCATGCCTCTGATAGGTATTCCTCCTATCAGGTATTGTCCTTCTCTCAGAATTTCTCTGAGATTGGGATCCCTTGTAAGTATGCTGGTGACTGGCATACTTACGAGGTTGTGCGTGGATTCTCTTGACAGCTGGTGCTGGCTGTCGGATTCCACTGGAAGCTGAAGCTGACTTCATTGCCTTAGAATTATTCGGCTTAGTCTGCGTCCTAGGGTGTGCTGGCGTCCTGTCAGCAGAGGATCTTGCCAGTTGAGGGTATTGTCGTGATGACTCACCTATGAATCTGGTCTTATTATTCCTGTGCTGATCAGCCATACGGGACTGACTGGTTTTACCAGCTGGTCCTGATGCATTTACCAGTTTGCCCTTACCCTTACCAGCATTGATTTGTTCGGGTTGGTTTTTGCTCAAATCCTTTATAAATCCCAACCCGGACTTATCAGTAGGCTTTCTCCAGTGACTTAGAGCCTTTTCCAAATCCTTGGAGCCTTTGTTCAAAAAATTTATTTTATTTTCTTGCTCCAGAACGATGTTGTGAAAATTATCTCGCTCAGTTTTTGCAATTTGAAAATTTTGAAGCAATTCAAAGTGAGTCTTTTTCAGAGTGGCTAGCTCTTCACCGATTGACCTCGATTTTTCAATCTCAGTGGTCAAAACAGAAATCTGATTTTTCAGCGAGGTGTTTTCGCCAGCCAAGATATTCTTTATTTCATAAAATTTAAGAAATTCTTCCTGAAGAATATCTATGGTGACAACCTCTGAGTCGGAGCAATGCGACTCAGAATCGTCTAGAATGTGTGGAGACATGATATGCAATGAGGGAATAGATTGTACCTCATCATCAGCGGCAAGTGCTCGTTCTGCCTCACTGTCAGCACATTCTTCATTTGCTTCCTCTCCGAAAGCTACCATCAGCGCCAGTAGCGCTTCCTCTTCTGACTCTTCATCTGACGCATACTCTCCATCATCATGGTCAGGTATATCAGGAACCTCTGTCCTGGTCAGCATCGCCTTGGCAACGGCCTTCGATGCACGCTCTTCAAAGAGCTTCTTCAGCCTTTCCCGCTCATCTTTATCCACTTGTGGACATTCAAATTTGAGATGGTCAGGGGATTGGCACTGATAACACGCGCGGGGAGCTCTCTTGACGAATTTCCCATCAGATGAGCTGAGAGAAGCTCCCTGCTTTGACTTGGCTTTCTCCAGAAGAACAGCCAGTCTCTTCATCTGTTGCTCAAGTTCTGCGATAGAGCTCTCGCTGCCTTTGGAATTAGATCCCGATGTGGATGGGATCTCTCTCTGCTGGTTGTGGTGCCCAGCAGGTCTGTCAGCATGAAAAGGCTTCTTGGGCTTCCACTTGAAGTCCCTCTTGACGAAGTAAGCTTCGTCTTGTGTCTTGATGCTGGGAGATCCAACGGTCCGAATGGCTTCATTTTTGTTCACCATTTGGATATCCCACTCATGTGCTTGGAGCTGAGCAAATAGCTCCTTGGGAGTCATCTTTGATAGATCCTTCTCCTTAAGAGATGTGGTCTTCACAAACCAGTCCTCCTTGGGCATCTTTGACAGGATCTTTGCATTAAGCTCTGCATTCGAGTACTCCTTGTCCAAGGACTTCAGCTCGCTGACTATGGTATAGAATCTAACCTCCATCTCCTTGATGGTTTCACCAGTCAGCATCTGGAATGACTCGTATCTGTCCACCGCAACTTGCAACTTGTTGCGTTTCATCTGATCTGTCTCCGTACAGAGACTATCAAGGTAGTCCCAGACTTCCTTGGCGCTTTCAAATTGGAGGGCTTCCTCCATCAGCGGTTCTGGAAGAGATGATAAGATCATATCGAGAGCAACGGAGTCCAGCTGATTCCGCCTCCTGTCTTCAGCGTTCCATTCTTCTGGGGGCTTTGGGATCTCAGCAGCTGGACGATCTCCTAACTGGTGTTGTGTCTTGGTGATCTCGATCGGCCCTTTCTCCAGCACGTCTTTCATCTCCGGATGGACGCTTTTCAGCTGAATGAGTGACCTCTTTCGCCATATATCATGCTTGTTCGGATTGTAGTTGAGCAGCTTCGGGATATTCATCTTGCGTACCTGAGCTAAACAACAAACAGACCAAGTGTAGTGCAAGGAAACTTGGATCTCGGTCCTAAGCGACTCAGTGTCCCGGTTTTTCAGAGTATAGATCGTTACGATACGCAGCGGAAATAATGTTAAGTGTTTTCTTGCACTCGCTACTTACACTCAGCTGACAACTGGCAACTGGTCAGCTGGTGCTGGTTACTCAGTACACAGCTGACAACTGAGAAGTGTCAGCTGGTGATTCAAAACTTAGAATATTTAGCCAAGTTTGCACAATTATATCAGTTTCAGAACATACACCAGCACTTGAGTGCTGGGTTTTAAATCAGAATGTAATGCAGAAAACTGATAAATAACAAAAGGATTTATAGTGGTTCGATCAATCGATCTACGTCCACTCTCCAGTCGAAGCACTGGAAATTCCACTAAGAGCAATCGGTTACAGGTTGCCTACGATCTATCTCTAGCTGGTGAATGCCTTGTCCACCAGTTCACTAGATCAACCGCTCCCGGTCCTGGTTTCCTCTTCAGCTCTCTTCTGCTGATGGAGTGCGAGCACGTCACTTCAACCTCCACAGCAATTTGGGTGTTTAGTTCTCCCAAGAACGTAAATCCTTTTGCGGCAAGGTTCGCCCGTAATAACTCAAGTGCTAGAACGCACAGGAGCTGCTGTGAACTTCCTCGAAGAGAAAGAACACCAAATGAGATCTCTAAACTTACAAGCGTAAAGCTTGAAGTCTCGTGTTTGAATAAATCAACACACGGAAAGCTTTTAGAAAAGCCTCGAAAGTACTTTATGCGATTCTGCAATAATTTCAGTTCTTTCGGTGGTTGAGCAGATGAGATTGAGTTCAAGAAGTTGAAGAAGAGTTTGAATGTTGGTGGTTGCGACATATTTATAGCCGCAGGAACCGATTCAAACTTTCTAGCCGTTTGGATGCATCCGGAAAGGTGTCAGACCTCGGATGTCCTTCTGACGGCGGCAGGTATGTTTTTCCGGAAAGGAACCATACCTTTGACCGCTTTATCTGACACAGATCTCTTTGTGTCAGAACGGCTCTCTCTGTCAGTCCGAGGAATAAGACTGGCGTCTTGTGACTGATAGACTTTAAGTTATCCTTCCTTAAAGTCATATTCTGTCAGTCGATTCCTCAGAGTATCTTCTTTTTATCTCTACTACGCTGGGAGAAAGAATCTAGAATTCTGCTGGTAACATCCGACTGGTAGATCATTCTGGTGATCTTGTGCTGGCAGTCTCTGCTGGTGACTTGCCCTGGCATAATCAAAGTCTACCGAATGTCTGGATGTTAGTTCTTCTTGGGATCTCCCATGACTGGTGGAATCACCGCTGGTGAATAGTGTACGCACAAACACGTATTCTGCTGGTAAGATTTGTCAGCCGCCTGCTGATGAAATCCTTCCCAACTGGTGAACAGTGCCAGTCATTAGCTCTTCTCATACTGGTGAACAGTGCCAGCATGAGTCTTTGTCAGTCGCCTGCTGGTGAAAAACCTTTTCCACCAGGTAAGTGCTTCTCATGCTGGTGAACAGTGTCAGCATGAGTCTTGATCAGCTGCGACTTACAACTCAAAAGACCTAAACAGGACTTTACATTTGAGACTAGAGCTATCTAGAGACAACTGACGCTGGTAGGACTTAGGATTTGATCCACCAAAACTATGATCTATGCTAGTAAGCTACTGGGGAAGGAAACCTTAGAAAGTTTTCCCAACATCATCCAAGTTGCACAAGGAAAGGATGAAGTTTGTCATGGAAAGGCAGCTGTTAATCGAAAGAGGATTCAAGAACTTGAAAGTTTTACCTGCGGATTTGATGAAGCAGATTGAGCAGCAGGGGTGGGAAAACTTTGTGGTACCACCGCCTTTTCCCATCATCGCATTGGTCAAAGAGTTTTATGCAAACTGTGAGCAACCATCTACTGAGAGGCCTGAAATTGTTGCTATTGTTCGAGGAAAAGAAGTAAGGTTAAATGCTGAAGCTATTCATGAGGTATTCGGAACTCATGCTCCAGAACCCAATGAGTTCATGGAGATTTGTCTTGCACCCACAAAGAAGCAGTTAGGCGACGCCTTGAAGGTGGTAGGACTCCCAGGAGCACATTGGAATGATGAGGCGAAAGATAACAAATATGTGCTTTCCAAGTTCCTGCATTCGGAGGCAAATTTGTGGCTGCAGTTTTTGAAGAACAGGATCAGTCCGACTACCCATAACACCAACATTGGTCAGGACCGCATCCTGATGATTGCTGCCATTCTGAAGGGTGAACCGATCAACTATGCACCGTTTTTGGTTGATGTTGTTGGTTACTCTGCCTCAAAGGAACGAGGACCACTTTTCTGTCCTTCCTTGATTTCTGAATTGTGCAAGAAAGCTGGAGTTCCCTTTCACAATGAAGAGCCGCGCAAGACTATGAGAACTCACTTCAATGTCGGATATCTGCGCCAAAGGCATGAGAACTCCCAGAAAAGAGAAGGAGTGGAACCCTCTTCAGCTAACCAGACTTCTGTGCAGGTTTTGAAGGGTAAATTGGATGACATCTCCGAGCAAAGCACCCAAATCCTGAAGGAATTTGAAGACCTTCACACTATGATGATGGAGATGCAATTTCAGACTGAAGAGTTGGTGAAGAAGGTGGAAGGCAAGAAAGCTGAAAAAGGGATGTCTGCTGCGGGAAAGAAAAAGAAGCCTACTTGAGGCTGTGGTCAATTCTAAACTCTACCCTTTTGAACAAAAACTCCGTTTTAAATTTGTGTTTTTGTGGATGTGTTGGGTGACTGTTTGAACCCGTTGTTTTTAGTTTGTTTGGTTTAAGTTGATGTTTTTATTTTGAATGGATGTGTAGTTTGTCTAGTTGATGGTTTAAGTGAATGTTATGAAGTATTGATAGTGTGTCTATTATCTTGTCTTAAGCTTAATGATGCGGGTGTGTGAGTAATCTCTTTCTCTCGAAATTTCATGAATGATGATTGAGTGATCGAGAGTCAGCCCCCAAGATTTTCAAGTTTAATCTTAGGATGATAGACTAGCTTGAAAAACAAAGTTTGTGGTTATTTGGTTTTTGAAAACCTGATATGCTACGTGCTGTAGTTTAAATGGTACTTTAGTTGTGCTGAGAAAAGAACATGTGAGATGCCACCTACCTGAAAATGTTAGGCCATTTGAGACGAAATTTAAATGAGTATTACATGAAGAAATGATTTAGGCAGTCTCTTCATCTTTGTGCTTGCAGAAGTTCTTTTCATTGCATATTAATTACCTTTGCACCTAAATTTGAGCCTTGAGACTTTTCATTGATTTTGACCATAAAAGATGTGAGCTATTTTCCCATACACTCGCCCTGACTTGAGAGGTAAGTTTGTTTAGGTTCTCTCACTTAGTGTTCAGGAGCATGATAAAAGATAGAGTTATGATAAATCAACTATGTAGAAGCCTGAGAGCTCTTGTGAATAAAACATGCTGCAGCCTGTAAGTAGCATGTGTATATAAAAAAATAAAAAATAAAAAGAGAAGAAAAATTAGATGGAAGGAATAACCATCTAGAAAAAAATTATGAGTTTGCAGATAGTCGTTGCTCTTTGATAAGCTCATTATTTTACTCGCTTATCTATATTATTTTCTACTATTTTATGTAATTTTATTGAGTTTATATATATATTCTATGCATGAGTCTATATTAGGTGGTATTATGCGCATTTTGGTGTTTTTGTATGGTTTTAGGCCTAAGTTCACGAGAAAGCCGTTCCGGAAGCAGTGACGTGTAAGAGTAGCAGTGAAGATTTCTTCCACAAGATGAATTCGAGCTATTGGCACATGGAAATGGATGATGCTTTGATTTAGCTCTCCAACGCAACTGGAATCGGGTCAATCGGAGTTCGGATGAGGAAGTTATGGCCAAAACCATGAGACCGCGCAGAAGGGGCGAGAAGCTGCATCGACAGACGCCAATTGGCATCGATCGACGCCGACCAAGAAGCCACGTCGATCGACGTGGATCAGCCATGATCGACACGAGGCTGTCTGCTGGAGCGAAAATTCGAGGAAAAACAGATTTATTCATATCTTTAGCCCTAGATTTGATAGGATACACATCCACCACTATAAATACCTATGTAAATTCGACTTTTCAGCATTCCCTAGTATACATTATCATAGTATTCAGTTTTTAGAGTTTGAAGACTTGAGAAACACGAAACCCTTTATTTTTGTAAGTTCTTTACTTTTATGCAATTTAATATGTTTTCTTTTGGATTTCTATCTGCGATGAGTGGCTAGAAACCCTAGCGGGTTCTAGGGAAGAACTCTTATTATGGATGACATGTAGGAATCAATTAATTTAACAGGTGGAATACTGCAACAATGCTATATTTCCTTGTTTGGCAAATATAACCTAGATTACTAACTAGTGACTATCTCCGCTCGGTCTCAAAGTACACCAAATTAGTCAATCTGATAAGCAAATCAGTTCAATTCCTACATCTAGTACATCTGTTTGGATAGTGTAGATCGTATCATGTATTCCTATTCCCACTATTAATATTCACCTCTCGGTCCTTCTATCAATAGCTAGACATCTAAATTAATCATCACCTCTCGGTCCTTGAATTAATCTAGAATTATGAAATAAACACAGGAATCATGAACCTAATTAATTAATCCTAACATGCATCCATAATAATATCAACCCCTAGAACCCGCTAGGGTTTCTAGCCACTCATCGCAAATAGAAATCCAAAAGAAAACATATTAAATTGCATAAAAGTAAAGAACTTACAAAAAATAAAGGGTTTCGTGTTTCCCAAGTCTTCAAACTTTAAAAACTGAATACTATGATAATGCATACTAGGGAATGCTGAAAAGTCGAATTTACATAGGTATTTATAGTGGTGGATGTGTATCCTATCAAATCTAGGGCTAAAGATATGAATAAATCTGTTTTTCCTCGAATTTCCGCTCCAGCAGACAGCCTCGCGTCGATCATGGCTGATCCACATCGATCGATGTGGCTTCTTGGTCGGCGTCGATCGATGCCAATTGGCGTCTGTCGACGCAGCTTCTCGCCCCTTCTGCGCGGTCTCACGGTTTTGGACATAACTTCCTCCTCCGAACTCCGATTGGCCCGATTCTAGTTGCGTTGGAGAGCTAACTCAAAGCATCATCCATTTCCATGTGCCAATAGCTCGAATTCCTCTTGTGGAAGAAATCTTCACTGCTACTCTTACACGTCACTGCTTCCGGAACGGCTTTCTCGTGAACTTAGGCCTAAAACCATACAAAAACACCAAAATGCGCATAATACCACCTAATATAGACTCATGCATAGAATATATATATAAACTCAATAAAACTACATAAAATAGTAGAAAATAATATAGATAAGCGAGTAAAATAATGAACTTATCACTCTTTCCCTTGTAAATACAAGAATAAGCCTTCAGTGGAAGACCTATAGCATACCTCTCAAGTCTATTTGTCACTTTTTCCAGAATGTTCCTACCTTAGCCACAGTCTTACATTAGAAGCTCAAAAGACCTTTTGATCTTGATGTGATATCATTTCTATTAGTGGAGAATGTGCTAAAGTTTGAAGGTAGTCAAAAACAGTGGCATCAATGATCATGAGAGCTGAAATGAAAGTTAAGTTTAAACTTGTAGCACTTGTTAGCTATCTTGCTGAAAAGTTTTGCAGCTTTGATTGTCAGGCTAGTTTAAATTGCTTTGATTAAACTTATTAAATTGTGGTGGCTGAAGCTTGATTACTTAGGAGTTATGAATGAAATTTTTCTACTTTATTTCTTTGGTGTGAACTGAAAGCTTCAAGACAAGAATATGTAAATTAAAGTCCCTTTGTTTTGTTTGAGTCTTTGTTGCTTGGGGACAAGCAACATCTTAAGTTTGGGGGAGTGATAACTCTCTTAAAGAGTTATTATTTTGTGTCTAGTCTAGTTAATTATATATTAAATTAGGTTTGTTTTATAGGATAAATTGTACTCCCTCCGTCCCAGGACAGTCGCAACGTTTTCCTTTTTAGTCCGTCCCAGAACACTTGCAACGTTTCCTATTTTGGAAAGTTTTTATTAATTTATTATTCACTAAACCTACTCTACTCCTACCCCACTATCTCTCCTAATCATTAACCTACTAATCTAACCCCACTAACTTCTCTAATTCCTTTTTCTTAACCTCCGTGCCGGGTCAAACGTCTCAAGAGACCCGGGACGGAGGGAGTATAATATAGGTCATTTGGTTAGTATATGAAATTCGGGTTTATTTTGTAGTATTGTGTTAACTTTGAGTTTTGCGAAAGGAATTGTTTGAATAGTATCACAGGTCTCATTATGCTGGAGCATGACAGAAGCAAGAAAGATTGATATGATGTCGCAGCATATGAGTAGCATGGCCAAAACTCTAATGAAGATCATCTGGGACCACAGCAGACAGGATTTCAGCACTTTTCAGATCTTGTCCCAAAAGCAGAACACGTGTCGCCCAGGAGAGCCGTCAGAATTGGGAAGCAGATTGAGGAGCCACGTGTAAGGCCTGGATGAAGCTCAGGGGAGACAAGGGAGATATTTTCAGAAGGATAGAGAACAACACAGAGAGGAGAATCGGCATAGGTTTTTGGAGAGCAAGGAGAACAAGGTGTTCGTGAGAAGCAGAAGTGGCAGCTGCGAAAATCCCGAACAGTTTATCTTTCTTTGCAAAACTTGTTTGATATTTTTTTTACGTGGATGATGTTCGTAGACATGAACTTGAATGTTATTTGTTTTCTATCTTTTGTAAGCATGTGCTAAACATTTTAAGCTCGGGTTGTTGACTAGTTTATCTTTTCGAATATATGTTGAGCTGTTCTTACATTAAATCTGGTGTTTGATTTCGATTCTGGTTTGTTTGTCTATCTAAACACGACAGTGGCAGGTAGAGATCTCGCCTAGTGAGACCGAGAGGAGATCTAGGACGAGGGAAATGAAATCAATCTATATTTCTAGTGTAGACATACATAGAATCTAAGGCTTGCGCAAACCCCTATTCTTAAATAGATTGTTTGAAGGCAAAACTTACCATAGACATATGGAGGTTAGCAAAAAAACATAGATCTAGTACTATGATGATAGGCTAGGCAGAAAGGAGAGTGGTTGCAAGAACTAGAGTTGATGTCTGAACGATGTTGCAGCATATAGGAGAAAAGATAAACAAAAGTTAATAACCCGAGTGTTTTATCCTTATTGATTTTAACACCATATTTGCTTGTTTATGATTATATTGTGGGAAGAGTTAATATTAATTGCTTTAGCACTGTTTGGTTTAATTTTATATGCTTTCTTGTTTATTTAGTTTAGAGAAATCACAAACTACCTTTATTTTACAAACAATAGAATGTGCACGATTCACTTTCACTCCCTTGGGTACGATATCTGGACTTAGATCTATATTACTTGTTTGACATACGTGCACTTGCGTATAAATTCCATAGCTACTAGCACAGCAACACACACCAACGGAAATAAAAACAAAAATTGTAAAGAAACAACAGAAATTGAAAAGAAAGCATGTAAAAGTTGGGTTACCTCCCAACAAGTGCTTAAGTTAACGTCGTAGCTCGACGATACCTCATTTCAGAACCAGGGCGGGCTAGATCGCACTCGCCTCCCATGAGAATCCACCATGTAGACCCACCAATCTTGGATGATAGCAGTGAGCTCGGGAAGAGACGGTGTAATTGACAATTTTGCCGACTCGTTCCCTCGCTCCCATCTTTGAGCGGCTTGGTCTTCTTTGAACTCCTCACTTGCTTCTTCTTCCTCTTCCTCAGCTGCTTCCTCTCGGAATGTGATTCTGAAGCATTCGGATTGTTTTCGGCTTGTGTCGAGCTTGAATGTGATCCTTTCCTCATTTTCTCGAAGCGTGATCCCCCCACCACGGCAATCAATCAGAGTAGCACTAGTGTCGAGGAATTCCCTTCCCAAGATGAGGGGTGTGCTCCCATCTTCCTTCATGTCGAGGACCACAAAATCTGCAGGAAAGATAAGATGACCTACACGAATAAGTACATCTTCAATTATACCTTTGGGGCGAGACACACATCGGTCTGCCATCTGCAAGGTGATGGTGGTCGGCCTCAACACTCCAATCTTGAGGCGCTGGAAGATAGAGAAGGGCATCAGGTTGATACTGGCATCAGTGTCGCACAACACCTTCTCAAACTTGAACCCCCCGATCTCAACTGGGATGGTGAAACAGCCTGGATCACTTTTCTTGACTGGAAGTTTCTTTTGTAGGATCATGATGCACTGCTCATGAAGCTTCACGGTTGCATTCTCCACAAAGTGCTTCTTCTCGCTCATCAGCTTTCGGAGATATTTAATGTAACCTGGAATTTCAGAAAGAGCTTCAATTAGTGGAATATTAATACTTACCTTCTTCAAGTTCTCAACAAAGCGTGAGAACTTGGAATCCTCCTTTTTCTTGGCGAATCTCTGAGGAAAAGGCATCGGAGGTGCCTTGGCAGCTTTGGAAGTGGAGGAATGGGGCTGGAACTGTGTTTCTGTCGACTGGCCTCCTGTTTGACCTGCCTGTCGATCGACAGGGGGTGTGTCGATCGACACACCCTCTACAATTCTGTCGATTTCCTCTTCTGAATCTATGTCGACAGCCTCTTCTGGGTCTCTGTGTCGATCGACAGGATTCCTGTCGATCAAAATAGAGGTCGGCTCTGCTGGTCTGCTTCTTGTCTCCCCCAAAACTTGCTTTGGGGCATGCTCGGACCTTTGTAGCTCTTTCCGGACCTCAGCTTCATAGCTTTGCAATCTTTCTGGTTCTTGGGATTTGCCTCGGTGGTGCTGGGCAGCTTTCCTGGAGTATGTTGTATCCCGATAGTGGTAGCAATTTGGCTCATTTGAGTGTCAATGATCTTGGCGTGCTTGCTGAGAAGATCCACCTTGGAGTTGACTCCTTCCACTTCTTTCTTGATTTTCCCCATTCTGTGGTCTGAATCTTTGATGAAATTCTCCAGCACCTCTTCAAGGGTTTCATTCTTCTTTTCTGTGGTTGTTCGGCAGCTTCAGGCTGAGAGTAGGAAAAACCTGGGTGAGGTTTAGGATGGTAGTGTTGGTATCCCCTTTGCCGGTACTGATTCTGGTAGCCACCACGATTCATGTAGTTCACGTCGGCGATAGGATCAACCTGTGCAACAGAAACAGAATCAGAAGTAGTTAGTTTTTCAACTTCCCCCTTTAGCTTCTCAACCTCTTTCTTCAATGCATCATCCTCCTTTGTCTCAACAGCTCGGATCTGTGGCCTCCTTGGATTCCCCCATTGTTGATCATGCCAGGCCATCTTTTTGAACAGCTTCATGGCCTTTTCTGGGGACTTGCTCATCAATGATCCCCCAGCTGCATAGTCTACGGACTTTTGGCTTTCCTCAGTCAACCCTCTATAGAAGATATGAGCCTGCTCCTCAGTGTCAACTCCATGGCCTGGGCAGCTCCTCAACAACTCATTCCACCTGCTCCAAACTTCGAACATAGACTCATCCAATCTCTGGTGGAACTGCAAGATCTCCATCTTCTTCTGAATGATGACTGAAGGTGGGAAGAAGGCGGCAAGGAACTCGTCTCTGAGATCGGCCCATGAACGGATGTTGCTGCAGTCCAAGGTTGTAAACCACGTCCTAGCCTGATCCCTAAGTGAGAAGGGGAACAAGCGTAGACGAATCACATCCTGGGTAACTCCTCCTTGTTTGATGGTATCACAAACCTCCACGAACATCCTGAGGTGAGTGTATGGATCCTCCACTGCTCGGCCCCCGAACTGGTTCTGTTGAACCATCTGAATCAACCCAGTCTTGAGTTCAACGTTGTTGGCGGTGATGCCAATTGCAAATCCCTCATTCCCGGGTTGTGGTCCGTACTTCTTGGCCATCGCATTCGGATCCTCATTATCAGAGTCTTCTGGGTGGCGCCTTTCTCTCTCTCTTTCTCTTTCTCTTCTTTCGGCCTCGCGCCTGTCTGCTTCCCTTTCTGCCATGAGCTGCTTGATGATGTCCTTCATCTGAGTGACTTCTTGGACAAGTAAGGTGGCACTCTCTTGAGTGATGAGCTGTGTGTCGGAATCCTCCAAGGGTGGCATCTCATCCATGACGGTGTCAATGGTTTGTTTGGCTTTTCCTTTCCTTTTTCTGATGGTGGCCTCGATTTCTGGGTCAAAACTCTCGAGTGGCTTGCCCTGGGCCCTTGTGTTCATAAAACTGCAAGAAAAACAAAAGAAAACAGAAGATCAGCAACTTTGTAGATCGACAGAGAGGCTGTCGATCGACACGGGTGTTTTCTGCGCCTGTTTCGATCGATAGAGATTCTGTCGGTTGAGACAAAAACCAAAAACCAGAAAAAACTGAACAGGAACAAACACGAAAATCAACACCAAAAACCAAAATCAACAAACTAAATACGAAATTCAAAATAGTGAAACCAATAAAAACGAAATTAAAATAAAATACAGCCTCAATCCATCAGAACTAAAAATAAACTAATAATTAGATTAATATGACAAGTCCCCGGCAAAGGCGCCAATTTGATAACTGCAGAAAGCAGCGAGCAAATAATATTTTTTACACCCTACGGTGGTCGATCCCACAGGGACTGTGCAATGAAAAATCCAAAGTACTAGTCATATTTATTAGAACATAGATGTTTGAGGAAATAGAAAAAGGGATTTTGTTTTCGAATTTAAAGATGAAAATGAGATAAAATAAAGGGTTTTAAAAACAATAAAGAAAAGCACAGATCCTAGGGCAGATAATCTAATCGTCAACATGCAATTTCAATCAACTCGCAATGGGGAAAACATAGATTTTTGTGGATTAAATTCCTTGGTCAGGCAATTAAATCCTAGATTATTAATTAGTGACTATCTCCTCTCGGTCTCAAGAACACCAAATTAATCAATCTCATAATTATCTAATTATTCCTATGTAGATTTCTTCCTTTTGAGACAGAAAACAAACACAATTAATTCTCTCTTCCTATTAATAATTTTCATCTCTCGATCCATCAATTATTAACTATAAACCTAGATCTCAATTCACCTCTCGGTCCTTCTTTTAATCTAGATTATAAAATTAAATCAGAGAATTAAACCATGCTATATGAGTTGATATCAATTAGACATGCATCAGAAAAGAAATCATAACCTAGAACCTGTTTAGGGTTCTAGCCACAAATCATGACTAGAAAATAAAGAAACATTTAATTAATGAACTTACAAATGAAAAGGAACCTTCAATGTCTTGAAAAACTCCAAAACTCAATGTAAAATCCAAGGAAAAATTGTATAATTTTCGTGCCTAAGAGTTCATATTTATAGAGGGGGGAAAAGACCTAATTTGAGTATTGGGTAAAAATAGCAAAAACTGCCAAAACAGGCCAAAACAGCCTTTTCGGGCCTCCGTGTCGATCGACAGCCTGCCTGTCGATCGACACAACCATCCAGTCGAAATCCGGGTTGAAATTTGTGTCGATTCTTCAAGTTGAGCTTCTGTGTCGAGCGACACAAATCCTGTCGATCGACAGGAATGCATGAGTCGATCCCCTTCTGCGCAGTCTCATGGTTTTGGCCATAACTTTTGCTCCCAAACTCCGATTGACCCGATTCCAGTTGCATTGGAAAGATAATTCAAAGATATTTCTATTTTCATGCTCCATCAGCTCGGATTCTACGTGTGGATGAATTCGTGACTGTTCCTCTGAACATCATCTACTTTCGGTACGGGTTTCCAATGAATTTGGCCTAAAACCTGCAAAAATCACCCATCAAAGGCATAACACCCTCTAAAATAGACTCATGCACAGAAATAAGTAAAAACATAATGTAAAACACTTGAAACAATGGAGAAAAATATATATAAGTGAGTATAAATATGAGCTTATCATTGAACTCACATGTTACAGTGTGATCAGTATTTTCTTCTGAACTCTATTTCGATCATTATCGAGCAATATCTCTCAAATTATGGGGAAGATCAAATAGAGTAGGTCGGTTAAGGAACTTGTGTGTCTGATTAGTGTCATTGTAAACTCAGTTCATCAATTGTCCTTTTTCTAGACTTTTAGAAAGATGGTTTTGACAACACCAAAAAGGGGGAAATTGTTAGAAACTAAGAAACTAGTTTACTCCTTATTTGATGTTTTGGTGTTGAGAGTGTCAAAGTTTTTGTAAGTCCAACATTGGGATGTTTGAACATCACTATGTTAGACTTGAACATTACTTTGACACCGTGTTGTTTATCTTACCCTTCATGCAAGCGGTTACAACAAACTCCTAAGTTTTAGGGATTTTCTGTAACCCTAGATTTCCATGGTTTTTCAGTTTCAATAAATCAGGGAACATGTATATCTTTATTACTAACCTTATACTATATTATATTATTGTTTATTTTGTTCCTAAATAATAGGGAATGCCTCCACTACTTAAAACCACTCAATACGTGAGTTTGTGGCTGATCGACGGTTACCTAGATCAAGTGGGAAGTGGGAAAGCTTCGTGCAGCACGTCCAAGGAGTGGAGAAGTGGGTACGAAGCAGTGCATTCCAAGCAAGAATAAATAGGGCACGACAAGCTTGAAGAAAGGTTGAGCAATTGCACTACATCATCGAGCATTCCCTCTTCAAGATTGTAATTGTGCCTTGTCCATTCTTATTGATCGTTCACAATCTGTTCCCTCACGGAAAAATCCATCTCCGAAGAGTCATCCAACGGTGGAGGAGTTGAGAGGTTACCTTGTGTCCAGCTTGATAAGAACGGTTTGTCCATAGGTGCTAGTTTAGTGTGTATGTAGAGTGAGAATTATTTAAGGGAGTGAACCGAGAATAATTCGAGCTATTTGATATTTTATTTCACTTTGTAAAAGTCTATTTTATTTAGTGAAATTATTTTAAGGCCGAAAGGCTCCCTGGGAATAGCAATATTACCCAGAAAATTATTCGTTGCGTCTTTCTCTAAAACGAACATTATAGTCTAACATTGCAGTGTTTGACGTGAACTTGGGCACAAATTCTATCAATTGGCATCACGAGCTGCTGTTTGACTCACTAAGTAGCAAGGTCCGGTTGTGCAGTTTACAATGTTGGATTCATCAAATCAAACAGGTCGTCCTCCAATTCTGGAGAGCAATGGGAACAATTATCCAATGTGGAAGTCCCGCATGAGGATGTTCATCAAATCCATTGATGAACAGGCATGGGCAGCTGTTCTTGACGGTTGGACTCCACCGAGATTGACTGTTCAAAATCGTGAAAATCCAGCTGAAACTACCACCACTCTTAAACCTGAAGGCCAATGGACAAATGAAGAGCGTACTACTGTAAATTTTAACTCACGAGCTCTTAATGCTATTTTTGTCTCTGTCGATGTTGCATGTTTCAGGTTGATCTCAAACTGCTCAGAAGCTAGAGATGTTTGGCTAATTCTTAAAGGAAAATGTGAAGGAACCGCAAGCGTGCGAAGAACAAAAATGAGGCTTCTTACCACCAGATTTGAAAATCTGAGGATGTCAGAAAGTGAAACCATTGATGAGTACTATGAAAGGCTGGCATCCATGGCGAATGAAGCACAAGCCCTTGGTGAACCAATTGGAAACCGGAGGCAAGTTAGCAAGATGCTGAGAACTCTCCCAGAAAGGTTCAATATAGAAATCTCTGCCATTGAAGAAGCCAGAGATGTTGATACCCTGGAAATAGCAGAACTTGTGAGTATTCTCACAACGTTGGAGATGAACTTAATGGATCAAAAACAAGAGTACAAGGGAAAAGGAGTTGCTCTCCATGTTGGCAAAAGTACAAAGGATACTCCTCCTTCAACACCAAAAATTCAGGAGATTGTTGAAGAAACTGACGAGGAGTCCCTTGATGAAGAATCTCTCAGCCTTGCTCTCCTCACTAAAAGATTCAACAAATTCTTGAAAACTTACAAGAAAGATAACTCCTCATCCAAAAGGCGAGGGTCAGGCTCGTCAACACCATCTCCAAATTCCTCTAACACCTTTGTGAGGAAAGGAGGAGATAGTTCTTCTAGAAAGGAAACCAGGTCTTCCTCTGAGAAGTCTAACATCGAGAATGTTAGATGTCATGGATGCTCAGGAATTGGATATTTTGCAAATGAATGTCCTACGGTGCAACGAAGAAAGAAACTAAATTTCAACACCACTTTGAGTGAGGATTCTGATACAGAAGATGAGGTTGAGACTGTGAATCATATTTTGTTTCACGTTCGGATTGAGGAATGTGATGAGATAGAAGATCACATGGAGACTGAAGACAAACATCCTGATGTTTCTGAACCTAAGCAACTCTTGAAGATGTCTGAGGAAAACCACTACTTAAGGAATCAGATGGCTCCTATAGAAGCCTTGCTAACAAGAAGAGATCATGAAGTTTGCATGCTAAAAAGTCAAGTAAGTGAAGCTGATCAAGTGTTTGACAAAATCAATAAAGGTAAAGAGAAACTTGATGAAATCCTTTCCGTCAAACAATCTGATGGTAGTGGAATAGGCTATGATAAACTTAACATTGTCTATCCTGATATGTTCCATTCCAAAGAGAACATAATTAAGTTTTCTAAGTCTAACACTTTCATGTTAAACAATCACGTGTCTAACACTAGCATGTCAAACAATTCTGAAAATTTTAAAGTGTATGTTTGCCATTACTGTAATAGGGTTGGTCATATCAAGCCATTCTGCCGTGTTAGAATTGTTGATGAAAATAGAAAAAGGAAGTGTATGGTTGTGTATACTTCCCTGAAGACTAATGTTGCAGGTACATGGTACTTTGATAGTGGGTGTTCTAGACACATGATAAGTGACAAGTCATATCTTTCTGACTTCAAAAGCATCAGTGGAGGAACAGTCACCTATGGAGGGGGAGCTAAAGGAAAAATCTCAGGCAAAGGAACACTTAATGTTCCAGATTTTCCTAAACTTCAACATGCCTTTTATGTTGAAGGGCTAACTGCAAATCTCATCAGCATTAGTCAATTGTGTGATGATGGCATGATTGTCAAATTTGACAAAGATACATGTGAAGTGTATGATTCAACTAACAATTGTATCATGTTTGGAAGTAGGTCCAGTGATAACTGTTATCAAGCCGAGCAAGAAGGGAAATGCCTTCTCTCCAAGCCAGACGAGGCTGAGGTCTGGCACCAAAAAATGGGACATGCAAATGTTCGAAGTATCCAGAAGTTACTCAAACATGATGCTGTTAAAGGAGTACCGCCTCTGAAGTTCAACACTGACAAAGTTTGTGATTCATGCTTGAAAGGTAAACAAACTCATGTTTCACATCCTATTGTAAAGACCATTAACACAAATTCATGTTTTGATTTACTTCATATGGACCTCATGGGTCCTATTGAAGCCGAAAGCATTGGTAGGAAAAAATAAGTTCTTGTTATTGCTGACGACTTCTCACGTTTTACTTGGGTTAAATTTCTAAGGGAGAAATCCGAAACATTTGAAGCATTCATAAAGGTTTACAGGAGAGTTAGAAAACTCTATCATGCCAATGTTGTTCGAATCAGAACTGACCATGGAAAGGAATTTGAAAATGAAAGTTTCTCAAACTTCTGTAAAAGGAATCTCTCATGAGTTCTCAGCGCCCAAAACACCCCAACAAAATGGGTTAGCTGAACGGAAGAATAAAACTTTACAAGAGATGGTGAGAGTAATGATGCATTCTAAACATCTCTCAAAAAGATTATGGGCAGAGGCTGTAAGTACTGCATGTTACCTTGTTAATAGGGTTTACTTAAGACCAGGAACTAAAATGACACCATACGAAATTCTTAATGGTAAGAAACCAAACCTCAAACATCTGCATGTTTTCGGCTGTGTCTGCTATGTCTTAAATGATAGAGAATATCTGACCAAGTTTGACTCTAGATGCAGTAAGGCCTCATTCTTGGGTTATTCAAGTAATAGCAGAGCATACAGGGTTTACAATTTGAACACTAACATTGTCCAAGAATCTGTGAATGTTGTGTTTGATGATGCAGGTGATTTGTTGGAAAAACATGATAGAGAGAATGCCACGGAACTGATTGACAATAGACCTGAATTATCAACTGAAGATAATCCCGATGTTAGACCTCCACGAAGTCCAACATCAGACTTGGATGAAGAGTCTACTCCAGGGCAACAAATCACCAACATGGAAGGAAGAGAACCGCCTCTGATAATAAAAAAGAACCATCCAACATCACAAGTCATTGGGAATGTCATTGAAGGCATTCAAACAAGAAGAAAACCCCCGTGAACTACAAGGAAATGGTAAGGCTGGTATGTTTAACATCATGTATGTTGGTTGTTACCTCTCTCTTACTGAGCCTGAAACTGTTGTTGAGGCTTTAAATGATGAAAATTGGGTTTTATCTATGCAAGAAGAACTAAACCAGTTTGTTGCAAATGATGTGTGGACTTTAGTATCTAGACCTGAAGGGAAGAATGTTATAGGTACAAAGTGGATTTTTTAAAATAAGAGCGATGAACATGAGAATGTTGTTCGAAATAAGTCTAGACCTGTAGCTCAGGGCTACACACAGGTAGAAGGCATAGACTTTGAAGAAACCTTTGCCCCTGTGGCTAGGTTAGAATCCATTAGGCTTTTGATTGCTATTGCATGTGCTTCAAACTTTTTTTTATTTCAGATGGATGTTAAATCAGCATTCCTAAATGGAGTATTAAATGAGGAAGCCTATGTTGAACAACCTAAAGGTTTTGAAGATCCTCACAAACCACACCATGTTTACAAACTCAAGAAGGCTTTGTACGGGCTAAAACAAGCTCCAAGGGCTTGGTATGCTCGTCTAACTGAATTTCTTCTTGGTTTGAAGTTCTCTCGAGGTAACGCAGACAAAACACTATTTGTTAAGCACATTGGTAATGATTTAATTATTGCTCAAATATATGTTGATGATATAGTTTTTGGTGCCACTGATGTTAAACTCGTTGATATGTTTGTTACCAGCATGTCAGAGACATTCAAGATGAGCATGGATGGAGAACTGAATTATTTCCTTGGATTGCAAATCAAGCAAACTCATGAAGGAGTGTTTGTATCTCAAAGCAAATATGCAAAGAACCTCGTCAAAAGGTTTGGTTTGGAGTCAGCAAAACACATGAGGACACCGATGGGATCGAGTGAAAAATTGAGTAAGGATCCAAGTAGTGTAGGTGTTGAACCTAAGCTATATCGTGGAATGATTGGTAGCCTCTTGTATCTCACGGCTATCCGACCAGATATCCTTTTCAGTGTGGGTGTGTGTGCTCGCTATCAATCAAATCCTAAGGATTCTCACCTCAAAGCCGTAAAAAGAATCATAAGATATGTTGTTGGTACCTCTAACATGGGATTGTTTTACTCTAAGTCTCTCAACACTAACATCACAGGATTTAGTGATGCTGACTGGGCGGGAGATGTTGATGACCGCAAAAGTACCAGTGGAGGATGTTTTCTGTTTGGAAACAACCTAGTGTCTTGGTTTAGTAAAAAACAAAATTGTATATCTTTGTCAACCGCAGAGGCCGAGTATATTGCAGCGGCTAGTTGCTGCACAATTGATCTTGATGAATCAAATGCTGGAGGACTATGGTATGCACTCTGAAACCCTAACATTGTTTTGTGATAACTCTAGTGCCATAGAAATTTTAAAAAACCCAGTTCAACATTCTCGTACTAAACATATAGATATCAGACACTACTTTATTCGTGATTTAGTTGAGAAGAATTTGATATCCTTAAAGTACATTTCGACCAAAGAACAACTTGCAGATATATTTACTAAAGCACTTGATTTTTAGAGGTTTTCTTTTCTTAGAAAATATCTTGGAATGTGCAACGTGCCTCTTTAGAAAGAGGTAATTAAAATTATTTGAATATATATTTATTTATTTATTTGACAAATGTATCTCCATGATGTTTTAGTGTTTTTTTTTTTCTGACCCTCATTTATTTCCATGTCATAAAGTCGTAGACACAAGTGTGAGGTCCAACTTGACTATAAACATGGTGATGTTTGTCTTGAATTCCTGCTTGCCACATAGTACTATGGACAGGATGTTGTTAGAACATTGTTCATGTGGAACTCCCGTGCAAGAAAAGTTTTCAAGCTAATCAACTAGTACTGAAAATCGGATGTGATTAGGCACACGATTTCTGTGGAATGTATGTTGATCTTTTTGTGGTCAGTTTCGACTTTAACATCATGGTGTTGTACATCAGTTTGTCCTTATTATTATCGCTCTTAAAAATAATAAAACTATAAAATAATTTATATCTGCTGAGTTAATCAAAAATTCAAAATATCCTGTTAGGATAACTTATATATCTTCTCCTATCTTTTTGAATTTAGGTGGTTAAGATATTTGTGGGTTTTTAAAGATTATGTTGAATTAGGGTTTGTTAGGTTGTTTAATATTTCCTAAATTTTTGGTTTTTTTGTTATGATTGCCTGTATTTATTTCCCCTTCCCCAAGTCGTCACATCTCAACTTTTCCCTGAACCACTAACTGAGGAAAACTTTCGAGCTTATCTCTTTTCTCCTTGTCACGTCGTTCTACAGTCACCATTTTCTCCCTCCTCTAAAAAATGGCGGACAAAGCCCCTATTGACGACCTCCTGCTTCAAGCTCTCCAAAATCCTGAGCATCTCCT
>JAPKLW010000056.1:773437-791558 GCA_026898455.1 Plectranthus barbatus | reverse complement strand
AGCATCTCCTCAAACTCCAAGAGTCCATTAGCAAGATTATGGCCGATCGTACTAATCCAGGTTCCTCTTCTTCCATTCCCCTTGTCGAAACTCTGTTCTCTCCACCGAAAAACCTTACTGAAACCACATCTCCACCAAAAAACCTTACTGAAACCGCATCTCCACCAGAAATCCCTACTGAACCTCCTATCATGCCAAAACCCTTCGTCGATTCATCACCTGCCACACCAGTTCCTACCATTCCATCACACTCTGAGTCAAATCCTCCTAACCCAGAAACTTCAATTTCAGCCAACCCTACCGAAACACAATCAGAACCAATTCCTCCTAAAAAAGAAGAACCTACTCCACCTTCACCATCTCACCCTACTGATAAACCTTCCCAAGACCTCTCCACCCTCTTTATCTCTCACACTCCGATATCTTCAATCGTTCCTGGAGAAGAGGAAAATCCTATTAACCCCGACAATCCAGGAGATTTAAAGTCTGTTGGTGAGACTCTCAAAGAATCTGGTGCCCCTCGCTTCCCTAAACGTAGATCCGAACGAATTCTGGAGGAAACTATCAAGAGAGGAAGAATTTAGAAAACTGCTAAGAGAAAGAAGAAAGACAAGAAAGCGGAGCTGAAAAATGTCCCTCATGTTCCAGGAGAGGACTCCCCTGTTTCTGAGTCCAACATCAAGTCTGACAACCTAATGTCCGACTTTAATGAGCCCGCATATGATGAAAACTACAAGATTGATCCTGCAGATCTTATCACATCGTCTGAAGAAGAGTCCTCTCCACACAAAGGAAAGAAGGAATTAGATACAAACGTGAAGTCCAAGCATACCTGCTCTTCCAAGCATGTGCAAACTACAACCTCTAAGAGACCTCTGCGCCCAAAGAAGAGGAATGTCACTGAAACCGAGGCTGCTGAAGTGCTCAGAGAGCTGAAGAAACCCAGGCCAACCAAATCAACATCTGAACCCTCCAGTCAACAGAGCACAAAATATTGTTTGGGTTGCCATCCACGGTTGTCAAGTCCAACACCACTGCTGATGACAAGAAGATGATAGAGGAGATCACAGGGGGTAAGGTTTCTAAGTGGACCTCCAAGATTCCTTCCTCCTCCCTCACCTGGAAATATGCTGCTCTATACAAGATTGCCGTTTCAAATTGAACACCATCGAAGAATGCCACCAGCATAACCAAGGATCAGGCCGAATTCATCTAAAGAGTTGGTAAAGGGCTGCCTTTCAACTTGGGTCGATTGATTTTCTCTAACATCTGCAAGGATATCACAAAATCAGATAAAAGCGACTTGTCGTATCCTTGTTTCGTCGACGCTCTTCTCAAACACCAGGGTGTGCCAAAACAAGATGAGGATGTTGTGTTTGAGTCTGCCCTCCTAGACTTCGAACATACTTTTACCTGCACGGATGAAAGAGTTAAAGATCTGCCCTACGAGGAGTCTGATGAAGACATGGATGCCGATGAAGATGTTGACCCTGTTGTTGATCAGCCAGAATCAAAGGAAGCTACCTCAACATCTTCTCCAACTCTGACCAGGTCCTCAGCTACAAAGAAACTTCCTCATATCATATCCCAGCTGGAGCTCATTCTTGCAGATCTCAAGGCTATTTAAGCTGCCCTCCTTCCTGCTAACATTCAGGGGGAGAAGAAGGCAAAATGACTGCACGAGGACAAGTTGGGGCAGTCCAAAATGGAGACTTGCATGATCAATATTTTTGAAGCCGGACTGCTCAACACGCTGCTGCTGGTGGATGCCGACCGTTGAAGTTTCTTTATGTCTTTTATGTTTTTGCAAAAACAATTTCAATCTCAATTTTAAGTGTTTTATGATTCTGGTTGTTTTGAGGTTCAGGGGGAGACATCTTTTTACTCCCTGTAACCTTTGCGTTGGTTTAATGCAGTTTGTTTTTGTTATGGTTGATCCATTATCCTGTTTTCCTTATGGTCTTATGTTTTGCCTTGGTTGAACCTTGTGTTGTGGAATGCTAGCAGGAAGGCTAAGATTAAGGGGGAGATTGAGAGTGTCAAAGTTTTTGTAAGTCCAACATTGGGATGTTTGAACATCGCTATGTTAGACTTGAACATTACTTTGACACCGTGTTGTTTATCTTACCCTTCCTGCAAGCGGTTACAACAAATTCCTAAGTTTTAGGGATGTTTGTAACCCTAGATTTCCACGGTTTTTCAGTTTCAATAAATCAGGGAACGTGTATATCTTTATTACTAACCTTATACTATATTATATTATTGTTTATTTTGTTCCTAAATAATAGGGAATGCCTCCACTACTTGAAACCACTCAACACGTGAGTTTGTGGCTGATCGACTGTTACCTAGATCAAGTGGGAAGTGGGAAAGCTTCGTGCAGCACGTCCAAGGAGTGGATAAGTGGGTACGAAGCTGTGCATTCCAAGCAAGAATAAATAGGGCACGACAAGCTTGAAGAAAGGTTGATCAATTACACTACATCATCCAGCATTCCATCTTAAAGATTGTAATTGTGCCTTGTCCATTCTTATTGATCGTTCACAATCTGTTCCCTCACGGCATAATCCATCCCCGGAGAGTCGTCCAACGGTGGAGGAGTTGAGAGATTACCTTGTGTCCAGCTTGATAAGAACGGATTGTCCATAGGTGCCAGTTTAGTGTTTATGTAGAGTGAGAATTATTCAAGGGAGTGAACCGAGAGTAATTCAAGCTATTTGATATTTTATTTCACTTTGTAAAAGTCTATTTTATTTAGTGAAATTATTTTAAGGCCGAAAGGCTCCCTGGGGAATAGCAATATTACCCAGAAAATTATCTGTTGCGTCTTTCTCTAACACCAACATTATAGTCTAACATTGCAATATTTGTCGTGAACTCGGGCACAAATTCTATCAGGTGTGTCAAAACTAGCTTTTAGTTTCTAGTAAGTTTCTGCATGTAATACTTGTATAGGATAAATTGAGTTGTAATAGAGAAACTAGAAACTGGATGCTGTGAAGATCGAGAAGATAGAGATCTAGTTTCTAAACTAGACACTGGAAAAGAGAGCTCGAGAGGCCTGAAGTCAAGTTTCAGAACTGAAAGTTGAAGAAACTAGAAACTAGAAATCAGAAATCTAGTTTCGGAACTTGAAAATACTTTAAATCAGTTTTTGGAAACTGAGTTTCTCACCTGCGATGCTACACCAAAGGAAAAACTAGAAACTTGAAAACTAGAGGAATTAAGTTTTCAATTTCAAAGCTTAAAGAGCACGTGAAAAGTGAGAAGATAAAAGGAATCCGAGTGGAACTCAAAGTTTTACCCAAGATTCCTTAAAGTATGACGAACTCAATCATGTACGAGGAATCTTCAATTTTTAAGTTCCTCGGACTGAAACTCGCTCTGACAAGAGCAGGTGAAAGTACACTGCGAAAAGGCAAAAGCAAACCTGAACAGTACAGAGCAGGCTGCTATAGTAGACAAAGTATGGGCTATGATTGGACGACATCCTGTTTATCTCTAACGAACATAAATTCAAATGGTCTGAAATCTGCCTATAAATAGTAGACCACATCTTTAGAAGAGAGCTAATCGCTAATCGATATCAACGAACCTGAATCTCGCGTTCAAACAAGCCAAAACTCTGTCAAAGTAAAAGTTCTCTTAATTTTCGTGTGTCTTTCGAGAACACGAGGCTTAGCTTTCAAGCTTAAGCTAATCATTTGGTGTTATTACTTTTCAAGTAATATACACAACAATCAGTTTTCCTCTCTGGAATTCTGATTCTCACGGGCAACTGCCAACCTTCTGACGTTCTGGGAAGAACACCAAACATCCATCATTCCAGTTTGAATGCTGCGAGGTGCGTCCTCACTACAAGACTGAAGAAGGAAGCATACCAAGTTTCTGGGCGAGTGTGCTAGCAGGCCGACGGACATTGGCATTCGAAGAGCTAGCTATAGATCGTGAGGATCTTGTAATATGCTACTTAGTGAATTCTCGGATTAAGTTCTGAAGAGTGGACGTAGGACTTAAGGATCCGAACCACTATAAATATCTTGTGTCGTCTATTGCTTTTTTTAAGTTTTCAAACTGATTTGAAACATTCAATACTTTCTACGTATTGAAGTGTATAACTGATAACTAAAACTTAAATTTATCAGAGACTAAATTTGGCTAAATCAAGTTTTCGAAAAACTGAAAATTGAGTTTCAATTTTCAGAGTGCAAACATATTAATTACTTCCGCTGCATAGCCGTGGTGGTGAGCATTTTAGCTTTAATTCTATTATTTCAAATTTTCTAATAAAAAAAATGGAAATTGAAGATTGATCTTCAAATTTTTCATTTAAATTTTTTTACATAAGATAAAAATCTCCAAATATGAATATGCGATCCATTTTAATTTCCATGATAATTTGAACCTCTAATTTTAGCATTTAAAAGTTGTAAAAGATCTAAAATAATGCACTCCCCAGCTAGGTCAACTAATGGAGAAGATTTAAATGTATGATCTTTTTCCACAAATCTACATTCCTCATCTCATTCATCCTCTAATTCAACTATAATAAAAGAAAATGAGTTATACTATTGAAGATTTCAAAAATAATTTAATTGATGATTTAAGATCTAAAATATAAATTTTTTATTCACGATTTAAAAGATTTTAAAATTCTCTACACAGGATTTGATATTGAATTTTTAAATTAAGAATTTATTTTTTGAATTATCGATCGATAATTAAACTATGATTCAGATCATATATTAATAAATTCGAAACAAAAAAAACACCTTTTTTACAGCCTGAACTATAGAAACATTTAATTCACCTTTAAATGCAAAATAGTAAAATGGTACATTCAAAGTCAAATCAAGAAAAATAACAACTTATTTTTGTCATGGGATGTTTATTTCAACTCTATTCCAAAATCGGTGGCCGAAATTAATTTGGATCTATTATGAAATGCCTAACCGTAATTAATTATTGGTTAAATTATAACTTGGTGTTAAATTAACCTGCAAAATACCACAAAGATTTTCAACAACCTGGACCCACAAGTTTAATACTTCCTCCGTTTACGTTTGATTTGACAGGACACAATAATTAAGGTCTCTGATTATAGAATAAGTTGAATGAAATTCATATTTTATTGTTAATATAAAAAGTTGCCATTTTTAAAAAATGTGACTAATGAATTGGAAAAAAAAAGTGGGACAATTAAATTGAAACGGATGGAATAATATATATCAAATCAATTTATTCACTTGTAGATGTAATTTCTTAAAATAAAAAAACCTTGTAACAATATATTTATTGTTTGAGTTGGTGTCCTGAGAGACGATCTCACTATTTTTTATTGTGAGATGGACCTTAATACATCATTTCATCAAGTTAAATACATCATTTCATCAAGTTAAATACATCATTTTATTTTTTAATATATTTTTTTTTCTGTGTAAAATGTTAAAGAAATACATCATTTCAATAAATTAAATACATCATTAAATTCTCACAATAAAAATAGTGAGACCGTTCTCATCTGAGAGTTTGCTTTATCTATATATATACTAAAGCAAACAAATAGTTACTATATAAAATGGCTGGAACAGTTACTAATTACTATTGCTAAAAGTGAGGCTAAAAATTAGGTTATTTATGTCAACATTTATTTTATATCAAAATACATTGTGATTCAATTATTTATTTATTTATTTTGTCCAGCAATGTTTTTCAATTTTTTAAAGGGAAAATGGCAAAAATATTATTGTCTTTTTTAGTATATATATATATATGAATATACATGTTTAATCTATAATACTCCATATTAAAGGAAAGAAGTAATTATAAAAAAGAGGAATAATTATATAAAAAATTATTTTAATTTCCAACATAATTAACTTTTCATTTATATAATCGTTCAAAGTTTTGAGAAGAGAGTTTTTTTGTTTGTTTAAATAATATCAAATTTATTTAATAAATTTATAGCTGGATCAACAATTTTTCCTTCATTACTTTTTATCATGTTATAAATGAAATCATTAGAATATGATATCTATTTTAAATCTATATAGATTTGCAAAAAATATAATATAAATGTATATTCCTTTTTAAATAGATTTGTTTCAGATAATCTATATCAATTAAAATCTTTAATTAAATAAGCTGAATGAGAAAAAACGGGCATAAGACGATATGTCACAACTCACATCAATTAATTATCAAATATATTTTAAGATATAATTTCTTTTTCACCGCATATATATATTTAAATTTCCAAATATATATATAGTGAATTAATTCTAATTATACTTATAAATATCTAAATAATAACTAATATAATCTTATCAATAATAATATGTTATAATTGTAAAAATATTAAATGAATTGCCTCATAATTTAAAAAAAATATTTTTTAATTAAACTTAACTTCTTTAATGGATACGTAAAATATGAGGGAACACAATTATTTTTAAATTATATTTTTATCCATTTTACCTTATTTAAGAAAAATATTAACATATATTAGGAATACTAAATAAGGATAAAGTTAAATATAATTTCTATACATCAAATGAATAAAAAAGCAAAAATATATTTATTAAAATATAATATATTATGGATTGCATCAATAAAATGTGTTGATATAGTGAATTCATTATTTCTTAACTACATATTTTTATATCTTTTACACATATCAATTATTATAATTTTATATATTGTGTGGATATATTGAATTCATTATTTGTTAATTACATAATTTGGGTATATTTTTACACATATTAATTATAATAATTTTATAATATTCTTAGTTTTGTTATATTTAGTTGGTAAGTTATGGATTAAATATGAACTAATATTTTAAAATGTGATTTGGGGAGCATACATAACACCCAATAAATTAAAAATTGCAACAATATCACTAGTTTAATCAACATTTTAAATTACGTTGACATTTTTTAGAATTTTGATGGGGCTTTTTTTAGAATTTTTTTAGCATATATAATAGATAATAGATTACTATTACTTATTTAGCACTCCTATATCAACAACTATTATATATATGATAGTCACACTTATAATCAAGCGTATATTAGTTTACTAAAATCATAAATAATATTTGATACATATATTATTTACATACTTAAATTTAATAATTTCGTGCAGCGCACCGAAGAAAGGGAAGGTCTTGGGTTAGGCAGGCCTAAACGATTTAGGCGGGTTTTATACATTAACCCAAGTCCAAACCCATATAATATACCCTAATTGGGGATTAATAAACCCTATTTGAGATGGGTCAACCTATTTGGATAAGATAAAACCCGCCTAAACTGTTTAGGCCTGCCTAACGCAAGTTTTTGCCCCGAAAAAATGCTAATTATTTTTAATGAAAAATTAGTCTGTAAAATGTAAAACAGATAAAATTAGAGACGTGACTTTGGGTGCCCCTACTTGCCATGAAAATTGTTCGACTAGGGCGGCAACTGCTTCGGATGCTTTGGTAGTGTTGTACAATATGGACCACTTTATCCTTTCATAATACACTTCATTCACATTTTGTGTTCGACAAATAAATATTTTTCAAAATAACATATAAATAATTTAATTTAAAATAATATTATTCATTTTATCGAATAATATAAATTATCACGTAGACAATTTCATATTTCAATAAAAATATTATGGTAGTATGCTTTAAATAATATTAATTACATATTGTATAAAAATTTATGAAAAATAATAAACTTTCACCGCATGTATTAGATTAACTATGCTTTATTTTATCTTTAGTTGGTTCTCTATCTCAATTGTCAGTTCTACAACTGAACTGTCAGCTCTTCCTCATAGTTGTTAGTTGTGATTTTCTTTCTCATAAATGTCAGTTGACCAGTTAAGGTTATTTTGAACTTGATATTTTTTTTTATTTCTCGAACTTTTTAATCTCCAGTTCTTTGCAAACCTAAACTATCACAGTTATCGAACATATACACCTATACAATATTAATTATTTTTTGACATATCATAAAAAATACAATATTCCTAATATATATACAAGAAGCATATCGTGAAATAATAATTGTTGGAGAAGTTCTTATGCTAGATCGATATGAGATCGGTACATATCATTTAATTCTCGCTGTAAAAGTAAAATAAATCGGTTATCATAAAAATTAATTTGTGTCGCAAAAAGTCAGTCAATTTCTTTAAAAAAATATATCGATTAATATAAAAATCGGTTGATTTTGTATACTATCTCTGTTTCGAGGTTTTCCACAATTGATTGATGAAACTCGGTCAATTTCAATTAATTCAATAAAATAATCATGAATTTTTACTTGATATTTGTATGTTAAACAAGAATAGATCATATTTGTTCATTTGATTGTACTAGAAAAGGACTTCATTTCTCATTATACTAAAAATTACTATTATTCAAAGTTTACACTAACTCGAATCTATATATATACTAAAACAAACAAGTCTAGAAAAAGGCGGGAATAATTTTTTTCCATCAAGGATAAATTAGACATTTCATTTTTACAGTTAATTAATACTCCCTCCGTTCCGGCTGAATTGTCCCGGGTTGACCGGACACAATAACCAAGGAATGTGAGTGTAAAGTAAGTTGAGTGGAATTAATATTTTATTGTTGAGTGTGAAAAAGTTGCTTTTTTAAGTAATGGACAATTGAGGTGGGACAGACGAAAAAGGAAAGTGGGACAATTGAGGTGGGACGGAGGGAGTAATTCATATATCCAAATAATTTTAAAGAACATGCAGTATATTTTTTCAAAAGTCACATTAATTAATAAATTTTTATTAAATTAATATGTACTTATAATTTGAAAATATTTGTTACATATAATGAATTAAAATATTAATTATTGATGTGTTAAAATTTATCGATACATTAAAGAATTAAATTAGATAAATATTATTCTACAACTAAACATGCATAAAGTTTATGATGTGTAACCAATAAATTATTTTAAAATTTTTAAATTTACAAATATAGAATAAGAAATCGTTTGAAATGAACAAATATATATTTTTTAATTATATAAAAATAATTTTAGTAAATAAGCATAATTTATATAAATAAATTTGTACAATTTATTACTTAAATAAATGTAATACTTTAACTATATAATATTAATATTTTACTAAATAAGCATTATTTTTTAACTACACAATTATTGTATTTGAACTAAAGGAGTTTAATCTTAACTAAATAGACGTAATATTTTAAATTATACAACCGCTAGGTGTCCAGCTAGGTGTCATGTACAAAAGCTGGTAGTATAAGATGAGGACACATGTACCACATGCACGATCACCATGTTTTAGTTGTAACTATAAAATAAGTGTCCCATTTAGGTGTCATAACCGTAAACTACGTGAAAGATATGTGTCTTTCTTTCTCTTGATGATGACTCATCTAAAGGTCACTTCATATCTATATATAGGAATGAAGAGTTGTATTTTGGAGACACAGAAAAAATCAAATAAAATCATCTCTTCTATTTTTCAATATGTCCAACTAAATTTCTCTCTTTCCTTTCGAAAGTCCTCATGGTAATACATAATTAAACTATATTCATCTCCTTTTTTATCTTCATTCCAAAGTTAAGCTACGGTCCTCATAATCTATACGGAGGTTCTAAATTATTTGGTATAGCTAGTAAATAATTAAATCACTCTATAAACAGCAATAATTCTTTTGTCTGTGTAGAAGCAAATACATAAGTACTATAATTAAAAGAAATACTAATATTTTTTTTACTTATTTTCCAATTGCTACACGCTGAAAACTACAATTTGTGTTCCTAAACTCAAAGCACAATAAATCAATAGTAAAAGTGTTTGCCTTTGATTAATTAACATATTGGAAATATTTACTTGATAAGTCTCTTACAAATCGGTTATTATTGTAAAAATAAAAAATTGCGTTAATGAATACAAAAAATTAATTAATTATTTAAATTATAATTGGTTGACTGTTGAAAGGAGAATTGACCATTCAGAATACAAAAGATAATTTAATTATGAATTTAGAACTAAAAAGATAAATTCTCAATTTAAGGACGTGAAAGATATATAATTGTCAAATTTCAATATATATAGGTCATGATAAACTGAAAATTTATGATCTTTCGGGTTCTGAATTGAGAATTTTTGTGACCTTGTAAGTCCTAAATTGACAGTTCATATTTCAGAATCTAAATCAATAATTAAACTATTTTTTAACACTAAATTAATAATAGTCATTGCGAAAAATACTAATCAAAATTTTAACTATTGTCTACCAGTTAGATCCTTCTCATAAATTAAAATCTTGTCTTAACACAAACTTTTGCCATGCATTTGTAAAAATTTTCGAATAAAAAGAATTTCAATAAATTACAAAAACTGTGGATTTGATTTTAAAAAAAATGTTGATTCAAAGAAATAAGTACAGCAAAAGCCGTTTCTCTCTCTCTAGCCTTCAACTGAAATTTGGCTTATGTCATTCAGTTGAGACTCCGTCGATATATATACTAGTTCCAGTTGGTGATTTTTCTTCTCAATTCGAAACCATCCGAATCAATGGCTGGGAGTAGTCCATTGAAAGAGGTGGCCACTTCCAGGCCATTGTTCTTGACAATCTACGCCACCGTGATTATAGGAATCTTGGTTTCTTCGTTTTATGTTTTTTCCGCCGTTTTCTCCGGTCCGAATTCCGCCTCCTCACCGTGGTTCTCCACCTCCGGCGATACAGTGACCGGTGAGGTCGAGTTACAGTCGTTTATTATGTTTTTACATTTCTGCAATGCTGACAAAATTGAATGAGCTTTCGTTAGTTCTGCTGTGTTTACGCAATTGAATGCGACTACTTGCTCTTGCTCATATCACTTTTGGCGGTTATTGCAGTTTGTTTGTTTATTCGAGTTTAGGTGTATATATGTCGGAGCTCAGTTTAGCTGTTGTTGATTCTTGGATGGTTTTTACGTTTTGGTATGTCTTTCTTTTTACGTTTTGCTCATAAAAAATTATCTTCAGCTCTGACTCTGATAGATAAAAACATGGCTTCTTTCTGTCTTTCTTTCTTCTTCTTTTTTCTTAATTTTTGTTTGTTTTTAAAAGTGGAGGCTTGTTTATAACGATTGGGTTGGCAATGTGTTGTTTCAAAGGCCCTTACGAAGGAATAGTTGGATGATGTGTTGTAGATCTATGTTAAACTTTGTGAATTATGACTCTGCGGAAAGCCTTTATGCTGTGACTGATTTTTATGAGAACACCCACATATTATTTCATGGTTTGATACCAAATGGCGTTTGTCCATCTGAATGGTGTAAAATCACTGTTCATCCGTCTGTTATTAGTTGAAGATATAAAGAAGTTTTCTGAATACACTTGTCTTGGTGGAATCATACAGTACTGGTATATTTATGATTGCTTAGTTTTCTGGCAAATGCAGTTCCCTTCAATCGAGCATCAAATCCGACAGAAGAAGCTCTTACACCTATTTGGAAGGTACCTAGTGATGGTTCTAAAATGCCACCTCTTGAGAGCTTTAAATTGACGAAGAAAATGGTTGAACAACGGGTGAAGGATAATGTTATAATTGTGACTTTTGGTAATTTTGCATTCATGGAATTCATTCTGACATGGGTTAAACACTTATCAGATATGGGTGTTGACAACCTTCTTGTTGGTACGGTAACGTATTTTTTTTTGTTGATGGAGATAGTACATTAAATTAATGTGGTATTAAGTTGAGGAAACCTCACATCAGGTGCAATGGACATAAAACTGTTGGAGGGTCTGTATTGGAAGGGTGTTCCAGTTTATGATATGGATAGTCACATGAGCACATTAGATGTTGGATGGGGCTCTCCAACATTTCACAAGATGGGCAGAGAGAAGGTTCTTCTCATAGATTCTTTCTTAGCTTTCGGCTTTGAATTACTCATGTGCGACACTGACATGGTCTGGTTAAAGGTACACTTGGATAATTATTATGAACATCATATTCATTTGTTATGTTATAAATGGACATCATCTGAATCTTCAGCTGTTTGTGAACAGAACCCCCTTCCTTATCTTGCACGTTTTCCTGAAGCAGACCTGCTCACTTCTACTGATCAAGTTTCACCAACAGTAGTAGATGACCGACTGGATGACTGGAAACAAGGTGCTACTACAATCCAATCCAGGATTAACTTTTTCAAAGCATTTTGATTAAATCACATGGTTTCCAATTTCCGAACCCTTCATTTTAGTCTTAAGAATTTTTGTGTCGTGGTATGATTTTTGCTGCTTTGAGCAGCTGGTGAGGGCTACAACATAGGAATTTTTCTGTGGAGACCAACTCCATCTTCGAAAAAATTAGCAAAAGAATGGAAGGAAATGCTTCTAGCAGATGAGAAGATATGGGATCAAGGTGGTTTCAATATTCTTGTCCACAGGCAGCTGGGCCCATCAGTTGATGAAGATAGTGGACTTGTATATGCATATGATGGGGAGTTGAAGCTTGGCCTTCTTCCTGCTAGTATATTTTGCAGTGGACATACCTACTTCGTCCAGGTAGCATATGCATATGCATAATTACAAATTAAATGTTAAAAAAATGATTTTACTTTACTTGGCACTGGCAGGCCATGTATCAACAACTAAGACTGGAGCCATACGCCGTTCACACTACATTCCAGTTTGCTGGTACCGAGGGAAAACGCCATCGCTTGCGTGAAGCTATGCTTTTCTATGATCCACCAGAGTATTTTGATGCCCCAGGTTCTTAGCCAATTATTTTCTACCATTGAGGCTTTATTTAAACAAAGGGCAGAACGTTCCACTAACTACCTTGTTTATTTTTCTTAATCGTGCAGGAGGATTTATGGCATTTAAACCTAATATACCAAAGAAGTTGTTGTTAGATGGAGTGCATAACATTGAGTCACACTTTGCTCTCATCAATTACCAAGTATGTGCACTAACATCATTTTCAAAATGTGATATATATGTAGGGGCTGTATTTCACTAAAATTGTCACATGATTTTCAGATAAAGCAGATACGAACTGCTCTTGCCATCGCTTCATTGTTGGATCGCACATTGGTAAGAAGTCAATGGTCTTTTTGTCATCTTAGATCCTTGTGCACTTGGTTATGCTACTTTTTTTGCTTCCAATGGAAAAATCTTCTGTTTTCCTCATCTTCATCTTTATTTTTGGGCTTCATAATCAATTTGCAGATGACTGAATATTCGTTTGTTGTTATTTTGATTATAGGTAATGCCTCCAATATGGTGCAGGTTGGATAGGCTGTGGTTCGGACATCCAGGAGTTTTGCCAGGCTCATTGACCAGGCAACCATTCATATGTCCTTTGGATCATGTGTTTGAGGTATAATTCTAATAGAAGCATAACCCAAATCACATACCAGACGTGCCCAAGCGAATAAACGCTCCCAAAATAATTATTTTATTGCTTACGAAAATTAAAGAACAACTCAACTTAAATAAGACTCAAAGCAAATCTAATCCAATTATTATTAGGATATCAATCCTAATATAATTGATACTCAAAGATCTAGGAAAATAAATAATTAAATCTGGGAAATAAATAACTTAAATTAAAATCAAACCACGCCACGACCACGGATAGTAGGCTCAAGCCCGTTCCCGCCAACGAGTCTCTCTTTTGAGGCAAACTCAAAATTATGCATCATATCAATTTCATCCTCCTTCAAAACGACCTTGTCCTCAAGGTTGAAGTCTGAAAAATGAAGCGAATTGTAAAACTCCTCCCACAGTATTGTTGGTTTCCTCACTCGCAGCCATGTCATCCAATACAAAGCAGCCCTCCCCATTGCCACCACCGTGGCTGTCACCTTCCCGGGCGTAGTAGCGTGCAATTCAAATTGCTGCTCCGCGCAAGCAACCCATCCCATAGGATCCTCCATGCTGAACGTTGGCAGTGATGTGCTGCCAGCACCCCTTGATAGAAGTAGAACCCAAATCACGTACGAGACGTGCCCAAAGCAAATAAACGCTCCCAAAATAATAATTTTATTCCTTAATGAAAAGTGAATCATAATGGGGTTTAAATACCCCAAAACAATATCCCAACAATATCTTAAAGATATATTTCCTAAACGAAATCATATCAAATAAAATCAAACTAGGAAATAAAGAACTTATCCTAAAATAACTCAACTAAATCTAAGAAAATAATTAACTTAATTAAAATAACTAGATAATGCAAATCAAGCTATGCCCACGGAAGTAGGCTCATGCCCGTTCCCGCCAACGAGTCCCCCTTTTGAGGCAAACTCACAGTTCTGCTTCATATCAATTTCATCCTCCTTCAAAACAACCTTGTCCTCAAGGTTGAAGTCTGAAAAATGAAACGAATTGTGAAACTTCTCCCACAGTATTGTTGGTTTCCTCACTCGCAGCCATGTCATCCTATACAAAGCAGCCCTCCCCATTGCCACCACCCTCCTTCTTGATTGTTCCCCTCTTGCCCTTCTTCATCTTCTTTGTTGCGCCTCTTCTTCGTTGTGTGCCTTTCTTCTTCATCCCCATCGCAGCTCCAACACCCAGCGTCTGACTGTCGCCTGGCCCCCAACTCACCCCCAGCTGTGCCCAGTCGTGGAGACTCTTGCCCATACATTCGTGCCCTCATCGCACCTCTGCCATCGCGCCGCTGTTCGATGCCCCATTCTTCCCCACCTGTCTCAAATCTGCGCCACCTATGGTGTCCATGCCCAGATCCGCAGCGCCGTCGCCGAGATCTGCACGGCCCACGCCTATGCTGCCAGCACCCGTCGTTGCTGGGCTGCCGGTGTCCTGGTCTGCGCGACTCATGCGCAAGCCAGCAACACCCGTCGCTGCTGCGCCACCCGCACGCCCGCCGTCGCCCTTGAACAGCATGCCCTCCAACTGTGTGCAGTCTCCCACGATCAGCACGCCCTCCACCAGTGCCGCCCGTGCCCGACGACTGTTTCACCTTCGTTGCCCCGCTGCCAGACACACCATCGACGCCCAGGCCATCAGCGCCCGTTGCATCTCCAGCATTCGCAGTGCCCTCTGCGCTCGCTGTTGCTCTACCTGGCGCACCAACTGCACCCAACAGGCCTCCAACGCGCGCGTCTACCGCGCGCGTCTACCGCGCCCGCCGCTGCAGACTCCGTGGTAGTCGTTGTGCCTCACGTTGTGGAACCCTTATGCTGCAATTGAAGAATCGAAACAAATAGGTTGGCGAGTTTAACTGCAATCGCTACCAATTTCTCCCTCGGTCACTTGGTCAAATTTTAACCTGATCGACATTCCGGCGGGAACGGGATCGGGCAGGTCGGACCAATTGATAGAAGCAGAACCCGAATCACGTACGAGACGTGCCTAAGCGAATAAACGCTCCCAAAATAATTATTTTATTGCTTATGAAAATTAAAGAACAACTCAACTTAAATAAGACTCAAAGCAAATCTAATCCAATTATTATTAGATATCAATCATAATATAATTGGTACTCAAAGATCTAAGAAAATAAATAATTAAATCTGGGAAATAAATAACTTAAATTAAAATCGAACTTAATTAAAAATCAAATCACGCCACAGCCCACGGATAGTAGGCTCAAGCCCGTTCCCGCCAACGAGTCTCTCTTTTGAGGCAAACTCAAAATTCTGCTTCATATCAAATTCTTATCAGCTAACAGAAGAGAAAATAATAGTAGTATTAAACTGTAACTAATATGTTAATAAAAACAATGCTTGTTTGTTTTTGGATTAGGGTAAGCAAATAAATAGTTTAGTGCATTTATAACATTGTTGCTTTTATGTTGCATGTTAAAGAATTATTACCATAACAAAGTATATGTGTTGGTGGTGAAACTTGTAATTAAGCTGTAAGTAGTCATACAACATGAGCGTCTACCACTGGGATTTAATTTGTTTTGTGAGCACATGTTTCCTTTACTCTCTTCCTGCGCAATACGTTCATCGTTAAGGATAAGTTTCTAAATTAATCCAAATCAATTGTCCCTCTTTATGTGATCACCGAGAGTATGAGTTCTCAGTTGTTTATGCAGAATGTTCGTTGCCTAGTGAAAGAATATTTGGAGTAGAAGTTGAAATACAACTTTATTGTCAATTTTCCTTGAATGCAGATTAATGTAATGCTAAAAGAATTCCCAGAGGAGGAGCTTGGACCAAGGATTAACTTTAGGGAATATTCCTTCTTTGACAATCCATATGTGCCCAAGCAGGTTTTGGTTTAATCACAATTAGTATTAGTATCCATTTCATCCCATCCCTTGTTTATTTCAGGTGAAAGATTCATGGGTTGATGTGCATCTTTGTGAAGAAGGATCACCTGGTTGCGGCGTTTCAAACAGCACAAATGTTGTCAACTTCCCCAAGCGAAGTACACAAGAAACGGTACTAACAATTGTTTAATTTCCATCATGTCGATAACAACATGCTATGTTTGTTGACTAATACTCTTACTTTCCGATAAACTGCTGACAGTTGAAAACTACATTCTCATCCTTGAAAGACGTCAAAGTCATCCACTTCTCGTCAATGCAAGACGCCTTCTTAGGATTCACGGACAAGGCATGCCATGCAACTGCTGCTCCGCTCATATGTTAGTTATTCTTGAATGGATACTTGACTGCTCGTTTGCTTGAGTTGACACAGGACAAGGAAGACAAGTTCAGGAAGCGCGTGAAGCGCTACCCGGGCATATGGTGCTGTGTCGAGGATCACACTCCGGGCCACATATACTATGACATGTATTGGGATGAAAAGCCAAAACCTCCTCAAGAGGATCACCCCCTATTATGAGTGAGGCTGAGAGTACAAGGAAGAAGGCTTCGTTTGCATGATGCATGTTTGTTACAGCTCTTAGCCATCCCGAGTTCACATCTCACACTCTGAATTTCCTTTTCATTCCTTTTCTTATTTTCTTGTTAAAGCCTTATATATTGTAATCTGCACCTTACACCATTTTAATAAAAGATTCTGATAATTTTATCAGTAGATGTTGGACCCAAAATAATTCTACTATTGGAGTTTACCTACATATATTTTCAAAAATAAAAATATTTACTTTTAAAAAATTATAAATATTTATTAAGTACAACTTGCACAGACAGTAGTATTCACTCGATGATAAATCAACAAAGTGTTTGTAGCAACTTGGAGGCTCAAATGTTTTTCAAGAAAATGGTGGGATGTCCTGGCTAAATGTAGATAAAACTTTCTCTCTGTATATCCCAATATACAAGAGAGGAAAAAAAATGAGTAAACAGGGTATATAAATATAATGGTCAACGTGATCAAACGAAGAAACAAAAGACAACTAACTCCGCGGCTGCAACTCTCAAAAATCTCCTAGGATCATCAAATTGAAAGATCCACTCTGAGAACCACAAGTTGCCATCACTAACCAATCGCGCCTCAGGCAAGACAGCAGCTTTCTGTTAACATCACATCTAGTATCATATTTACTGCATGTCTAGTCATCCAAATAATAGTAAGAGCCAGCATGCTTCTGCTCCCGGTCCTTGGTTGAGTCCAGTTTATTGATTCGAGGCCGAAAATTTGTTGGGTCCCTTCTGAATGTAATATCCAGGTGCTACGTGTATTGACAAAATGATTAGTCCAAATAAAGAGACTCTTGGTGAAGACAAAGGACTGAAAAAATTGATGAGGCTTACTGATAAGAACAGATTCATTCCAGTCAAAAGTGATTGAGGTGAATTGGCAACGCAATCTATGGATGGCTTTCCCTCGTACACAATTACCCTATCTGCAAGGTATGTTGCCATGATGAAGTCATGCTCCACAACGAATGCAGTCTTTTTTGCATGAAGTATAAATCTCTTTATGACTTTTGAAGCAACAATACGCTGCTCCGAGTCCAGATATGCACTCGGCTCATCTATTAAATATATATCAGCTGGCTGCAACCACACCAAGCAAAAGAAGGTAATAAATGAAAAGAGAAGTGCCAAAACAGATATCAGAGAAAGAACATCAAAAGGAAAATCAACTAACTATGATTATATGTAAACCATTTCAGTATATGGATTTTTATTTTTATTTGATTGCAAACGTTTATGTACTGCTAAATTCACTAAGCAACAATAATC
>JAPKLW010000056.1:756352-773427 GCA_026898455.1 Plectranthus barbatus | reverse complement strand
ATAATTTAAATAATATAGAACAAGTATATAGATAAACCATATGGAGACTTGGAGAGGGACTTACCTTTCCAAGACAGAGAGTGAGGGCAACTCTTTGTAATTCTCCCCCAGAAAGATTCACTACCTCTTGATCCATTAGTTGTTCAATCAAAAGAGGTTTCATCACATCCGATATGAACTGTGGGTGCATGTATGAATCACGAATCTTTTGATGCAACAGCATTCTCACAGTAGACTGAAATTTTGGACTAATTTTCTGGGGTTTGTAAGAGACATTGAACTCAGGAATTTCCACGTCAGATCCTTCTTCTATTGAATCAGGCTTCAAAAGCCCAGCCTAACATTAGGAATAACAAACTTAAGCATAAACTAGAAATTAATGCGACTTCTTTTTTCAAAAAAAAAATGAAGACATTATAAAGGAAATATACCAGCATACGTATAAAGGTTGTCTTTCCTGTCCCATTCTCACCAAGCATCACAATAATTTGAGAATCAGTAAATTCACCCTCCATGACCTTAAGCTTGAAATTTCCCTGAGTCTTACTCATGGTTGGATACTTATATCTCGCATATGTCTCAATTTCTTCAGCACTTTCTTGTGGAGTCTCCGCAACCCTAAATGTAAGAGATTCATCTCTAAACCTTAGATTTTCGGTTGGCACAAATCCAGCCAGGAAAATATTAATTCCTTCTCTCACAGAGAATGGAAGAGTAACCACCCCATATACACCAGGTTTCCCATAAAGGCAGCAGATGAAGTCCGACAAATAATCAAGCACGCTAAGATCATGCTCTACCACAATCACATAGCTGAAAACACACCGCACATGTCAAAACCATATAATTAGGTAGTTGAACCACTATTAGAAAAAATAAGTTGTAAGATCATCACTGACCTATTAGGTCGAAGCAAGGATCTGATAACTTGGGCAGCTTTGAGTCTTTGCCTAACATCAAGATAACTCGATGGTTCATCAAACATATATATCTCTGCATTCTGTATGGCAACAACGGCTATAGCAAATCTCTGAAGCTCTCCACCAGACAAATCTCCTACATTACGGTCCATAACCTGAACCAACTCAAGATCAATACCAAGTTCTTCTTTCTTATCTCTCTCATCTTTCTGAGAAAGAACTTGCCCAACATTTCCTTGAACTGCTTTGGGGATGTGATCGACGTACTGAGGCTTGATGATTGCCTGGGGAAAAACGCATCACAAAAAGGTGTAGCAGACCGATAAGCAAGACAGAAATTACAGATAAGGCAAATAGAAATTGCTAATACTTGACATATCTAGAGCAGGCCATAAATGATTAAGTTGGGGGTAGTTGAGCTAATATTGTATACATTGATGCCATTTTCTACCAAGGTTACTCCAGGAAAATGTGATGTCGTCATCAATATCATGTCAAGAGTGTACATATATACACACACATATATCCTATGTGCGACATCTTAGAAAAAGAATTAAAGCACCCATAAGCTGTTCCAATATGCACTTTAGAAAGTCAACTTATATATGATCTTTAAAATCAAATGTTTGAATAACCTGAGAATTCCAGCAATCAGAATTCAGCAATGTGATATAAAATCCATGCAAAACAAACTTAAAATCATTTACTTAACAGAGAATATAGCTCAAATAAAGATAAAGTAAGATAAAGCTTACACCTTCAAATTATCTTCAAGGATACGAGTGAAGTAATTTTGCAGCTCAGATCCTCTAAAATAGGTCAAAATTTCCTGCCAATCAGGAGGATTCTGCAAGAGAAATAGCGTTAAGCAATACATCCATCTCCAAAGAAAAATCCAAGGGTGCTGCTGCTAAAAAATATTACTTTAAAGCGTCCCAAGTTAGGTTTCAACTTCCCAGCCAAAACTTTAAGAGCAGTTGATTTTCCAATACCATTAGTTCCCACCAGGCCAAGAACTTGCCCAGGCCTTGGAACAGGTAATCTGTGAAAAGTATGAGATGTTAGAAACCAAAAGCAACCATTGAGTTGCTAATGAAACTGAAATTGACCAAACCTATGCAATTTAAAGGTGTTAGGACCATATCGATGAGTTGTATCCTTGTCCAAGTCTTTTGGTAGATTAATAATCTGAATTGCTTCAAATGGGCATTTCTGAAATAGCATGTAAACAAGTTAGGAAACCATTCTACATTCACTATTCACTAACAACTTGAATTTCATTTCTCTCATGCTGAACAAACCTTCACACAGATACCACACCCAATACATAACTCCTCTGATATGAAGGCAATTTTGGCTGCAGGAGTGACTTCTATGCAAAGTTTACCTGGGAAAACATGGAAGTGTAAATAAAAATTTGCAAATCCCCCAACGAGAGTTAAAATGTACAATAATCAGTATGAAAACCAAAAATAAGGTAACATACTGTGTTCCTAAATATGAATCAAAAAATGAAATTTGTATTCAACTCCATTAGTGACAACAAGAAACTCGTTTATCAAAGATATAACTAAAGAAAGATCACATCTTGTCCTCCAACCACACTCAATATAAATAAGATCATAACACTAATTCATCCGAAATCAGTACCACGCGATTAATTACATTAGTAGTGCAACCAATTTCTTGAAAACATAAGCGGTGACATACTAATTATGGACAAACTCAGTGGCATGCCTACATCACACATATGAATGCAAAACAAGTACATCACTTGCACTCTTATACTTTGATTATTTGCTATGCCAATACAAGTACTTCCATTCTTCTAGAATAAACAAGTCTCATAATCTATCTACCGGCAAAAGAGTACAATATGAAAAACACTCACATGCCTAAGATAGCCACATGTATCGTATTTACAAAATCAGATAATTCATTTAGCACCCATCGGCAAAAAATAACCATATATCCACAAACCCCAGCTTCAGATCCCAATTACATAAATACGCAAATTTTGATAAATTTTTTTTAAAAAAAAAACAATAAATGAATGGCAATTTACCTGTTTTGACAACAGGACAACTCTTTTTGCACTCCTGACGACATTTCTTAGGCTTGCACTTGTCGGAGCTCACTATAGCGATACGCGTCAGCTTCTGATCCGACATCGCCCCCTATTCAACTGCTCTCTGAAAACATTAAATCTTCGAATCAAAATATAGAAGAAACAGAATGCCCAAGTGAGTCAAGTTAAAGCAAAACACACACACGTAACTATATATATATAATATATAGATTGATACATAAAAGGGAAGACATCACCTCCTGCTGCGATGAGAGGGAGAGGGAGAGGGAGAGGATGATGGCAGACACACGCAGAAGAAAGATAGGCGGTGCTAGGGTTCAAGAGTTGAAAGAAAAGGTTTTTTTTTTTTCTTATTTTTTGTTTTTTTTCTTTTTCTTTCACACTTTCTTATATTATATTTTAATCATAATCAAATATTCGTGGCACGTATTTAGGATTATAAAAGATTAAATATATTAATTTCTTTTAAAATATATAATTATGGCAAAAATTTGTGCTGAGTCGGTATTTTTCTGTGAGATATATATATATTATAATATTTCATAAATTTTATATTTAATAGAGAAAATAGGAAACTTTATCCTTATATTTCACAAATTTGAAAAATATATCCCGAATTTTATTTTATCCCAACCTCAAAGGTCCCCTAAACATTTATTTTTTTCCAATATTTTATTTATGAACCAATAGAAGTGTCATATATACTTCCATTTTATTGGTCAATTCATTTTATATAAATACAATGCTAAAATTGATATATCTTGTTAGATTATATAATAAAAAATATGCTAAAATTCATACTTCAGTTGAGTTTGCAGCTGTGGTGAATTCATTCACTTCCGAAGTGATTGCCCTCAGGATTCCTCAGATCCTTCTAGCTCTGCCTTGCTCTCACTCTCAATTTTCTCCATGTACATTTCCACACAAAGTACCTCTTTGAAATGTATTTCCTCGTCCTTTATATATGTGGCTCTAAACCCCAAAAGGATTCCTCTAGGTTTTCTCAATTATCTATGTGTTGCCTTAATTATCTTTGCTGGTGTGGACTCCAGTCTAGGTATTTTAATTTCACTAGCTCAACTCAGCATAAAGTTTCCCATGTCAACAAAGCACAGTTGGCCCATGTGAAATGACATTTTCTCTCTCCCCAACTTCCTCTATCTAGTTGAACACATGTTATAGCATGCTTCAGCATCCTCTTCCAATATCTTTCAATTCCTTTGTTATTTATACTTGATACTCACCTGCGTTATTTTATGAACAACTAGACACAAATAGGAGATTAATTTAAAGACACCACTCACACCAAACTACTCATGACTAAACAATCTTATTTAGAGATAATTAGACACGAGCATAATAAAAATACTCAAAGTAATGCAATAAGAGCAACCATATAACTCTCTCAAGAGTGTTATCAGCGATCTCCAAGGAGTTTGTCGACGTCCAGTACAAGGTACGAGTAGGCCTGTACGAGTCAAGTTCGCTCTTCGACTGAAAGGCCCGGGTGAGGATTTCCAGCAAAAAAGAAGAAGTTAGTAGAACAACTAGTAGAGGGAATCACATAACGACTTACTTGTAGTGATTTGAAGAACTCCAGACAACTCGGGTTGATCATCCGAGATCTGTACAAAGAAGAATTTATCGATCCAGTGGGCACTATTCACGGAACAACCCTTTATTAATGGCTTAAGGTTTTTGGAGTGTCTGGAGAAAAAATAATAACTCTCCTTTGATTGCCTATAGATGTTATACAACTCGGACCATTCCCAAACAGTGGGTTCTCCGAGACCAGAATCGTGAAAGATCATAAGTGTTGCCCATCATATGCCTCCAAGCCATCAGGGTTAATTGAATCGGGATAATTTTGTAAAAATTTAGCTCTGTTTCGAAAAAAGGATGTAGCGAAAGTCTAATTCCATATTTAAATAATCGGGCGAAGAAGACCATAATGTTGAGTTTTGTATAGAGAAAGCCTTTATTACAATGAGTATACATTCAACAGTATTTCCTATAAGTTAAACAAACTTACATGCGATTAACAACGGTATCCTTTTATCTCACCGATAAGGATGATCATACGGCGTGTTGTAGATTGCAGAAGAAGTATGCTCACTTGACCTAGTGAGATGTAAATATTGTCACAGCTGAGACAGCGTACGAGGATAAGTCTATCGGTATAGGCTGCAATACAGATTACTTGATATGCTGGTACGTGTGGTTGCGTATTGATCGGACTACAGTGAGATGTATTCTACTGTCTAACATCAGAGAATACAAGATCTCAATCTTGATTGAGCCCAAACCCTAACGAAGGTTCAGGGGTATGCACGAGTTGACTGTTGCTTTGACTTGCCATGGTGGAGAGCCCGAGTAACGTGCTCGTATACTCGCATCTTGGGTAACAACAGTTTGTGTATTACATCCTGAGACTGGATCTAGGTAACCATATCCGAGTAATAGGATGGGGACATTCCCTGAGGAGCTCAATAACATTCATCGTGCTAAAGTCCTGCAGGCTGATTAAGTTCAAGCACGAGTGATAAGGTTCGAGTGGTACTGCTTATGAAAATAAGATATTAATTAATTGTGGTAGCTTATCATAAGCTCCAATAAATTAATGAATATCCATTAACCTTAAATATGGGGATTCTCAAGTAAATGCAGCCCGTTCTCATAACGTGGTAATAAAGGGGCATATCAGTATTAATTCTGTGGTGAAAAGGAATTAATATTAATTAATTAATTGTGTCATGGGTTGTGGACATGGGAATTAATTAATTCATAGGCCCACTTTATTATTTGCATTAGGTCTCAGGTTAGACCCAATTAAATATGCTGAAAAGATGCCCAGTAGCCCATTAGGGTTTTAACCTTAGGTCTATAAAAATAGACAGTTCTCTCTCTAAAACCCTAGCCACTTTATCACAAATTCAAATCAATTGAAACCCTAGGAGAGAGAGAGAGAGCAGGGGCGGCGCCTCCAGTGTGTTTGGGAGACGAAGAAATTCGATTCCGACTTTCACATTCACAATCCTGTGGAATCCTCACCAGTAGCAGGATTGAACAATATTGGGATATAGATCTAAAGATCTAATCTGGAGAACAGATTCATTTTTCTTTTCTCTTTTGTTTAATTAAATCTAGGAATTAGATCTATTGCTAATTTTTGTTTTCGCATATTTAATTAAATCGCGTGGTTGAATTAAGGGATTGGAATTCAAACGCGAAAGATCAGATCTGAGACTACGGAGTTAAGGTAAACTCGTATCCACTGCATTGAATTCATAGAAGCATGCTAGGGTTGATTGAATTGGTAATTGTTCTCAACATCCATGAACGGTCCGGCTTATTTGGATTGGCGCTTCGGTACGCCATGAAATCCCTACAATTGGTATCAGAGTCTGGTCTATTTTCATGGCTCTGTTGGATGAGCAATTAATTTGATTATGCATGTATGAATTATTTAATTGATGTGGAAGGTTGATTTTTGTTCCTCGTGGCAACCCGTTCAATTTAATCCGTGGTGGTTTATCCGTGTTAGGATTAAATCGGTTTTGTAAAATCACGAGAAAATTCGTGATTAGATTTGATAGGCAAAATTGTAATAGAATAGTCTATTGTAATGTTTTATTTTCAAATCTATAATTGTGCGGGTCGAAAAACGAAGACGGAGACCGGCGAGGCGATGGCAGTGCACGACGATAGCAGGTGGCCGCGCGCAACGTGCAGCCACAACAGAGCAGCGCAAGGCAGCGGCGCACGACGACAGGCAGCTGGCCTGCCGCAATGTGCGGTCGCGGCCGACACAGCGGCGGCGGTGCAGCCGTGCGGGCCGAGGGCTTGCGTCGGCGAGCGACGTGCGACGCGGCAGCGCAGCCACGCGGGCAGGCGGCCTGCGGTGGTAGTTGCGCATGGCAGCAGGCGTGCGGCGACGTGTGTGCGATGCACGGCTAGTCCTGGCGGCGGCGGTGGCTGTCGGCTGGTGGTTGCTGCTACTACGGATGTGGCTCGAGGTTTGACGGTTGGTGCAATTCGGTTGTAAACCCTAGGGTTTGCAGTTGGATTGTGGGACCAATTTTCAAATCTCAAAACCCTAGATCCAAGAAGATTTGGAGTTATCCAAATTTGAAATTCAAATTTCAATTTTTGTAATAGATAAGATTTTATTTTCCTGTTTTCGGGCCACAAGGTATTTTTGTTTGTCTTAATTGTTATCGTATGATATGTGATTTATTATTTGCGTAATAAGCATGTGTAGATAATAGGAAAGAATGTTTTACTGCTTTATTATTTACACTTTAAATAACATGCTTATGTGATTAATTTCTTGTCAGATTATGTTTTGAATTTTCGGGCTTGTTTAATTACATGCAAAAATTTGGGAAAATATAATGACAAGAAATTATTTATGTGCGCATTTAAGAAACCTTTTGAATCAAAAATACTAAGCGGATTTTTTAAAATCAATAGACCTCCACAAAGTGATCCTAGGCTATAAATGTATCTCCCGTCTTAGTAAACGTCTACGAGTGCAGCTTGCTGATTCCCGGAGGCGCATGGGTTGCAGTTGTTGGGATTTCTAGATAAACAATTTAAATAATGTGAATAGTGGGAGAGTTTTGCGTAAACGTCTACGAGTGTAGCTTGCGTAATTCTCTCTTATAAGTATTATAGGATTGATTTAAATTATAGATAACGAAGGCTTTAAGGGTCGTGCAGTATGGTTACGCGTCATGCCAAATTGTCTCTTTTGGCTGGAGTTAAATTTGTGGTTAAGTGATTAGGCTTATCTTAGAATATAATGCAGTTGCTGCTTTCCTGTTCTTGAGAGATGGCTTGGTCTAAGGTTTTACACTAATTATTAGTTTCATATGTCTAAGGATTCCTGACATGGTATGAAATTAAAGGATTGAGGCTTAAAACCCGTAGTCTGGTTGAGGGTGACATCATAAACGTCTACGAGTGTAGCTTGCGGTGGGACCTCTTGGGCTATTAGTGGAAAACATTTGTATTTGATTTATCAAGAGGTTTTCAATGCATTTGTTTTTCTAATGTCCTGCATGTATGTTCTTATTAAGATTATTTATTTGTTTTAGATATGTCTATGTTTACTATTGATCATATTATTGCTCTCAATCCCTTAACTGGTCCGAACTTCCCTGAATGGAGTTTTTGCATCAAACACATCCTATATCTCAAAAATCAAACATATGATCTTTTCATGGATCCACTTGTGTCTGGCTATGATGAAGTTTGCGAACTTGAGCTTGAGTTTTATGATAGATGGGAAGAGGCCGACGATTTTGCCTATTGGCTTATCACGGCTGGCCTACCTAGAGAATTGAAACACAACTATGAGAACTTCAATAGGGCTGGAGAGATTTGGAAGGATCTCTTGACGGCTTATGGTAATGTGGAGTGAACTATTAACTATATACTTGTGCACGATCTTATGTGCAAGAAAATTGTTGAGGATAGTTCGGTGACAGTGCACATGATGTCTATGATTGAGCTCATGAGACAGTTCACTGTGCGGGGAGGTAATATCAGTGCTCGATGCGAGATTGATATCATCCTGAATTCTCTTCCGGAATCCTACCATGATTTCAAGGTAGTTGCTGCTGCAAGAGGAGAGTATGCTCTGTATGAGCTGCTTGAGGACCTTGTAGTGGAGCAATCTTCCATGCATGCACGGAAACCTGCTCTGACAGTTTCCAGTAACAGTTCGACAACCTCTAAGGTTGGAGAAGATGGTGCTGAAAGCAAGTTCAGAAAAGCAGGCAGTGAAAGCAAATCAAGGAGGGTGAAGAGAGTAAGAGTCACTCCAAAGAAAGACAGGTGTGCTGGGTGCGGAAAGGTGACTTGTCCTAATGCTAAGGGACAAGGTACGCCATTTGTATTTGTAACGGAAACATGTTTCGCATCGGTTTCTACTTATTCGTGGGTAGTGGATAGGAGCTACTGACCATGTTTGTTACACTTTGCAGGGGTTCACACCGAGGAAGGTGCTGAAGAATGACGAGGTTACCATCTCAATGGGGAATGCAACGCGAGTGAGTGCAGCAGCCATTGAAGATTTCACCTTGTACTTTGATGATTCTGTTCTGACTTTGAGAGATGTTTTATATGTATCGGATTTTTGGCGGAACCTTATTTTAGTTTTCAAACTTTATGTTGATAAATATTCAGTTATTTTTGATAGTGGTGTTTCTATCATTGGTAATAACGTTGTTATCTGTTTTGGAATGCTGAATAACTCTCTCTTTGTCATTAATTGTCATTGTATGACTTCCACGAATGTTGCATGTAATTCATCTGTAATTGATAATCCTAGAAAGAGAAAGTTTATTTATTCTGATGAGGATCTTACATATCTCTGGCACTTGAGACTGGGTCACATCAACCTGAAGCGGATTCAGCAACTTGCAGATGACGGTACATTCGACTTAGTCAGGCCTGTACCTTATCAAGTCTGTGAATCCTGCATCGGGGGAAAGATGTCTTCTAGGCCTTTCAAGGCTAGTCAGTTTCGAACATAGGATGTGTTGGAATCGATCCATTCTGACTTATATGGGCCCATGTCTGATAAGTTCATATTTTCACTAACTTATCAATGTGTTTCTTTAGTATTTTAGTGTTTTTAGAGCATTTTATTCACTTTTGCATGCATGATAGGGTTATTGCACGTTAGATGCTCGTGATGGTGTGTTTTGCAGGTTTTGGATAAAAAATGACTAAGGAAGGAATGAAGCCTGAGGAAGAAGTCTCGGCTTCGACGCGTCGATCGAAGTTAAGAGCGAGGAGTGCTCGGCATGAAGGGCTCCACCTCGATCGGCGCTGGCGTGCATCGATTGAAGTTGACAAGAATTCAAGGCTCGACGTGAAGGTCGATCCGAACCTCCACGTCGACCGATGTGAGGCCACATCGGTCGATGTTGACCCATATCTGGCAAATTTTCCTTGGTTTTAAGATAGATTTGTATCTTAATTCCTAGGCCTGATAGGATACATCCAAGACAACTATAAATAGCCCTCTCTAGGTCGAAAATTAGTGTGTTAGATTTGAGATTTTATTAGAGAAAAAGACTATAGCAGCAATTTAGTATTTTGAGTTTATTTTCGCATTTGGATTGCATTGCGGCAACAATTCAAGATTATTCCGGATTCGAGTTTTTCTTTATGCAGGATTATTTCAGGTTTTATCTTTTTATGTTAATTCTGATTATGTTTTTGCATAGCTAAATCTTCTATAGATTCTAGGGTTTCAAATATTATGCCGATATATGATTAAATTGAATTAATTGTCTTTCTGATTCATGGTTTATGAAAACTATGACTTATTACGATCTTGATTTACTGGCCATAAGTTAGGAATAATTCAGTTGAAATTTAGAGACTTAAAAGGTAATGGATTTCAATGGAACATGTTTTCATAATACAAATTGTTTTTCTTGTCTGAAAAGAGAGAATCAATTGTAGGAATACATCTGTAGGTCTAATTGGAGTTAATTATATTTTCTTGAGACTGAAAAAGGTAGAGTAAATTAATGAATCAACTTTGTTAATTGTCCTCAACAGAAATTCATAATACTTTTCCGATGTTCCACTACGAAGAAGAATGAAAATTGACGATTAATCGATTCATAATTACATGTATGGTATAATAGGTAGAAAGCCCTAGGATCTATGTTTCTCATATTCGAATTTCAAAACCGTTCACAATTTAGTGTTTTATTTTACTGCTTTATTTCAATCTTGGGATTCAACTACAAAATTCTGTTTTCTATTTTCCTAATCAATATTCCAAAAATGATTGATTTAGTACTTAGGGTTTATTCGTTACTTCACTCCTCTGGGATTCAATAATTTTATTTCATCACTATATTATTAGCTTAGCTAAATTGCTAGTCAAATAATTTTAGCGATCAATGTCCACACAGGCTCGTGGAGGGTATGAGTACTTTGTCACTTTCATTGACGATTACTCGAGATACGGATACATTTACCTGCTTCGCTACAAGTCTGGATGCTTTGAGAAATTCAAAGAGTTCAAGGTTGAGGTAGAAAAGAAGGTCGGGAAAACTATCAAGTACTGCGATCTGACCGCAATGGCGAATACCTCGGTAACGAGTTCCTGTAATATTTATCAAATCATGGGATTACATCCCAGTGGACTGCACCGGGTACTCCCTCGAAAAATGGTGTAGCCGAAAGAAGAAATAGAACTCTTTTGGAGATGGTGAGATCAATGATGAGTTATGCAAGCTTTACCCATTTCATTTTGGGGATACGCATTGAAAACAACGGCTTACATCTTAAACTTGGCGCCTTCTAAATTGGTTCCTAAGACACCCTGTGAGCTCTTACTTGGACGCAAACCCAGTTTGTGCAAGTTTAGAGTATGGGGTTGTCCGGCACACGTGCTGACGAAGGAACCTGATAAGTTAGAAAGCATGACCAGGGTAATGCTATTTATAGGGTATCCTAGGCAAACGAAAGGTGGTTACTTTTACTTTCCTGAGAGTCAGAGAATCGTTGTTAGCACCAATGCTAGATTCTTGGAGGACGAATATGTGAGAAACCACAAGATAAGGAGTGATATAGTTCTTCAAGAAATTGAAGATGAGAATGCAATTCCAAGGGAAGGGGAACGTGTGAATGTGGGTGCACCTGTGAGAGGTACCGCACCACCGGCGCGTTCTTTAGTGCAAGGTGCAGAACTACAAGTTGCTGCACCAACTGCTGACACGAAACCGATGCCTCGTCACAGTGGGAGAGTTATTTTCCAGCCAAAAAGGTACATGTTCATGGGTGAGTCTTCGGACTTGAGCCCTGAAGACGGACATGAGGACTCTCACCCACTGACCTACGAAGAGGCAGTGCAAGACAATGATGTTGCGAAGTGGCGCATCGCCATGGATTCTGAGATTGAATCCATAACCGCTATGGATGTATACCAGAAAATTGTGCTGCCTGATGGCTTTAGGGCCATAGGGTGCAAGTGGGTATACAAGAGAAAGAAAGGAGCGGATAGAGAAGTTACGGCGTTCAAAGCCAGGCAAGTGGCAAATGGTTATAGTCAGAAAGAGGGTATAGATTATGATGAAACCTTTTTCACCCATAACCATGCTCAAATCCATCCGGATACTTCTTGCCATAGCAGCGTATTTGGACCTCGAGATTTGGCAAATGGATGTCAAAACTGCTTTTCTAAACGGTTAACTTGAAGAAGGTAGGGAAATCTATATGCAGCGACCCGAGGGTTATATGCGCAAGGGCGAAGAACATCTTGTCTGCAAGCTTACGAAGTCCTTGTATGGACTTAAGCAACCTTCAAGGTCGTGGAGCTTACGTTTCAACAATGTGATTAAATCTTATGGATTTTCACAGTTGGAGAATGAAAGTTGTGTTTACCGACTTTGTGTTAGTGGGAGCTTGGTTTTCCTTGCAATGTACATGGACGACATACTCCTATTTGGAAATAACGAGGGAGTGATGTTGGAGATTAAACGTTGGTTATCCGAACAGTTCCACATGAAGGATTTGGGAGAAGTTGGGTACATCCTTGGGATTAAAGTCTTACGGGATCGTAAGAGAAGGATGTTAAGCTTATCCCATGCATCATATGTGGATACTGTGATTGCCCGGTTCAGCATGCAACTCGCCAAGAAAAGCTTGCTACCTTTTAGACCTGGCGTACATCTTTCTACTAGGCAGTGTCCTGTGACACAGAGTGACAAAGATGAGATGAGTTTTGTACCATAAGCATCTACGGTGGGTATCCTCATGTATGCAATGCTGTGTATCAGGCCTAATATTTGTTATGTCGTTGGCATGGTAGCAAAATATCACTCTAACCCTGGACAGGCGCATTGGACTGCGGTAAAGCACATCCTCAATTATTTGAAGAGAACTAGGAATTATCGCCCGGTTTATCAAAATAAGGATTTGTGACCTATGGGTAACACAGTATCGGATTTCCAAGGGGACCAGGATGAGATGAAATCAACCTCAAGTTATGTGTTTACCTTGGGAGGTGGGGCTGTATCTTGGAGGAGCGCAAAGCAGAAATGCATTGCTGACTCCACCATGGAGGTAGAATATATCGTCGCCTCCGAAGCTTCGAAAGAAGGGTTATGGCTCCGTGATAACTCTCATAAAGAGTTATCTTTTGATCTCTTCTTCTATACTTTGGATGTTGTTTTGAATAAGATAGTTCTCATTTAGAGTCCTTTATGATCTTATTTGTATCTTTGTGTTCATTGCACTTTGTTTTAGCCATTTCGAATTTTAATAAGTTTTTGCAAGCTTTTGTGAGTTCTTTTGACCAGTATTGGAATGTTAGTGCTTATCAGTCGCAATGTGGCTAGTAGTGATGCTAGAGCATGTGAAATGCAAAAGAGCTGGACAAAGAAGATTCTCTCTCCGGGACCACTTGAAGACAAGGATCAAACACTTTTGTGATCCTTTCTGCCGAAGGGACAGATGTCGAGCATGGAGCCGAAATATTGTCTGAAATGAATAGAGACAGCTCTACACATGGAAGGATCTCAAGGAGAAGAAAAGAATCAAGGGTGAAGAAGAACAAGGATGAGAAATATCAATCAAGGGGGATACTTTTTGGATAACACACGAACACAATTGAAGAGAATAGCTTGCTTCGGAGAAAAGCCATCAGCCGTGGGAGATCATCACTACAGACCGTCATTTTAGTTTTCTTTTGAGTTTGTAATCATGGTGAATGGTTTCCACTTTTATTTTGTTTACTTCGCAAGTAGGAGCTAAATCCCTTCACACTTGGGTTATCGAATTATCGAATGTTTATTCGAGCTTGATTGCATATTGGAATTATGTCTTGTTATATCTGAGTTTATATTTGATCTTGATTTGTTTGATTTCCTGAGCACGAAAGTGGAAATAAGTAACTCACCTATGGAGACCGGAAGGAGAAATAGGAAGAGAAGCTCATAGATAATTACATTATTTGCATAGGCATATGAGATAGTGTAACTTAGAAAGAACCAGATCTAGGATTTCCTCATCTTAATATTGTGGAAAGCATAAGCATATGATGCACAATAGAAAGGTGTAGATCTAGTAGAACGGAAGTTTGCTAGGCAATTTAAAGAAGGTTCCTAAGATTCCGAGAAAAGCGAGACATAAGCTTCAGCATGTATGAAAGTGACAGTGAACAATGTCCATAACCGGAGTGCATTTCTTTCTATTGTTATAAACCTAGGCTTTTATGATTATATTGTGGTCGGAAGAAATATTGGTGATCTTTGTTTTGTTCCGAATCATTATATATGCTTATTTTGATGGATTTATATACTAAAAACATTATGATTGGTATATTATGTACAAGGTCGATTGGTTAATATACTATTCATCATAAATATTGTATGTTCATCTCCTGTCTGAATTAACAAACATGTGTCGCAAACATAATTATCCTCTTATCTCGTCGATAGGGAGATCATACGGTGTGTAGTAGATCACGGAAGATCGTATGAATCATTTAACCTAGCAAGATATAAATGGTTATCACAGCTGAGATAGTTCCAGGATAAACTGTCGGTGTAGGCTGCAGCATACGCAGTAATAAGCATCTTATCTTGGATGGCTTGATATGCTGGTGTGGGGCACACATTGATAAGGACCTAAGTCGAGATCGATTCTTTTATCTGACATTAAAATAATCTAGATCTCTATGGCTTGATGAGATCCTAAGCCTAAATGAAGGTACAAAAGTATACACAGATTGTGTATCACTTTGAGTTGCAGTGGAAGGCTCTAGTTGAGCTTGTATATCTGTATCTTGGGTAATAGCAGTTTGTGTATGATTGTTTGGTACTGGAACTAGGTAACCACATCCAGTATATGATGGTGACATTCCTTAAGCAGCTCAAAAGGTTCGTTATGCTAAAGTCTTGCAGGTTGATTTAGTTCAAACATAAGTGAAAAAGTTTGGGTGGATAGACTCATGAACATAAGATGTTAATTAATTGAATAGCTTGTCAGAGCATAAATTAATTAACGAATGTCTGTAACCTTAAATGTGGGGATATACCGAGCCCATGCAACCCGTACCTCAAAACGTGGTAGCAAATAGGTAGGACAATATTGATTCCCTGATGGAATGAATCAAAATTAATTAATTAATTATATTCTGGGTTGATATGAGAATTAATTCATTGATAGGCCTTATTTGCTATTTGTATTCTGGTCGCTGGTCTAGCCCATGAAAACTCAGGCCCAGTAGAAGTCCAAAATTTTCCTATAAATAGGCCTCAGGTTCTCAGACCACAAGACACACCACATCATAAGATCATATGTTGCAACACAGCAAACTAGTATATTGGGAGCTGTGGTGATCGACTAGGTCTGAGAACGAGGAGGAAATTCTTCTTCTCAACCGGGAAAGGAATCCGAAGGGAATCTTCACCAGATATTCAGATTAGAGTTGGGATACAGATCAGAAGATCAGATCAGGAGGATCGTGTTCTTTCTTCTCTCCCTCTTGTTTTGGAAAATTACTTATTAATTTTCATATATTTATTTCCCTAATCTGTTTGGAATAAATCTTGGTGCATGGGAAAAAGGAACGAGGATCAAATCTCTACGCACTCGTTCTTCAGGTTTCTACAATCCAGGTATTCCGCAAAAACCCCCTTATGCATAATCAATAGGAGCATGCTAGGATTAATCATAGGCATAGCAATTTATTTTTGATATTCCAGTTATCGATCTTGGCAAACGGATTAAATGATTCAGTTCACAAATACTTTCTATTGGTATCAGAGCCAGGTTAATTATTTGGCTCTATCGGAAAAAAATAATATTGCCTATAATATGCATAATAATTATTATTGAGTGAATGCATGAATGGATTTTGGATTGTATGATTGTGTTTTTGTTCCTCGTGGTTCTCGGGTTAATCTGCCCTTTTATAAGGATTCATTTTTCACCCACGAGATAAATATGTGGTTAGATTAAATTCCAAATTGCATTAGGATGTTATTCCATGTAATTTTTCAATATTAAAATTAAATCTATAAAACGGAGAATGAAGAACACGAAGAACATGAAGAACGAAGGGCCGCACACGATGCACAACAGCACCGGCACGGTAGCAGGCTATGCACGGCGGTGGCGCAGCTGCTGCGAAACCCTAGGGTTTCCAGCACGCGGCCTGCGCGCGCACGACAGGCAGCAGCCGCGCGGCCACAGCCAGCCAGGCAGGTGCGGCGGTCACCGGGACGACAACGCGATGGGGGGCGAAGGCTGGGACAGCGTCGTGCAGCGACCAAGGTGCGAGAGACGCGCGCGGCGCAGCGGAACCTTAGATTCTACGCGCGCATGCGGGGATTTTGTGTAGCTCTGTGTGCAGCAGCCGGCGGCGCTCCCTTCTCCCTCGAACGGCATCGGCGGTGGCAGGTGGTGAGGCACAGCAGCTCGGGGAGATGGGATGCGGGTTGGGGGCGACACGGTGGCAGTGGTTCACGCGCAGTTCTTGTGCTGCACCCCTTGCGCGTTTCTTCAGTGAGCTATGGGTGGCGACAGTGGAAAAGAGACGGCCGGCAGTTCGGGCGATGACGGCGCAGGCCGGGGCGACGACCGGAGGAGGTGAATCGCGGGCTGCTGCCATGCGACATGCATGCATGGCTGCTGCACGATTCCAGTAGCCCTCACGACTGCGGTGGGTCGCCGATGCTAGTGGTTCGCCGGTGGTGGCCCGTCGGGCCAAGTTCTCGCGGACTATTGGGCTTGCAATGTGTGCCTGGGCCCGCAATTCGGTTAACTGGCCCAGTTGTCCAATTTTCTGATGGATCAAATCTTGGAGGCCCAATTTTCAGAAAATAAAGTCAGATCACAGTCCAAGTAATGGGAGCCCAGTGGAAGATCTGTGAAATAATTCTAAATTGTAATAGATATGATTATTTCTTAATTTCGTATCATGAGGCCACGGGGACATTTTTTATTTGCTTTATTATTTGTCTTCGTATGATATATATATATATATATATATATATATATATATATATATATATATATATACATAA
>JAPKLW010000056.1:720302-751521 GCA_026898455.1 Plectranthus barbatus | reverse complement strand
TTAGCATAGGTTTACATTACTTGCCTAGTTGATAAAAAACTACTCAATGATTGATTTTGCCTAGCTATAAGAACTTTGCCGTAGTATCCCGGTACTCTAGTAGGCGAAACGGAGAAGAACCTGGATTTGATATTTTATTCTTTGTGTAGTTGAGAGTTTAATTCCATTGAACTTTTAGCCGCATCAGACATCTATATGCAACAGCCAGAAGGTTATGTGCGGAAGGGCGAAGAACATTTGGTCTGGAAGCTTAAGAAGTCGTTGTATGGACTTAAGCAAGCTTCACGGTCATGGAATCTACGTTTGATGAAGTGATTAAATCCTATGGATTTTCACAATGTTCAAACGAGAGTTGTGTGTATCGTCTATATGTAAGCGGAAGCGTGGTGTTCCTTGCACTTTATGTAGATGATATTCTCCTATTTGGCGATAATGTGGAAGTATTATTGGGCATAAAGGAGTGGTTATCCGAACAGTTTCATATGAAGGACCTTGGGGAGGCAAGATACATCCTAGGGGTAAAAGTATTGCGGGAGCGCAAGCAAAGGATGCTGACCTTGTCTCAAGGGTCATATGTGGATACTGTGATTGCCCATTTTAACATGCAAACTGCCAAGAAAGGTCTGTTACCCTTCAGGCATGGCATACATCTTTTCAAGGATCAGTGTCCGGTGACACAAAAGGAGAAAGATGAGATGAGAAATGTGTCATATGCATCGGTCGTGGGGAGCCTCATGTATGCAATGCTATGTACGAGGCTAGATATCTGCTTTGCTGTAGGCATGGTAGCAAGATATCAGTCTAACCCTGGACAGGCGCATTGGACCGCGGTAAAGCACATACTCAAATACTTGAAAAGGACTAGAGACTATTATCTCGTCTATCAGTGTGAGGAGTTGTGCCCTGTGGGTTATACGGTTTCAGATTTCCAGGCAAACCTAGACAAAAAGAAGTCCACCTCTGGCTATGTGTTTACATTGGGAGGTGGGGCCATATCATGGAGGAGTGCAAAGCAGAAGTGCATTGCTGACTCCACCATGGAAGTAGAATATGTGGCAGCTTCTGAAGCTTCGAAAGAAGCAGTATGGTTTCGAAACTTCCTTCTAGAGTTGGACATGATTCCTAAGTTTCCCAAGACTATCACGGTATATTGTGATAATTCGGGTGCTGTGGCTAATTTAAAGGAACCACGAACTCACAAAGCTACAAAACACATTGAGAGGAAGTACCATATTATACGAGAAATCATAGCAGGGGATGATGTGCTGGTAGAGAAGATTGATACAAAGAATAATCTAGCGGGTCCATTCACAAAAGCTCTGCCTCAAAAGGTCTACGAGATGCATGTACATAACCTTGGGCTGAGGACAAAGCCATCCACATAGAATGATTGATGTAATAGCTAGATTAGTTTAGACGCATTATACTCTGGAAAGCAACTGTATAATGCTTTGAGTATAAGTGGGTGATTGATGGATTTATATACTGAAAGCATTATGATTGGTATATTATGTACAAGGTCGATTGGTTAATATACTATGCATCATAAATGTTGTATGTTCATCTCCTGTCTGAATTAACAAACATGTGTCGCAAACACAATTATCCTCTTATCTCGTCGATAGGGAGATCATACGGTGTGTAGTAGATCACAGAAGATCGTATGGATCGTTTGACCTAGCGATATATAAATGGTTATCACAGCTGAGACAGTTCCAGGATAAACTGTCGGTGTAGGCTGCAACATACGCAGTAATAAACATCTTATCTTGGATGGCTTGGTATGCTGGTGTGGGGCACACATTGATAAGGACCTAAGTCGAGATCGATTCTTTTATCTGACATTAAAAGAATCTAGATCTCTATGGCTTGATGAGATCTTAAGCCTAAATGAAGGTACAGAAGTATAAACAGATTGTGTATCACTTTGAGTTGCAGTGAAAGGCTCTAGTTGAGCTTGTATATCTGTATTTTGGGTGATAGCAGTTTGTGTATGACTGTCTGGTACTGTAACTAGGTAACCACATCCTGTATAGGATGGTGACATTCCCTAAGCAGCTCAAAAGGTTCGTTATTGTTGGTCCCGAAATATCAGAGTCGTCGTGTTTGAAATCTTAACACGAAATGCAGCGGAATAGATTAACGTCACTTGCACTTAATATCGTTATCAGCAAAATGTTTTCTTAGTCCCAGTTGTTGTTTAGCTTAGTTTACAGATATACACTAGCAACTCTGTTGCTAGGTTTTAAATCAATCTTTGAACAGTAAACCAATAAAACAGTAAGTAAAGCAGTAAATGAACACAAGATTTATAGTGGTTCGATCAAATAGATCTACGTCCACTCCTTAGCAGAATCGCTAAGAATTTCACTAGAAAAGTATACAGAGTACAAGGAATCGCCTTTCCAGTTAAGTAGGCAGTGAGCTTTCGGCCTGGCTACTTGACAGCTATCCTCCGTGAATCTGAACTTCTCCGAACACAGCTCCGGGCAAGTCAAGGGCACACCTTCGTAAAACTTGTCCTTTGCTAATGAGGCGTTTATAGTTTGCCTCTGAACTTAATAAGCTTGCGGCTAATGCCCGTGTGAGTCACAATCTTTCAAGAGTGACTGTTGGATTCTTTTCTGAAAGAAATGAATCCCAATGATTGAGATATCCTTGAATGCAATCAGGACTATCTTTAATGGAGTGTCAGTACTTCAATGAACGACACCACAGGTTGTTGAGAGTCTTCAGATAGACTTTAAGATGGCTCTCAACTGACTACTTTTAAGGATCACTTTGTCAAGGGAATCTTTTGCTTGAGCGTTCGTGAGTAAAGTGATAAGAGCACTTGTAGATTTGTAAAAGCAGTAGTTTATCTAGTTCTTGAATCTGCCTTTTATAGTTGGAGATTCAAAACTTTGAATCTCCATACCCGTTAGACACAACGGCTTCTTCCTCCAAGAATGGATTAAACTGATAGAACGCCTTTCTGAGTAGAGACGTACTTCCCAGATTACTTAGGGAAAGTTTCGTCCCTTGTGCGTCCTTTTTTGTCAGAGTCGCAGTCCGGCTTCAACGTTGCTATAGGTATATTCCTTGAGATCCTTTGACTTGTATTATATGTGATTCTTCATTGATTTCTGAACCGTCCGAATGCTAATTCCTTAGCATTCTAGTGATCTTTTCACCAAAGTGCTAGCTCCCTTGTTCGCCAGCTTCTCTAGCAATCTGTGAGTTTGATGCTGAAACCATCTTATCTTTTCTGCTAGGGATTCTTCATAGCACACTAGTCTATTACAACTCGATGTTCAACTTATACAGGACTTTTACAAGTTGTGTTAGACTCTCTAGATTTCAGCAAATGATCGGCCATCTAGATAAGGTTTGATCCAACAAAACCTTTTACAAATAAGTCCTAAGGGAGATTTTAGGAATAATTCCCAACAGTTATGCTAAAGTCCTGCAGGCTGATTAAGTTCAAGCATAAGTGAAAAGGTTTGAGTGGATTGACTCAGTAATATAAGATGTTAATTAATTAAATAGCTTGTCAGAGCTTAAATTAATTAACGAATGTCTGTAACCTTAAATGTGGGGATATACCGAGCCCATGCAACCCATACCTCAAAACGTGGTAGCAAATAGGTCGGACAATATTGATTCTCTGGTGGAATGAATCAATATTAATTAATTAATTATATTCTGGGTTGAATATGAGAATCAATTAATTGATAGGCCTTATTTGCTATTTTCATTCTGGTCCCTGGTTTGGCCCATGAAAACTCAAGTCGAGTAGAAGTTCAATATTTTCCTATAAATAGGCCTCAGGTTCTCAGATCACAAGACACACCACATCATAAGATCATATGTTGCAACACAACAAACCAGTATATTGGGAGTTGTGGTGATCGACTAGATCTGAGAACGAGGAGGAAATTCTGCTTCTCAACCGGGCAAGGAATCTGAAGGGAATCTTCACCAGATATTCGGATTAGAGTTGGGATACAGATCAGAAGATCAGATCAGGAGGATCGTGTTCTTTCTTCTCTCCCTCTTGTTTTCGAAAATTACTTATTAATTTTCATAGATTTAATTCCCTAATCTGTTAGGAATAAATCTTGGTGCGTGGGAAAAAGGATCGAGGATCAAATCTCTACACACTCGTTCTTCAGGTTTCTACAATCCAAGTATTCCTCAAAAACCCCCTTATGCATAATCTAGGAGCATGCTAGGATTAATCATAGGCATATCAATTTATTTTTGATATTCCAGTTATCGATCTTGGCAAACGGATTTGGTGATTCAGTTCACAAATCCCTTTATATTTTTGCTTTGAGTAAGAGTTAGTAACAACCTCCCTTTATTGCAAGTAATTCAAAGTGCACGGTTTAACTTACGCTCTCTAGGGTACGATATCTGGTCTCTAGGACTATATTACTTGTCGATTGCGTATACTTGCGCATGGTTCTATAGGTACACTATAGCACACAACACTCGGGAACTACCTTTTAGAGTTGGATGTGATTCCGAGTCTGCCTAAGAGTATCATAATCCATTGTGACAACTCTGGTGCAGTGGTGAACTCGAAGGAACCACGGACTTACAAGGCGAGCAAACACATAGAGAGGAAGTAACATATCATACGAGAGATCGTATCGAGGGGCAATGTACAGATCAATAAGATTGACACTAGAGACGACCTAGCTGATCCATTCACAAAGTGCTTACCACAAAAGGTTTACGAAAGACATATTCGTGGACTAGGTCTGAGGTGGAAGCCTACCACTGACAGTGGTTAATGTGATAGCTGGGCTAGACAGACTGTATGCTCTGTAATAGCGAGTGTAATGCTTTGAGTATAAGTGGGAGATTGTTGGGTTTTGTATACAGAAAGCATTTATTACAATGAGTATACATTCAATGGTATTTCCTATCGGTTAAACAAACTTACATGCGAGTAACAACGATATCCTCTTATCTCACCGATAGGGACGATCATACGGCGTGTTGTAGATCGCAGAAGACAATATGATCACTTGACCTAGCCGAGACAGCGTACGTGGATAAATCTGTCGGTATAGGCTGCAGCATAGTCAGAAAGAAGTAATCTGTCTTGATTACTTGATATGCTGGTACGTGCGATTGCTTATTGATTGGACTACAGTGAGATGTATTCTACTATCTGACATCAGAGAATACAAGATCTCAATCTTGATTGAGTCCAAACCCTAACGAAAGTTCAGGGGTATGCACTGGTTGACTGTTACTTTAACTTGCCATGGTGGAGAGCCTGAGTAACTTGCTCGTATACCCACATCTTAGGTAACAACAGTTCGTGTATTACAGCCTGAGACTAGAGCTAGGTAACTATATCCGAGTAATGGGATGAGAACATTCCCTGAGGAGCTCAATAACATTCATCGTGCTAAAGTCCTACAGGCTGATTAAGTTCAAGCACGAGTGATAAGGTTTGAGTGGTATTGCTCAGGAAAATAAGATATTAATTAATTGTGGTAGCTTGTCAGAAGCTCCAATAAATTAATGAATGTCCAATAACCTTAAATATGGGGATTCTCAAGTAAATGCAACCCGTTCTCATAACGTGGTAATAAAGGGGTAGGTCAATATTAATTCAGTGGTGGACATGTAAATTAATTAATTCATAGACCCACTTTATTATTTGCATTAGGTCTCAGGTCTGGCCCAATTAAATATGCTGAAAAGAGGCCCAGTAGCCCATTAGGGTTTTTAACCCTAGGTCAATAAATAGACAGTTCTCTCTTTGAAACCCTAGCCACTTTATCAAAAATTCAAATCAGTTGAAACTCTAGGAGAGAGAGAGAGCAGGGGCGATGCCTCTAGTGTGTTTGGGAGACGAAGGAATTCGACTCCGACTTTCACATTCATAGTCCTGTGGAATCCTCACTAGTAGCAGGATTGAACGACATTGGGATACAGATCCGAAGATCTAATCTGGAGAACAGATTCCTTTTTCTTTTCTCTATTGTATAATTAAATCTAGAAATTAAATCTATTGCTAATTTTTATTTCCGCGGATTTAATTAAATCACGTGGTTGAATCAAGGGATTGAAATTCAAACGTGAAAGATCGAATATGAGACTACGGAGTTTAGGTAAACTCATATCCACTGCATTAAATTCATAGGAGCATGCTAGGGTTTATTGAATTGGTAATTGTTCTCAACATCCATGAACGATCCGATTTATTTGGATTTGTCGTTTCGGTTCGCCATAAAATCCCTACACATAAAGCGTAAGGGGCCGATAAGGACATGGTTCGCCCATGGTACAATGGGATTCAAGTGAAATGAAATGTTATATCGGCGAAAGAGGGATTGTAGTATATTGAAATCTAAAAAAGTTTGGGTTGTAAGTAGGACTCCTAGGAAATTGCGATCATAACCAACCAGGAATATCCTTAGAGGGAAGTCATCAAAACTGGATGAACTAGAAAAACTGAAAGAATTGAGGGAGTAAGAAGTCAACGACTTTCTTGATTATCCATTTCTGGAAAATAAATAGGAAGGGTTGGAGGAGTGATATGAAACCCCTCTATCGTCTCCTAGGCTCGCATCTTGGTTCGGTCATAAGGGATAAATGGACTCCATCTCACCAGTCAATAAAACATTCAGCTTCATCGAAACAAACTTGATATCGATAAATTTGAGGGCTATTGTTGTGCCCCAAATTGGCCTTGTCCATTTTGAGCTCATTTACAGGTAAATGAAGTCCAACAAGCAGGGTACAAGCATTTCGCTCTGATCCAAACTAACTTAGTGGGCAGTCGAATCACTCAACTGGCAATACGATTGAACCACGTCAATTGATAGCTGCTCAAAGAACTCGCCGAATTGGATGGTATGGGAAAGATATCGTGAATCCTGTTTCTTGTTTTAACGGGATTTGGCCATATCTGTACTAGATTTATATAGTTCCAAACCCAGAAAAGGTAGAAAAATATTTGGATATATCTTACGATATTTGAACCTAATTTCCTTGTAAGTCTAGGGTTTTCACCCTATAAATATCCCCGTTAATGTTGTAAAAAGGATCAATTTTTCCCTACTTTATTCTCATTAATAAAATTCGGCAGAAAAATTATCATCTCAAGTATTCTTTCTTTGCTTTTATATTATCTCATAAATTTCACCCATCAACAATGTGTAAATTTTAAAAAAATTATCATAACCTCCCATTTGAGTGATTTTTTTAAGTAAGGTTCATATTTCAGTAACAGTCAGTAACATAAGCTGCGAAATTGTGTTGAAGCACAACATCAAATGGATTATCCAAATCAAGAGTTTTTTTTTATTGATACGTACCTAATTAGTAACATTATGAGCAAGTGTATTTTGGGTACGATGCCCCCATGAAAAACAAAATTCCCCAAGCTCGTCAACGGACCCTAGGATGTCAACAATGATTGTACCGAGTGAATTCCTATGAATCTCTTTGTTTTGGAGCTTGGTAATCAAAGCTTGATTATCACACTCAAAACAAACTCTTTGGTATCCTTCTTGTCTAGCAACAATGGCTACCTAAAGACATGCAAGTGCCTCTGTTGATTTCACATCAATGCAATTGACGAGTATCTTGGATGTAATCTTAACTGGATCTTCTTTCCAATTCCTGAAAATCCATGCAATGGGGGGTTTCATTTGGGGTCCAAAGATGCATCTCAGTTAAATTTGAATGATAAAACACCAATCTTGTTGAATCGTAGTTGGAAACGCTCGATGTCTAAGTGTATCCTGCTTGGTTGAGTCCTATTTGTTGATTCATAGTGAAAATGAGATATCCAGATGCTACATATATTGATAAAATCAATCTTTATTATATTTTTCAAATTAAAGAACTATGCAAAGTTGAACAAAACACATAAATTTCGATATTGAATTAGTCTTGAGACTTGCAAAGCCATTTAGTATAAATATGAACATAGATTTATTATGGGTCTCGACGAAATAATAGAGAATCATATATAGCTGCCTTTTTATTACTTGTTGCGTGATAATTATAACAATTTCCTCAAAGTAACTATGCAGTAAATATTATGTTCACTTTGCGATGGTGAATATTGAATTCCGCATCTACGTATAATAATATCGAAGTTTCTGCTGCATGGACAGGGAGGAAATACAACTAGCATTGCAGGAAAAGATTGTTTACACAAATACACACATCTTTGCAAGAATATGGGAGAAGTCAGTTGATGCACAACCAAAATAGCCCACAATAACAGTTGCTCCCCGCCATCGGAACGAGGTATTAAGCATATTTATCTATAGAATATAAGGCGTTGTGACAACCAGAACTGGAAACACGATGTCATGGCCAGATGATGTGCCCTATTACATTGCACACACATTTGCTGGCTGCTGTGGTAGTTTACTGTGATGGGTTACTTCCACTTCTTGAATTTACCTCCGAACATGCCTCCCTTGTGTTTGCCATGCTTACCGAACTTTCCATGTTTGAACTTGCCATGCTTCATCTTCCCATGACCATAATGACCCATGCCGCCCATGCCATGACCTGGTCCGTAGTGGGCAGCTCCATGTCCCCCATGTGCCAAATGTGAAGCACCGTAGGCCACTGCTGCAGCAGCAGCACCTCCTGCTAGGAGTCCTCCAATTGAGGACCCTCCTCCTGAGAAGACATTCTTTTTTGAGATGCCAGCCCGTGTAGTGCATAGACAAATAGAAATGCCATTTTACTGAACTTCACATATATTGCAGCAATGTTAATACAACCCATATAATTGAAAAGAAAAGGACTAGCTTCATCATGCAATGAAGCCGGTAATGCACAGAAGACTAGCACTTCCAGGCATTCAGACTCCACAGCAAGGAAAAGATAAACCTAGATGTCAAATAGATTATCATACTAGATGGATAGCATATGTATCGATTTATCTCTCTGAAATGAACTTAGCAAAATTCAAATGTACGGATTTCATAAAACAAAGAATTCTCATTAGCCAGATATCCCAACTCTAATCACTTCCATCAAATCACAAAAGGCAACAATTTATGCAAGGTAACATATGACTCAACATGTTATGAACTGATGGACACGCATCAACTAGATCACTTTTGACATTCTAAATCACAAGCAACATGATATACAAATTTGACGTTCAGCACCTGAGTGATGTTGACCGGGATAACCAGATGGAGGATAGCCTTGCTGGGGGGGATAGCCAGCTGGTGGGTAGCCAGAAGGTGGATAGCTAGAAGGTGGGTAGCCAGATGGCGGGTAACCTTGTTGTGGAGGATATCCTGCTGGGGGATAGCCTTGTGGAGGGTAGCCTCCAGCTCCTGGTGGATACTGCCCAGGAGGGTATCCCTGCGGCGGATAATGGCCGTGAGAGAAGAGCCCTTTGTCAGATTCATCATGTTTGTCGTGTTTGTCCTTTCCACCTCCCATTTTGCCTGATGTTAAATGATGCTGTCACCTGAACGGCCCAAACCATAAAACAACCAGGGGATCAACATATGTAAGGCATTTGAGAAACTAGCATTCAACTAGATATTGAAAAGTTCATACTTGTCCTTTCAAATCATTTCAAGAAGCATAGCATATTACATCAAATGAAGTTGCAGATCGAATTAACAACGATAGCTCATTGCACCAGAAAAAAAAATCATTTAGTGTATAAAAAAGATTCTGTGAGTTAGAGAGAAATGCTTCTAAAACCCCTCCTCTCACAAAAGGAACTAACATATCAACTAAAATTAGTCTCCCAGTCTATCACCCTCAAACCAGTATAAGTAAGCAACATCACATATTCCGATCTGATTTTGGAGAGTGACGAGGAAAGGAAAAAAAAAAAGAAATGATCAACCAACAAAACACAATTCTTTGCACCAATTAATCCCTTTTCTACAACCAAAATAAAACATATTTTAAATCACGAAGAAGAAACAACCGATCACACAGCTCTGATGGGTTTCCAATCTGATCGCATTTTCACACATTTTCTCTTCAAAGTTAAAATTAGTCGATCCATCCAAAGAAAACAATACATTAACAAAAAGCGACCAAATCTCTACCAAAATCCCAATCAATTCAAAGAACAAGACACATCCAAACCAACCAAACAACAAACGCATGGAATGCATACAATCGCCGAATTCCCGATCTATATACTCACAACTAAAAAAGAGCCGCGTAAGTCAACGATCAACTACCATACACATTCACCACGTATCACACAATAATATCACTAGAAAATTATTTATATATAAAAAAAAAAAACCCATCACGCTATATCATAGAAGTAGAGATTGAGAGCTAATGAGATCACCTTGAAAATCTCTAAAGCGCGCGGTAGAATTGAATGAGAGGAGAAGAAGATTGAAGCACAAATATCTCGCAATTTATAGCAGCAAGATAGCGCCATCTCTATTTGGGAAATCAAATTGAATTAGATACCACGCGTTGCGTAGACGCGTTCATGTCGTGTTTTTATGGGACTTAAATTCCTCATTTCAAAAAATAATAAATTAAATTATAATATTTAATTAATATTATATTAATTAATCGTACTTAGTATTCATTATTTACATTGTATTGGTTAATTTTAATCATTTTTCTTATAAAAATAAAACTCAATCATAATATAGCATTCTATTCTAACTAAATTTATAAGCAAGATTTTAAGTTATTTTAAAAAATTTAATTGTGAATTAATTATTCTTAATAATCAAATATTGGCTCAAGTCCCTTCGCTCGGGATGTAGTGGTTAAAGCACCTTGCCTGTGACTGAGAGGTCACAAGTTCAAGCTCCCAGAGGGACATCTGGGTGTGTGAGTGTGTGTGAGTTAAAGATTAATGTAGACTTATTCCCAAAAAAAAATAAAATATTGACTCAAAACTGAAATCAAATCCTAATAACTGTTATATATTTTAATTTAGTGGAATGAATCCTATGTTAAGTTTGTAAAATTAAAATCTTAAAAATATTAAATATAATTTGATAAGTATGATGAAGGATTGAAAATATAATAAAAAATGTGAGAAAATGAATTTATTTTATTTTATTTTTAATATATAATATACTAATTTAAATCTCATTCCTAAATATCTCCATTATATTTAAATTTATAATCTATAAAACATGGCAATTTTTTTTATCTATTTGTGATCTGTGTTAGATAATTTTATTCTAATTTTTTAATAGTAATGCAACTATTTAAATTCATATAATTATTCTTAGGAAAATTGTGACTTTTTTATATTCTTTTACCACTCCACTTGTATGGGTGGGGGGCAATTTTATTCTATTTTGATAACTTTTCTTGTACAAGTGTGGTTGGAATATGGTAAACTTCCTTTGACTTTATATACTTGAATATTCTTTAAGAATATGCTTTTGTTTCTATTTGGTGTAAGTTTAATATTTAACTAGCATTGCAGCCAGATAATTAATGCGTCAAGATTTCAATTATTTATATTATTAAATCGAATATTATATTTTTAGATAAATATTATGGATAATTAAAATTCGTAAATTACAAAAATTATATCATAACGCATATACTTTATATATATAGTATATATTAGATTATATTAACTTACATTTACTTTGATTAATTTGTAAATTTTATCTTATAATCATACATGTTAGTTTCTTATTTAAAAAATGTTTATACATTATTTTGTTTTTTAATTGAGATATACTATTTAAATGGGGAGTGAGTGTTACGACACGACTCGAAAGTGTAGCGAATTAATCATAGACAAAGTGTTTAACCACTTGCGCTCTAGATCGAAGTTTATATATTATTTTCTTGATATGATAAATTTTACTTCATAATTTATAATTTCTGATGCAAAATTATTTTCATTATTTTTTATTTTGTGAAAAAATTTCAATAGATTTAAGAAAAAATTAATTTTCAACCAATTACTTTTCTTTCTCTCTACATCTTCAAATGGAACTTTCATAACTGATGCATCATAAAGATTGTTAGTGACGTCAATAAATTTAACTGCATACATTTATGTATGCTTTATACATATTATTAAACTTTAACCTCAAACTATTTGATATACAATTTCATATGCTACTCCCACATATATTAAAGATTTATAAACTCAATCTTCATCGTCAGCTCTTTAATATTTTCAATCAAATCAGTATACTACACTATAATGATGACTCTTATGCTTCATAAATAACAATTTTGATTTCCACACAGTTCTCTGAATGATATTGGCTTTTATACGGTGTTGTTTGGTCTTTTATAGTGCATACTTCATACTGATTCATCACAACATGATACTGTTTTGTGTTTGTGAGTTCAGGTCTTCAAACCATAATAACTTCACCATTTGTGTTTTTTAGTACGTAATCATGTTTCGTCTTTGACTATTATCATAAAATTTAATCAACTTAAATAATTTTTTATTCTCTCCATTTTCTTTTACGTGATTGTCAATGTATTTCCTTCATGCACCTTATCCCTTTATTGATTGAACATTTTCGAAGTAATTTGTTTAATGTTGAAATAAATATTCTCAAGCTCAAACATGTTTCAAAATTTTTCAAATTTTCAATGCAACAAAAAGAAACATATATATTCTTGTGTAGGGTATATCACAATAATTTCACAAAATCATACATTTTGAATGAACATTTTGAGAAGATCTTAATTGAAAAATAATTTTTATATACATATAGTGAACCATAAAATATATATTCTAATAAAGAAAAATATAAAATAAAATCTATAACATATTGTCATCATTTTCTTACACTTAAAATACAATCAATTTTCTTAAGAAAGCATATAATCAAATTTTAATATATAATAATTATTACTTCATAATAAATAAACCGTTAGGATTTTTGTTAGAGAAATCCTTCCTTATTTTTGATGTTTTGGTGGGTCAAAGAATGTAAGCCATCTTAGTCAGTTTTTCCAGTTTCTAGAGTTCTAAATTGTAATCCTTGTATAGGATCGATCGAGTTGTAATAAAACTTAGGCTGAAGATCGAGCAATGGAGAATGATCTAGAACTGACTATCAACACGCCTAGCCTTAAATGAAAATTGAGTTGGAGCAATCAGTTTCAGGTCTATCCATACTGACAAGGAGAAGTCAATATGAGGGATTTCCCAAACTGACTAAGGAGAAGTCAGTTTAAGGGATTTCCATACTGATCTGGAGAAATCAGTATGATGGTGTTTCCCATACTATGGAAAGTCAGTATGAGGATTTACCATACTGACCGTGGGAAGTCAGTATGAGGGCTAAGTTGTACTGACTCACAGAAGTCAGTATGAGAAGCCTCTGTTAGACTCAGGCATTTGTAAATGCCTAAGTCAGTACGAGGTTATCCAAACTGGGTTCCTCGGGCTGCAAAGGAGTCTGACAAAAAGTTAGTGTATAGTACACTGACAAATGGGCAGAGTAGAAAGGAGACCTAAGGCATGGGCTACGATTGGACAATATAATTCATGAGTCTAACGTCTGGATTTATGTGTCTAACGGATAGAAATTCAAATTGCCATAGGTTCTACTCTCTATATAAAGACCTGCCCTCTCAACCTTAAACGGTTACCTGAACACAATTCAAAATCTACTACTCTAAAGAGACAAATGGTATATTAAGGTCATCTCTCCCACAAAAACTCTCTTGAAGTTTTTCGTGTTCTAAACATGAGACTTGAGTCTCCGGCTCAAGTTACCCACCGTGCTATCTTCTCCTAGCACGAGGCTGAAGCTTTAAGCTGAAGCTCTATTTGGTGAATTTATCTATTTGAGATATATTCATAGCAGTCAGTTTCCTAGTCTGGGACTCTGAATCTCACGGGCGTATGCTAGCCATCTGTGTTCTGGGAAGAACCTTTAAACATCCACCCACCAGGAAGGAGGATGCGGGGTGTGATGGATTTATATACTGAAAGCATTATGATTGGTATATTATGTACAAGGTCGATTGGTTAATATACTGGGAATCATAAATGTCGTATGTTCATCTCCTGTCTGAATTAACAAACATGTGTCGCAAACGCAATTATCCTCTTATCTCGTCGATAGGGAGATCATACGGTGTGTAGAAGATCATGGAAGATCGTATGGATCATTTGACCTAGCGAGATATAAATAGTTATCACAGCTGAGACAGTTCCAGGATAAACTGTCGGTGTAGGCTGCAGCATACGCAGTAATAAGCATCTTATCTTGGATGGCTTGGTATGCTGGTGTGGGGCACACATTGATAAGGACCTAAGTCGAGATCGATTCTTTTATCTGACATTAAAAGAATCTAGATCTCTATGGCTTGACGAGATCCTAAGCCGACATGAAGGTACAGAAGTATATGCAAATTGTGTATTACTTTGAGTTGCATTGAAAGGCTCTGGTTTAGCTTGTATATCTGTATCTTGGGTAATAGCAGTTTTTGTATGATTGTCTGGTACTGGAGCTAGGTAACCACATCCAGTATAGGATGGTGACATTCCCTGAACAACTCAACAGGTTTGTTATGCTAAGTCCTGCAGGCTGATTAAGTTCAAGCATAAGTGAAAAGGTTTGAGTGGATTGATTCAGGAATAAAAGATGTTAATTAATTAAATAGCTTGTCAGAGCTTAAACTAATTAACGAATGTCTGTAACCTTAAATGTGGGGATATACCGAGCCCATGCAACCCGTACCTCAAAACGTGGTAGCAAATAGGTAGGACAGTATTGATTCTCTGGTGGAATGAATCAATATTAATTAATTAATTATATTCTGGGTTGAATATGGGAATTAATTAATTGATAGGTCTTATTTGCTATTTGCATTCTGGTCCCTGGTCTGGCCCATGAAACTCAAGCCCAATAGAAGTCCAGTATTTTCCTATAAATAGGCCTCAGTTCCTGAGATCTCAACACACCACAAGATCATAAGTTGCACACAGCAAACCAGGTTTTGGGAGCTGTGGTGATCGACTAAGATCTGAGAATGAGGAGGAAATTCTGCTTCTCAACCGGGCAAGGGATCTGATAGAGAATCTTCACCAGATTTTCAGATCGAGTTGGGATACAGATCAGAAGATCAAATCAGGAGGAATTTTCTTCTTCTCTCTCTCCTTGATTTTTGAAAATAACTGTTTTATTTTCTTAAGATTTATTTCCTCAATCTGTTAGGAATTAAATCTTTGTGCGTGGGAAAGATCAAAGGGAATCTCCGTGCACTCGTTCTTCAGAGTTCATCAATCCAGGTATTCCGCATAAACCTTCTTATGCATAATAATATAGGAGCTTGCTAGGATCATTCATAGGCATAACAATTCATTTTGATATTCCAATTAACGATCCTTGGCAAACGGACTTCGTGATTCAGTTCACGAATCCCTTCAATTGGTATCAGAGCGAGGTTGAATTAATTGGCACTATCGAAAAAAAATATTGCCTATGAATTGCATGATTATTATTATTGAATGCATGTCATGAATGGTTTTGGATTGAATTGTATGTTTTTTCGTCCTCGTGGTTCTCGGGTTAATCCGCCCTTTTATATGGATTCGTTTTTCACCCACGAGATAAATCTGTGGTTAGATTTAGATTTTAGATTGTAATTATGATTATCCTATGTAATCTTTTATTTCAAAATAAAATCTGTAAAACGAAGAACGCGAAGAACACGAAGAACGAAGGGCCGCACAATGCATGACAGCACCGACACGGCAGCAAGGCCATGCACGGTGGGGCACGGCGGTAGGGCGCACGGCGAGGCACGGCGGCGGCGCAGCCGTGCGCGGAAACCCTAGGGTTTCAGCACACGCGGCGCGCGCACACGCAGGCTACGGCTGCACGGCCCGTAGCCGGCCAGGCGCGGTGCAGCGGCTCCAGGTGAAGGTCGACGATGCGGGGGCGGAGCAGCAGGAGGCCGAGGACGGCGGCGGTGCGGCCAGGGCGCGAGGCGCGTGCGCTGCGCGGTGGAACCCTAGTTTCCACGCGCGCGCGGGGCAGGCCTGCGTAGCCCTGCGCGCGACGTCGGCGGCTCTCCTCCCTCCCTCGGTCGGCATCGGCAGAAGCCTGGTGGTGACAGTGGCGGCTTGCGGCTGGAGGCGGACCGACGGGGTGGCTCACACGCGCGGGACATCGCAAACCTAGGGTTTGCATGCTGCGCGCGCGTTACTCACGTCGCGCTTCTTGCGCGTTTTCCAGCGAGTCGTGGTGGCCAACGGTGGAGAAGAAAGGTGAACGACGGTTCGGGCGACGGTCAGGGCAAGCCGGGGTGGCGGCATGCGAAACGGGCAACGACCGGGGGAGGCGGCATCGCGGGCTGCAGCCATGCACGTACGTGCATGGTTGCTGTGCATGTCGGGAGCCCTCACGGCGGCGGCGAGTTGCTGGCAGCAGCGGTTCGCTGGTGGTGGCTCGTCGGGCTAAGTTCTCGCGGGCTATTGGGCTTGCAATGTGTGCCCAGGCCCGCGATTTGGTTAACTGGCCCAGTTGTCCAATTTTTTGATAAATCAAATCTTGGAGGCCCAGATTCAGAAAATAAATTCAGATCTCAGTCCAAGTAGTGGGAGCCCAGTCGAAGATTTGTAATATTAATTTCAATTTGTAATAGTTAGAATTAATTTTATTTCGTATCATGGGGCCACGAGGATATTTTTTATTTGCTTTATTATCTGTCTTCGCATGATATACGTGTTTAATTTAATTGCGCAACATATAAGCATGTTGTAGATAATAGGAGCACGTTTACTACTTTTATTTACAGCTTTAAAGCATGCTATGTGATTTATTTTGTGTAATTAATTATAACTATAAATTCGGGGTTCATGCCATGCATGATAGAATTTTAGCAATGTTATAATTATGGCTACATAAAATAATTTGTGCAATTGAACCTTATGAACTAAAAATTACTAAGCTCATAATTTTGTAAGACCTCCACAAAGCGATCCTTTATTGGAAGTGGGTAATTTATTAGGTAAACGTCTACATGTATAGCTTACTTAATTTATTATTCATAAGTTCTAATAGATAGGATTTCTTAAAACAAACATTTATTTCATGTGAGAAGTGGGAGTTCATGCGCAAACGTCTACATGTGTAGCTTGCGTATTGAATTTTTATAAGTTCTCTAGGGATTGAATTAAATGAGACAGCCTTATTATAGGGATCGGGTGTGTTCTAATAGATCCTTATATGGGAGGGTTGGCTTTGGTGGTAAGCTAGCTTAGATGTTATCCAGAGTATAATTCATTTGTGATGTCCCTGCTCAGTAGGATAATATGGTCTTAAGTTAGTCTCCAATTATTAATTCCATTTGTCTAAGGAACCCGGACATGGATTGTAATTAAAGGACTGGAATTGAAAGATGCAGTCTGGTTAAGTGTTTTGTTGTAAACGTCCACATGTGTGGCTTGCAATAGTAATACTTAGGCAAATTGGAGGAAACATTAATATTGCTTTATCATAAGGTTTCAATATTTAATTGTTTCAATAGTTTGCGACTATGTTTTAATTTCTGCTTTAATTTATTATTTTCAGACATGTCTATTCATATTGTAAACCTCTTTGCACTAAACCCTTTAACCGGTCCCAATTTCCTGAATGGAAATTTTGCTTCATGGAAATACTCTGTACTGCAAAACATGCCTATGTACTTTACATGGACCCTCTAACTCCCAAGTATTGGAACTGTACTGGTTATGAGCAAGTGTTCTATGACATATGGGTAGCTTCTGATGAGTTTGCCCGCAGACTCATCATGAACAGTCTGTCTAGAGAATTAAGGCTCAAGTACAAGAAATATCGGACTACTGTTGAGATATGGAGGGACCTTGTGAAAGTATATGGGAAGGTGAGACGAACTATCAGTTATGATCTTGTGAAAGACCTGGTTTGCAAGAAAATGACTGAGGGGAGTTCGTTGGTTCTGCACTTCATTAGTATGATGAGAATCATAAGAAAGTATATAAAGAGAGGTGGATGAATTGATAAGCGGGTTGAAATAAACATTGTCCTGCACTCTCTATCTGATTCTTATGATGATTTCATCAAATCTCTCGGTGCTAGACGTGAGTTTCCTCTTCATGAGTTACTCAGGGCCCTGTTGCGAGAGAAATCTAACATGATGGCATTTGAGTTTGCTCCAACTTTGTCAGCTCTTGACAAGGCAGTTGCTGAAGCAAAAGAAATGCTTAAGAAGTTGGATGAAATAGATGAGGCAGAAATTATCACCAGGCCATGCAAACGCAAGCGAAGTGAAGTAAATTGTCTAGTGCCTAGCACGGGTAGACAAGGTACGTCATGTGCAATTTATAACGGAAACATGTTTAGCATCAGTTTCTACCCATTCTTGGGTAGTGGATACTGGAGCTACGGATCATGTTTGTTATACTTTGCAGGGGTTCAGGCCCACAAGGCAGCTGAAGCATGACGAGATTACCATCTCAATGGGCAGCGAAGAGCGAGTCTCAGCAGTAGCCATTGGAGATTTTACTTTATGCTTTGAAAACAATGTTTTGATTTTGAGAGATGTTTTATATGTGCCGGTTTTTCGACGGAACTTAATTTCAGTTTCCAAGTTATTTTGTGATGGATATTCAGTTATTTTTGATAGTGGAGTTTCTATCATTGGTAATAACGGTGTTATCTGTCATGGCAAACTGATTGACTCTCTCTATATCATTGATTGTATGCATAAATATTCCGTGAATGTTGCAAACTCATCCAATAATAATAATCATTTAAAGAGAAAGTTTTCTTCCAATGAGGGTCAAACATATCTCTGGCACTTGAGACTAGGTCACATCAATCTAAAGAGGATTAAAAGATTAGCATGCGATGGGCTCTTGGATTTTTTCCAAGTGGTACCGCATCAAATTTGTGAGTCCTATATAGAGGGAAAGATGACGACCGGGCCTTTTAAGGCAAGTCAGTCTCGAGCAGAGAATGTGTTAGAATTGATCCACTCTGACTTATGTGGACCAATATCCACGCAAGCTCGTGGAGGTTATGAGTACTTCGCCACATTCATTGACGATTACTCAAGATTCGGATATGTCTATTTGTTTCGCCATAAGTCTGAATGCTTTGAGAAATTCAAAGAGTTTAGGACTGAGGTAGAAAAGAAGCTAGGTAAGACTATCAAGACACTACGATCAGATTGTGGTGGTGAATACCTCAGTAACGAGTTCTTGCAGTACTTGTCAGAAAACGAGATTACATCCCAGTGGACTGCACCAGGAACCCCTCAACAAAATGGTGTAGCGGAAAGAAGAAATTGAACTCTCTTGGAAATGGTCAGGTCGATGATGAGTTATGCAAGCTTGCCGATTTCATTTTGGGGATATGCCTTGGAGACAGCGGCCTATTTGCTTAACCTGGTACCTTCTAAATCAGTTCCTAAAACACTTCTGGAACTCTGGTATGGGCGAAAGCCAAGTTTGAACAGAGTGAGGGTTTGGGGTTGTCCAGCATATGTGCTGACAAAGGAACCTGATAAGTTAGAAAGTAGGTGTAAGCTGATGCTGTTTGTAGGATATCCCAGGCAAACGAAAGGTGGTTATTTCTATTGTCCTGAGAATCAGAAAGTCGTTGTCAGTACCAACGCGAGATTTTTGGAGGATGAATATGTAAGAAACCACAGATCCAAGAGTGAAATTGTACTCCACGAGCTTGAGGACAAAGAAGCAATTCCATCAGGAAAGCCCAGTGTAATGGTAAATCCACCTACAACAGGTGAAGCTATACCAACACTACCACTAATGCAAGGTATGGGACCAACGCGTACTGTGCCAACTACTGACATGGTTCAGATGCCTCGTCGCAGTGGGAGGGTTATCCACCAACCCGAAAGGTACATATTCGTGGGAGAGTCTTCTGACTTGATCCTGGAAAACGGACTGGATGATACCGATCCCTGGACATATGACGAGGCGGTATCTGATAAAGATTCAGACAAATGGATGATCGCCATGAATTCCGAAATAGAATCCATTACGGCTATGGATGTATACCAGAAAACTGATTTGCCAGATGGTTGTCGAGCCATAGGGTGCAAATGGGTATACAAAAGAAAGAAATGAGCGAATGGTGAAATTACAGCTTTCAAAGCAAGGCTGGTGGCGAAGGGTTATAGTCAGAAAGAAGGTGTAGACTATGACGAAACCTTCTCACCGGTAGCCATGCTTGAGTCCATTCGTTTACTCCTAGCCATAGCAGCACATAAGGACCTAGAAATCTGGCAGATAGATGTCAAAACCGCGTTTCTAAATGGGTACCTTAAAGAAGGTAGGGACATCTATATGCAACAGCCAGAAGGTTATGTGCAGAAGGGTGATGCGGCTAAAAGTTCAATGGAATTAAACTCTCAACCACACAAAGAATAAAATATCAAATCCAGATTCTTCTCCGTTTCGCCTGCTAGAGTACCGGGATACTACGGCAAAGTTCTTATAGCTAGGCAAATTCAATCGTTGAGTAGTTTTTTATCAACTAGGCAAGTAATGTAAACCTATGCTAACTATGTAAGACTAACATGAATCAAACAATCAATTGACATTCACTCAATCAATTTCTTTCTCATTTTGGTAAACCAAAACACACAAATGCTCAAATTAGGAAGATAGGATGTTGATATGAACTTGGATGCAATCAACTTAGGTAAATCATAAATGTAAACACATTTTAATTCCTAATTGGATGAACTCTTACCCTACACTAGTCAATCCCCAGTCACGGTGAACCAACCGTAGATGATACTAACGTCCTCAAACCATCACGTTATCGGACCCTAGACCACTCCTAAAAGCTCGTAAATCATTGCCCTATGCCCTATCTCCGCACAGGGATTGGATCAAGGTACACAAGAAGTCATACTATTCACGACATGCCTATCCGCGTATTTGCTGCAATGATTGTGTCAATTATCATCTAAACTGGCGACTACCTACATCTAGATGAATAAGAACAAGCTCTAGTATGCTTCAATCACAAAGAGGAAGGTAAACAAGCAATAATCAAACCTAAATCTCATGCATCCTCATCCAAATCAACATCCAAGTAGAATTAGAACTTCATACCTTTCAATTGTACAATTACAAGTTTGAATTCAATGTACGTCATTACAAATTGAAAGTAGAAATAGGAAATCTTCCCCAAATTGGATTTGGTTGTCTTGATCCACCACTTTTAATCTTCAATCTCCTCCAAGTATTGATGAACTAATCTCCTAGATGTTCTAGGATTATGATGAATTGGAATGGAAAAATGGAATCTAGGGAAAAATCTAGCTATCCTATGTGAAAAATGACAAAAGTTCTTCAAATAACCGCCTCTTCCCCTTTTATAGGCAAGCAATCAGGGCCTCGGATCGCCCGGTCGAAGTTTGGCTCGCCCGGGCCATCAATAATTGCCAAAATCACCCAAAAACCGACTTGGCTTGGCCGAGCAAGGCTTGGCTCGACCGAGACAAGTCTCTGTCTGCTCATGCTCGACCGGTCCTGCACCTGCTCGGCCGGTCGAGCCCTCTGAAGGCCCCGCTCGGCCGGTCCTGCACCTGCTCGGCCGGTCGAGCTCTCCAAACTCCAAAACACGTGCGATTTTCCTCCAAAACTCCACCAAAATTGCTCGTTTATGCCCAAAACCTATCCTACACACATCAAACACACAAAACACGAAAACACAACCAAAATACGACAAAAACATATGATACGGGAGTAAAATAGCCACAAACAAGCATGTACACATATCAAAATATAGGTCATTTTACGCACGTATCAAAGGGCGAAGAACATTTGGTCTGGAAGCTAAGGAAGTCGTTGTATGGACTTAAACAAGCTTCACGGTCATGGAATCTGCGTTTTGATGAAGTGATTAAATCCTATGGATTTTCACAATGCTCAAACGAGAGTTGCGTGTACCGTCTATGTGTCAGCGGAAGCGTGGTGTTCCTTGCACTTTATGTAGATGATATTCTCCTATTTGGCGACAATGTGGAAGTATTGTCGGGCATAAAGGGGTGGTTATCCGAGCAGTTTCATATGAAGGACCTTAGGGAGGCAGGATACATCCTAGGGGTAAAAGTATTACGGGAGCGCAATAAGAGGATGCTGACCTTGTCTCAAGGATCATATGTGGATACTGTGATTGCCCGTTTCAGCATGCAAACTGCCAAGAAAGGTCTATTACCCTTCAGACATGGCATATATATTTCGAATGATCAGTGTCCAGTGACACAAAGGGAGAAAGATGAAATGAGGAATGTGCCGTATGCATCGGCCATGGGGAGCCTCATGTATGCAATGCTATGTACGAGGCCAAATATCTGCTTTGCTGTAGGCATGGTAGCGAGATACCAGTCTAACCCTGGACAGGCGCATTGGACCGCGGTAAACCACATACTCAAATACTTGAAAAGGAACAGAGACTATTGTCTCGTCTATCAGTGTAAGGAGTTGTGCCCTGTGGGTTATACTGATTCGGATTTCCAGGCAGACCGAGACAAAAAGAAGTCCACCTCTGGCTATGTGTTTATATTGGGAGGTGGGGCCATATCATGGAGGAGTGTAAAGCAGAAGTGCATTGCGGACTCCACCATGGAAGCAGAATATGTGGCAGCTTCTGAAGCTTCAAAAGATGCAGTATAGTTTCGAAACTTCCTTCTGGAGTTGGACGTGATTCCAAAGCTGCCCAAGACAATCACGATATACTGTGATAATTTGGGAGTTGTGGCTAATTCAAAGGAACCACGAACTCACAGAGCAACAAAACACATTGAAAGGAAGTACCATATTATACGAGAAATCGTAACAAGGGGTGATGTTAGGAATTAAATCTTTGTGCGTGGGAAAGATCAAAGGGAATCTCCGCGCACTCGTTCTTCAGAGTTCATCAATCCAGGTATTCCGTATAAACCTTCTTATGCATAATAATATAGGAGCATGCTAGGATCATTCATAGGCATAGAAATTTATTTTGATATTCCAATTAACGATCCTTGGCAAACGGACTTCGTGATTCAGTTGACGAATCCCTTCAGGGTGCGTCCCCACTTCAACCTGAAGACTTAGTCTACAAGGAGTTCCTAGGCGAGTGCCACAGCTGACCGGAGGACGGAGGTGCCACGAACGTTGTATAGATCGTAAGGAGGCTTATATTTACTTAGTGAATTATCCAGACCTTGGGTCTGAAGAGTGGATGCAGGATATTGAAATCCGAACCACTATAAATCTATTAGCGCTGTTTTACTGCTTTCCTTATACTTGCTCTATTTTTCTGTTTCACAAACTGACTATTGAAACCTTCAATACTTGACCAAGTATTGAAGAGTATAAACTGTGAAACTGACTTAATATTGGTCCCCGATCAGAGTACGAAATAATATGTAGCGGAAGTATAAGAACAGTAATTTGCACTCTCAAAACGGGCAATTCAGTTTAAAACTGGAGACTCAGTTTTAATCAACAGTTCAAAAAGACAGTTTGTGTTAGCCAACAGTTTTATGTAGCCAGTTTACAGTTATATTAAGTCAACAGTTATACGCTTCAACACTTTTTTGAGAAGTGTTGAAGGTTTCAAAACACAATTGAAAATTGTATCGTGCGTGAAGTAAGTAAAAAAGTTAATGAGGCAGGATATTTATAGTGGTTCGGAGCCTTAAGTCCTACGTCCATGATGGACACTAAAATGATTGCTCAATTTCAATGCAAACCAAGGAATAATATCAATCCAGGTCCCTAACTCGTTTCGCCCTGTGGATTACTATCTAATTGTGTGGAATTTTATAGCTAGGAAAATCAAAAGTCGTTGAGTTGTATTCTAACAATCTAGGCTTGTATGCAAACTAAACTAAAACAATTTGTAAATAATAACCACAAACATCATTCCACAATTTGTAATTGAAAACAATATTCCCAATTCTTCAAAAGCTTGGTAGAACAAGATTCACAAATACTCAAGAGAGACAGAATGGATGTTGATAAGAATGCGGTTGTGCTCCAATTAAGTTGAACTTAGATGCAAACACGATTTAATCTCTAAATGGATGGACTATTACCCTATTCTAGCCAACCCCCTATCACGACGAATTGATCGCAAATGATGTTAGAAACCTCAAATCGCTACGTTATTGGCTTCTGACTCACTCCCAATGGCACGTAAATCTTCATCCTATGCCCTTCCTCCGCACATGGATTGGATCAAGGAACACAAGAAAACATGCTAATCACGATGCTCCTATCCGCGTATTGGCTGCAATATTCACGTCAATTATCACCTAAGTTGGCTCCTTACCTACACCTAGGTGAATAGGAATAAGATCTAGCATGATTCAATCTCATAGAGGGAGGTAAACAAGCACAATTCAACCTAATCATCACACATCGTTATTCAAATCAACATCCAAAAGAAGTTTAGAACACCATACCTATCAATTGGATCATTGCAATGTTGAATTGAAAACAAACCATTACAATTGATAGATCTAGAGCAATTTCTTCCCCAAATTGAGTATTTTGATCTTAATCTACCCTTGAATTCTTCAAATCTTCACCAAGTGAGGTTGGATTAGCTCTTTGACACCTTGGATTAGGTTTGGAAGGAAATGGAGGATGGAAATGTAGAGAGAATCAATCTAATTTTTCGTGTAAAGTGAAAAAAGTTCTTATAAAATCTGAATTTCCCCCTCTTATAACGAGCTGGCAGAGCCTTGGATTGCCCGAGATGGCTTACAACAGAAAAACTGCCAAAACAACCTGCTTCGGATCGGCCATGATGGATTTGTCTCGATCGAAATTCGCCTCTGAATTGGCAAATCGGCCGAGCTCTACTGGATCGCTCGGGATATGCCTCTGAAGTGCCCAGATCAGCCGATCTCTGTAGGGTCGGTCGAGCCTGGCCTCTGAAATGCTCAGATCAGTCGATCTAAGAATGGATCAACCGAGATTCATCTCTGAAATCCATCCTGCTGCTTTTTCTGCCCTCTCGGTCGATCCTCACATCCTTTGAATCTCGGATCGGGCAATTTTCCTCCAAAACTTAGCCGAAAATGATGAATATGCCCAAAACCTATCCAACACCATCCGAAACGCATAAAACATGAAAACACAACAAAAAGAAGCCAAAATCATATGGTATGGGAGTAAAATGAACGCAAATATGCATGCACAAACATCGAAATATAGCTCATTTTACGCACATATCATAATCCCCCAAACTTGAACCTTTGATTGTCCTCAATCAAAACAAATTAAAGCAATCATTTGACCTCGTGCAATACCTCATAGCTCATCTTGATTATCTTAGCATGTCCTAGTCAAACGAGATTATCTCCTAACTTTGTGACATGATTAATGCTAAGGACTCAAACCACTCATCAAATATGGATAAAAGAAATGAAATCACTCTCTCACGTGTTTAGGGACGATGAGAATCACTCAAACACAAGATATCGAGCTTAACTTCCATAGGCTTGCATTCATTCTCACCACTATACTACAATGAGTTAGCTTGTAGATTCAAGAAGGACTTTGCTTTGGTTATAACGTGGCTAACTAAAAGGTAGGTGGTTTTGGGCCAAAGTAACTAAACTCCTCAATTTCCCAAGAACCCCCCTAAAACATTACCATCAACCACAAGATCCGAGGCTCATTACATTCTCAAATCTTTCTTTCTTTTCTTTTCTTCTTTTTTTTTTCATTTCTTTTTTTTTTGTGGGTGCATATATTTTTTTAAAGACTTGCACCATTCATTTTTTTTTTCATTTTTGTAGGTGCCCCATTTTCTATGACTTGCACCAATCCTCTTTATTTCTTTCCTTTCATGCCTCATGAATTGCCAATCCAAATACCAAACAATTCCCAACCCAAGCTCACATCACTGTATTCACTCTCATTCTCTCTTTCCCCCCAAACTTGGTCCTAATAATATCAAGGAAAGTTCTTCAATAAAGCTCAATCACGGGGGTCAAAGATATGAAAGGCAAATAATAATCAAAGTAAACACCTTATACTCTCGATGTGTAAGGTAGGACTAGGAATCAACGGCCTAATATCATTTCCTAGTCACATACTCATGCTAATAGATCAAGAATAGATGCAAGTTCTAGATTTTTCGCTCTCAATCTTGCCTCTCCTAAACAAAATAGATATGAAAATATCACGGCTCAACACTAATAGCTTTTTGTCAAGTCCAATGCATTAACCAAACATAAAACTCGGCAATTCAAAAGTTAAACTCAAACATGCTTTGACAACAAGATTCCGCCCTATCATAGGTTGAGGTAAAATTCAAACTTCTCCTAGTAAATCATGGTCCAATCTCAAGCCTAGTTTGGCTTCATCACAAACACACAAGCACACAAACATCATAATTACAACAACTACATGCAACGAATCTAAATGGCAAGAGAAAATGATAAAATGTGTTACCCATCGGTAGTCACGATCAAACCGCTTCTCCAATGCCTTCTGTACCTACTCACATAAACACAAACACCACCAAACTTGAGCATAATTCATACCATTAAGTTCTCATTTCCACCAATCAATCCACAAACCAACAATCAAGAATTATAAGACATTATCCACTAGCACAACCATTCAAACCAATCCATTCATCATATCCACAAACCAAACAAAATAGAAAGTATTCATTCATACCAACTCATCAATAATTCCATTAAAAATCAAATATCAACCATAAACACCATGAATCACATCCAAATCCAAATCCACATCAAAAATAAATTAAATCAATCATTATACAACCATATTGAATCAACTCCAATTCAAGGTAGGAATCATCCAACAAACTGACTAACTAAATGCAAGATAAGATAGAGGAAGAGAGGAGAAGAATGAACCAAGGCACCGGCAACTAGCACATCCCCCCAAACATAGTCAAGTGAGACTAAGTTTACAAAAATGATAGACGGTGCATCATCACTTCTCTCGACCCTGTGGTGATTGGTCACGGCGGCGGCGAAGGTATGACACCGGAACGTGGCACAGCAGCTCATGCACATCCCCCTGAACCTCGTCTGCGCTCCAATTCAACAATCAATCTCACAACATCCAAGTGCTTCTCAAAATTCATCAACCAATTAGATCGATACTTCAAATCATCAACTTCAGTTAGTGCACAATTAGGAAATTCAATCACCTTCTCCCCAAATTTATAGTTATAACACTCTCCGAATTAAGAAGGAACCAAAAATGCATTAGCCACCAATGCAGTCGTATTAAGAAGCAATCCAGGAGCAAAAACACCAGACAAATCAACACCAAAGAGTTCGAAAATAGAAGTTATCAAGCCACCATCACACATAAGTGAAGTTTCCAAAGCAAAGGCTTTGCTCCAACTATCCATCAACAAACCTCCAATGGAAAACTTCTTTCCATGCAACAAAGCATGTAACATGTAAAGCTCTGACAAAATCACATTACTCGACTCATACCTACTGCAAACCGATCCACCCACCAATTTATGAATGTATCTAAAAACAGAATTCCTAATAGCGGATGCCCTACAAGACTTAATGTTAAACGACCGTTCAAATGTCAAACCAGTAATAGACTCCCAAAAAGCAGCAAGATTCAATTCCTCTAGCACAAACACAGAATTCTCATCACATTCAAAGATTTTGTCAAGTTCATGCCTTTGTAGAAAGAATTCCTTACCTCCAATCTTGAACTTCATAGAAATTGGATTGCTATTCGGGCCTTTCAAGATAGTGACGAAAGCTAAGAATTCTTTTGTCAATTCAATATAGGCCGGCCAACTTGTGGTGAGCAACTTCGACCATCTAATGCCCTTGAGTAGACTCCAAACATCACTCTTCAACCCAAGTGCCCTCAAAGTCTCCTTGCACGAATATAAGGATAGTGTAGGAAATAGCAATAATCCAAACAAATAAATAATTAGATGCAATATATCAAACCATAGAGTATGAGAATAATCGTGCAATGAAGAGTCAAGTTCGACACAGCTTGTAATTATAAAAATAAACGCTGAAAGAGAATAAAATGTGTAAGTCTCAGAGCTAATCGGTTCATAAAAACTAGAGAATTTAGTGCCGAAAGTCGGCTTACAAAGGGGGTATTTATAGGGGTCTGATTATTTAGGGTTTCCCAAGGGTTTCCGTGAATCTCGCTTGATAGTTGAGCCACCTGCTCTGAATTAATCGGAGTCATTGTGTTGAGTGCGACTGGATCAACCCAAAACTAACGCAAGCTTATTGCCGTTTCCTTCTGGTCGGTTCTTCTGACCATTAGGAAATTGCGGGGTGACCGTTGGGAGGCTCTAGCTCAGCTTGTCGGACTGCTTTTCATGTCTATCAAATTGCTTAGTTTGAACTGGCTTCAAGCTACTTTTGACAGGACCGTCCTACCTGTTGAACTACTATTTCCACCCGGGCTGGCCTGCCGTTGGGCCTGCAAAAACAACTGCTAGACTATGTTTGGGACCCCTAAATGGGCCGATTATTTCGTACCCCAACAATCATCATCATCATCATCTTTTGATGATGTCCCCTCATCCTCATCTATATAATCATAAGCTAAAGAGATATTCAGACCCGATGATCTCACTGATCATTGTGACTGAGGTGCCTCGAATCTACTATGATTTTGCTTTAATCTCAAAATTACATATATGGCTAGATCGGTGTTGTTTTCATATAACATTCGCATTGCATCTTCATCCGTCTTCAGTGCAGTCTTTACTTGCCTAGACCACCCACATACGCTACTAATGTAAAATAAAGAGTAACATGAATTAAGGAGATCACACTACATAATCTCGTGAATCTATGACAAAATACCACTATTTGATATTCAATCACGCCTCATACATATCATTTGCTCTTCGTCACCCACATACATTGATTTATCCCATGCACCACTATAACGTATAAAAAAACAATGATACAACATTTGCCAGGAACTTTATTAGAATTTCTTTACTTATTGAGTTTTGATGGGTCAAAGGATCAAAGCCTTGGTCTAAATTTAACCAGTCTAAGAAGTCTAGATTAGCTTCAGTCTTGTTTTCAAATGTAAATTCTTGTTAGGTCTTTTATCGAGTTGTAAGCTGGAGCTGTTTCGAAGAACAGACTGTTGAATCAATCTGGGATGCGCAAAAGGACTGAAGAGATTGGGAAGTCAGTATGGGACTGATCAGTATGGAACTGATCAGTCTGGGTTCCATCCCAGACAGACTGACAAGTTTGGGACCTCACCCATCTTGGAACTCACCAGTCTGGGACTGAAGTTTGGAACTTGAGTTGCAACTGGGCCGTTCCGGCCCAACACAACCTAGAACCACTATGAAGTGGGCTTGGACTGGGCCTGGGCTAGGTTTCAGGTGGGCTTGAAGTGGCCTCAGGTAGGCCGTAGATGAGTTTAATATGAAGTATTATTTTTATTTTTTATTCATTTTAAAATTAATTTTTGAGGAGTATTTGTAATTTTTCCTCAAAAACATTATTCAATTAGGTTAGATTTAATTGTGAACACTTAAAATTATTTATTTAGTAGTAAAAGTAATAGAAAGAATTAAAATAACCGGTTTAAATAAATAAAAACTAACTAAAAACTGATATGGGCCTAAACCGGGCAGGACCCGTGCTCAGATGGGCCTGGGCCTGCCCGACTGATCACTGTTATTTTTAACAGATTAATTATAGCAACAGTGACAAATAAATTTGTAAACCCTAAGGTTATCGAATCCAGGGGAATTGTGTGGGGAAATTATCCTATGTACTAATTATGATCCTAAGATTCATTGTTTGAGTGAATAGAAAATAAGTTTAGGTTTTATAAAAGTAAAGAGAACAATGCAGAAAATTAAAGTAATTTTGAAAGCAAATTTAAAGGAACACAGATTCTAGGGAAGAATTCTTATTATGGACAACATGTAGGAATCAATTAATTTAACAGGTGGAATACTGCATCAATGCTATATTTCCTTGTTTGGCAAATATAACCTAGATTACTAATTAGTGACTATCTCCGCTCGGTCTCAAAGTACACCAAATTAGTCAATCTGATAAGCAAATAAGTTCAATTCCTACAGTCTAGTACATCTGTTTGGATAGTGAAGATTGTATCATGCATTCCTATTCCCACTATTAATATTCACCTCACAGTCCTTCTATCAATAGCTAGACATCTAAATTAATCGTCACCTCTCGGTCTTTGAATTAAATTAGAATTATAGAATAAACACAGGAATCATGAACCTAATTAATTAATCCTAACATGCATCCATAATAATATCAACCCCTAGAACCCGCTAGGGTTTCTAGCCACTCATCACAGATAGAAATCCAAAAGAAAACATATTAAATTGCATAATCATAAAGAACTTACAAGAAAAATAAAAGGGTTTCGTGTTTCCCAAGTCTCCAAACTCTAAAAACTGAAAAAATATGATTGCATGCCTCAAAAAGTCGAATTTAATTAGGTATTTATAGGGGTGGATGTGTATCCTATCAAATCTAGGGCTAAAGATATGAATAAATCCAATTTTCATCAGATTACTGCTCCAGCAGACTCGCTCGTGTCGATCGTTGCTGATTGGCGTCGATCGACGTGGCTTCCTCTTTGGCATCGATCGATGCTGATTGGCGTCGATCGACGTGGTCTCTCGCCCCTTCTGCGCGGTCTCACGGTTTTGGCCATAACTTCCTCTCCCGAACTCCGATTGACCCGATTCTAGTTGTGTTGGAGAGCTAACTCAAAGCATCATCCATTGCCATGTGTCAATAGCCCGAATTCTCCTTGTGGTAGAACTCTCCACTGCTACTCTTACACGTCACTGCTTTCGAAACGGTTTTCAAGTGAATTTAGGCCTAAAACCTGCAAAAACACCAAGATGCGTATAATACCACCTAATATAGACTCATGCATAGAATATATATATATAAACTCAATAAAACTTCATAAAATAGTAGAAATAATATAGATAAGCGATTAAAATAATGAGCTTATCAAACCCCCGAAACTTGAACGTTTGATTGTCCTTAATCAATAGGCAAGAAAGAAATCAAAAGATCATGCAATTAAAGTGCAATGCCTCACAAGATTCATCACAGTCAAGGGTTGAAAATCCACTACACACAAGCAATTTGAAAGAGACAGAAAATTCATCAACCGTGGAAGAACTCACGGGAGGTGTATCGCTCAACTCTCAAGTGTTTAAGGTATAGATGAAAGCACTCAACAACATGTATGAAGAAATTTCTACCATAG
>JAPKLW010000056.1:679220-700302 GCA_026898455.1 Plectranthus barbatus | reverse complement strand
TTCGGGTTATTATAAATTTATTTGCTGCTGTATTTTACAGTTTATCACACTCCACCAGCTGTGAAGAGTTGAAGAAGGATCCAGGACCGGGAGCGGTTGATCTAGTGAACTGGTGGACGAGGCATTCACCAGCTAGAGATAGATCGTAGGACACCTGTACCTGATTACTCTTAGTGGAATTTCCAGTGCTTCGACTGGAGAGTGGACGTAGATCGATTGATCGAACCACTATAAAATCCCTTGTTATTTATCAGCTTTCTGCATTTCATTCATATTTTAAACCCAGCACTCAAGTGCTGGAGTATATTCAGAAACTGATATAACTGTGCAAACAAGGCTAAAATATTCTAAGTATTGAATCACCAGCTGACCAGTTGCCAGTTGTCAGCTGCGTACTGAGTAACCAGCACCAGCTGACCAGTTGCCAGCTGTCAGCTGTGAGTAAGAGCAAGTAGCGTGCAAAGAAACAATTAACTTTATTTCCGCTGCGTAACGTATATACTCTGAAAAACCGGGACCAACAAAACACTCTCTAGGGTTCGATATCTGGTCTCCTAGACTATATTACTTGTCGATTGCGTATACTTGCGCATAGTTCTGTAGTTACCCTGCTGCAACAACAAGTTTTTGGCACCGTTGCCGGGGAAATAATAACTCCTTAAGGGAGTTATCACCCCCCAAACTTAAGATGTTGCTTGTCCCCAAGCAACAAAGACACAAACAATGGATAAAAACAAACAAACACACAACGACACATAAGCCCTCATGAGATAGTAAAATTTAGCCTAAGCAACATTCTATCATGCCATCAACAAAATTGTAAAAAGAAAGACTTAACAAAATAGTCCATGGTCAACATGAAATTGTTAAAAATATATCTCATCGGTTTAACAAAGCACCTCAATCAAATTTGAAATCCCAAGTTCCAAAAACAAAGATGCCTCAACATCAGCTAGCACAACTTTTCAACCGACTCAAGCTATTTCATCAAGCTCAGTGATAATCAATGTTACTTATTTTGACTCCCACTTGACCTTTAACATTTTCTCCACTAATGGAATCTATGCCACTTATAGATCAAAAGGACTTCATGGCTTGTAATGTAAGGCTAAGGTTAAGGATGGGTAAAAATAGTTAAAGTGACTATCATCCAGGAGCATAATTCAACCCTCTTAATCTGGGACTTATTCGAAACTGCAACATTAACAAAGGAGAAAGAAACACTCTCAAAATATATAGATAAAACAAACTATACTCTTCTTTTTTTTTTCTCCTTCTTTTTTTTCTTTTTTCTAACTTTTTTTCTTTTTTCTTTTCACTTTTTTTCCATTTTTTTAATTACAGAATACATAACTTTGGTTTTTCAATATTTTTAACCATACAGCGCATGCCACTGCAATGCTTTAGCATTGATTATTCTAACAAAACACAAAACACCACGAGTACAACGTGTAAAGACGTGTGTGTACCCCCAAACTTGGAACAAACATTGTCCTCAATATTTCAGAAGAGTTAAAGACACTCCTGGATAAGGGTGAGTGTATGGATAATTGGCTAAGCATGTAGAGGAGAATGAAATAAACGGCATAAGGCACAAAGAAAGGTGCAAAGAAGATTTGTGAATGAAATGAAACTGTAGAAGGCTCAAAAAAGTGAAAGATGGCCTAAATCATTTCTACAAGTGGCAAAAATCCTAATTTCGCCTCAAATCTACTATCGGCCAAGTAAGAGGTAACTATTTCACACATCACAAAACAAAACAGCTCCAATCCGCCAAATCATTGAACTAGCATGATGTAGTTTTAAAAAAGAATTCAATTTTTTTCGCACGGACTTGGAACTCAAATCAGTCATGATTTACCAAGTCAAAACTAGAGATCTGAAGAAAACAAAACATGCTAAACCAAAAACTATTCATGAAGCCAAAAGATGAGAAAGAAATAAAATGTAGCATCATCGGGCATAGAAATGAGTATTGGCTAAAATATCATAAATCAATCAGGCAACCACAACCTAAGACACTAAAATAAAAATATCAAATATTCACACCCAAAAAATAGACAACTAAAATAACCAAGAAGAACTAACATATAAAAGTAAAATATAAACTAAATTGCCTTTTTTTTGTGGAATGAGTTTCGTATTAACCAAAGGGTCACGGGCCAGCAGAGGTGATTGCATTTCCTTTCTCTTTAGCTCTGATGGTGCCTAGCTGTTGCAGGATGAATTTGTTTTTGTCTTTGATATTCAGCATCACATCCTTCTCTCACAGTCCAGCTAATGCTACTCCCAGGCTAGAGCATCACAAAATAACTAAAGCAGAAAATAAATAGCAGAAATAAAACTAACTAAATGACAGAAATAAAATGAAAGCAGTAAATTTCAGGGCTATCTCAATTACCAAAGAGTCTGAAACTCTTAGATAGCCCAAAGTACGTCTCCTCTTAAGCATCATTCAATAAGACCGGAGCCTTCTCTTTGTCGAATCCTCCACCAAAGTATTGCTTCTTTCGTTTCCTCTTCTTGTAATCAACACAAACATAACCTTCAGTCAAAATCCTCTTAGGAACTGTTTCATTGCATGCATCGATATGTATCACTTCTTTTTCCTTTGTAGCACATTGGACAAGGTAGACCAAATAACTATCAAAATCTGAATTCTTGATTTCAGGGTCAAAACATTTGATCATGTCTTCCTCCACAGCTTCATTCACATCATTGACTTGCTGCTATTCCACAAAGCCATTGCAACCTTCTCTCAGCAAAATCTCTTCCATAGAATTAAAAGAGCTAAACTCTTCGCCCATGTACCAAATATCAGGTGGTTTTGGAGTTTTCAAGGGTAACTTGTCATCATCCTCCAAATCATCATGCTCCAAATGAGGTAGAATAGATTTCAATACCATTTCTGGTTGTTGAGTGGAAAGAATCAGAAATTCCCCCTGTGGCAACTCAAGAGATTCAGATTTTTGGAAGTTTTCATCATCACTTAGCTCTTCAAGATCATTGTATTCATTTCCAACTTGCTCGGACTCCATGTACAATTCTTCGTTCATTTCCCCAGCAAAAACATCAAACACATCAGTTGCAGGACACTCATCCATTTCATCATTTTTCTGTTTCACCCCATGTGGAAAAGGTGGTGGTGGAGTTGCAAACTTCCTCTCAGCAGTCATATGTTGCTCCTGAGCTACAGCATGAGGTGCAGTCTATTTCTGTGATTCTTTTTCAGCTTCTTGACCCTGTGCAAGGGAAAATTCCTCAGGTTTCCTGTCACTCCTCAATATTAATGCTTTGACAAATTCTTTTTCTGGCCTTTGATTGAAAGTGTCACTTAGTGGTACGCGTTGAGGTCTGTTTCTCAGCTCGGTTGCCAATTTCCCAACTTGCACTTTCAAGCTTCTAAGTGAAGCAGCTTGGCTTTGAATAAGGGTATCTTGACTCTGACTCATTGCTGCATTTTCTGAAACAAATTCCTTGAGCATATCCTCCAACGAATTCAGCTGTTGCCCAGGTGGTGCTTCAGTTCTTTGCTAATTTTGCTGTTGGAAACCAGAGCTCTCAGACTTATGCTGCTATGATGCAGCAACATTGGAATTTCCTGACTCATACCATAAAAGATTGGTATAGTTCCTCCACTTTGGGTTGCATGAGTTAGAATATGGATTATTCCCCAGGTTCTGTTGATAATTCAGATTTTCTTCACAGCATACTGATGATGGATGAGCTGGACACTCTTCAAACTTGTGTGCTTCTCCACAATAAGCATGATACCACCATAGATTTTTCCTTTGGCAACAATGGTTGGGGACAAATGTTATGCTCAATACTCTCAATTGTTGAACCCATTGCTGCCAATGGTGCACTAACAACAATGAGAGCACCCACTTGTAGAATTCCTAGCACTTTTTGAGTTAATTCTGGAGCAACTCTTGGAACTTCCCATTGATAGTTGTTGAATGATATCAAGTCCAGCAGTTCACATGCTTCCTCATAGGATTTGGATAGTAAGGCTCCACTTGCTGATGCATCCAACATCATCCTTGAGTTTAAATTTAGCCCAAAGTAGAAAGTCTCAATTTGAATGTAATTAGGAATCCCATGGTAGGGGCACCTTCTTAGCAACTCCTTAAACCTTTCCCAAGCTTCACTCACAAATTCATCCTCTTGCCCAAAAGACATAATCTCATTTCGAAACTTGGCAATCTTTGCAGCTGGGAAATACTTCATCAAGAATTTCTCAGTCAACTCATTCCATGTGTAGATAGAATCAGGTGGTAATAAGCTCAACCATGATTGAGCGTTATCTCTCAACGAGAAGGAAAATAGCCTCAGCCTTAGTGCCTCTGGACTCACACCTTGCAGCCTGAAAGAGTCACAAACTTCTAAGAAAGATTGCAAATGAAGATGGGGATCATCGGTGGGTTGGCCACTAAATCGACCTGCGAACTCCAGCATTTGGAACATTACTGGCTTCAACTCAAAATGGTTAGCTTCAATTTCAGGCCACATAATGCTTGGTTTCAGCTCCTGGAACAATGGGTTTTCATAACAGCGAATAGTTTTGTCTTTATCATTAGCCATAGCCAAGATATTCACCAAGTTGTTTCCACCATTTCCAGCAACACCACCTTGATTTATCATCTTTTTTTTATTTTTTTTTTGTTCACAAACTTTTCACACCTGATGATTAAAATACTACAGCACCTTGTTAATCAAACAAGTAAAAATACTAAAAATAAAATGAAAGCAGTAATCAAGCAATATAATAGCATTCAGACTCAAAAACAACACTTTCCGGCAACGGCGCCAAAAACTTGTTGTGTGCTATAGTGTTACTACAGGACTAATGTGCAAGTATACACAAATCACAAGTAATATAGTCAAGTGAGACCAGATATCGTACCCAAGGGAGTGAGTTTCTAAATCGTGCACAATGAATTGTTTGCAATTGAGGGAAATGTTTTTGTCTTAATTCTAATCAAAACATAAATATGCATAAACTATAATTCCAACTAAAGCTAAGATCAATAATGCTTCTTCGTTCCACAAAATGAGCATAAATGTTATAGAGGGATTCACAAATACTAGAAAGCACACTCGGGTTATGGAATACAATTCATCACTGTTATCCTATATGCTAGAGTTTATGTCCCGCATTCCCCTGAACCTTAGAACTTTTTCGAAACCTGCCTAGCAAACTGTCGTTCTACTAGATCTACACCCTCTCACCAGGATTCATATGTCTATGCATCTCTTAATGATTGGATGATGAAGTTATCAAACTAAGCTCGGTTAAGTTGTGCCATCTCGTATGCCTATGAAATTTACACAATTATCTAGATCCCCTCGGCCTATTTCACCTTTCGGTCTCCATAAGTGATGGGTTTATTGTTGGGATATGTATACTGAAAAGCATAATTGATCAAGCGTTTGTATACTGGCTTTCATTATGTTGATACATTAAACAAATCTCGCTATCTGATAATGTGAACATACGACGAACTATAATATCCTTTTATCTCGTAGATAGGGATGACCATATGGTGTGTTGTAAACCACAGAGGATCATATGGTTCGCTTGACCTAGCGAGATATAAAGAGTATCACAGCTGAGATGGTCCCTGGATAGGCTGTCGGTTTAAGCTGCGGCATATCGGTTCATAAGTGGGCTTGTCCTGGCCACTTGATGTGTCGGTACATTCTTATGTATTGATGGGATCAACAGTGGGATGCGCCGTTCTTATTGACATATGAACGAGCCAGATCCCAACATACTTTCTATGATCTTAAACCCTACTGAAGGATAAGGGGCACACATGAGTTGACTGCACTTTGATTTGCTAGGATGGCGAGTCTTACATGTACTCTCATATCTGCATCTTGGGTGTTGCTGATTTGTGTGGGGTCTGTTTAGTCTGGATGTATGGTAACATATCCGTTCCAGGATGGTGACATTCCCTGATGAGCTCACAAGGTTCTTTATGCTAAGTCCTGCAGGCTGAATGATTTATTCAAGCATAAGAGATAAAGGTTGAGTGGTATTATTCAGGAAAATAAGATATTAATTAATTGTGGTTGATTGTCATATAAACCAAATTAATTAATGAATGTCTGAAACCTTAAATATGTGGATCAAGTTAGTTTGGTGCAACCCGTTCCTAATAACGTGGTAATAAAGGGGCGAGTCAGTATTGTTACCGTGGTGAAGGTTAAAACAATACTTTATTAATTAATTAATGTTCTGGGTTGGACATAAGAGAATTAATTAATAAAAGAGGGCCCACTTTATTATTTGCATCTGATCCCTGGTCTGGCCCACACACTGCTCAAGCCCATTAGGGTTAGGGTTTCATTAAACCCTAACACTATAAATAGCCAAACCCTAGATCAGTAAGAGGTGATACACATTCTCAGTATACAGAGAGAGAGGGCGGCGGCTAGGGCTGTTCAGGAACGAGGGATTTTCTCTGATCGAATCCTCCGGCTGAATTAACTTGGTAGAATAATCCTCACCAGATTTCCAAGGAGCAAGGGATACAGATCAGAAGATCAGATCTGTAGGAACAAGAGAGAGGCCATCGATTTGTTCAAGAAGAAGGAAGCCATCGTTTTGTTCATATTCCGCTTCAGATCTGAACGTTTTTTCACCGTTATCATACTCCGATTTGTCCTGTAGATCAAACGGTGAAAAAGGTATAAACTCTAATCCATCTTGTACAATTAATTTTGTAGGAGCATGCATAGGCTTTGCATGGTTTATTTAATTGCATTTATTTTGATATCCTAAGAACGATCCTGCGAATTGAATAACAACTCATGTTGTTGATCGTAGACTCAAACCCTACATTTATATCCACTGTCGTGCTCAAGAAACGATTGAAAATAGGATCACATGTAAGTTCAGTCATGCGAAACTTGATTCTAACATATATTCAAGCAAATGATGTTTTGTTCCACAACCCAAGTGTTAAATAGAGTTAGCTCATACTTGAGAATAAAATAAATAAAAGCACGAGATCATTCATCATCAAAATACAACTTGAAAATCCAAAACAAACTATAGATGATGATCCCTTCTACTCCAGTAACTTTCTCTCCAAGCTGATTCTCCGATCGCCGGTCACCTTTTCTGTGCGTGCGTATCTCCCACGAGTGTTATCCGTTTTCTCTGAATGCTCTCTTTTTTCCTTTTGTTGATATTTTCTCCTTTTCTTTCCCACAGCTGTTGATCTCCTCTCTCTCCCCTGGATATTCCCACGTGTTAAGGTGTCACTATTTCTTCCAGACAAGGGATCAACTTCCTTTTGTGCCACCTGTCCTCTCAGCAGACAAGATCAAAAAGGACCTTTATCCTTGTCCCCAAGTGGTCTCGGAGAGAGAAGGTCTCCAGCCTTCTATTCATGCATCTCCTATGCTCAAACATGTCTTTCATCAGCATGCAGCAGGTAAGCTCTAGCATTCCGAACCTGGTCAAAACTTCACCCAAAGCTTGCAAAAACTTATTAATACTTGCATTATTTAAAATACCATGACCTATTTACAAATAAGCATAAACAAGCAAAAAGGACTTTGATTACTGAGCATCTTATTCAAAACAACATCTAAAGTTCATAAAAGGAGACCAAAAGATAACTCTTTATGAGAGTTATCAGCTGGGGGGCTGCCGATCCCCCGGCGGTCGGAATTTTTTTTAGTTATATTTATAAGACTCGATCCAATCGTGATATGGTCGAGCCCCCGGAACATGGTCGAGCCCCCCCCCCGGAACTTGAAGTCTGCCTCCGCCCCTTTGCATTCGCATTGGTTATCATTGGAAGTGAAAATTGAAAACTGCTTTAACTTGGGATCTTTTGCGGAAGATCTTGTAAATTAGTTGATTATATTTTCACTATTAGTCTTGAAGTTTCTCCACGTGTGATTCTCTGGAAAAAAAAAATGAACTCGTGTCAACAATTTTGTGTGTGTTGCTCTTCATTATTAGGTTCTGTGTTAGAATAGTTGAACTGTAAAACCAAGTATTTGTGTCTGGTTCATGCTAAATGCACTAATGAAGTGATAGACTTTGAAACTGTTATCATCTCCTCGTAGCCACCAAATCACCCGTAAGCTAATTTCAGCGACTTTTTTGGTTAGTTGATACTCTTGAAGCGAACATGTAAGGGCACCCACTATTCAATGGGGTGTTTCCTTGTCTTGTATTCAGATCTATAGGTATATGTAAATAGGACTATCTATTCATATACGTTTTTATTGTTTTAATTTTTATGTTACATAGATGGAGGTAGGGTTATACTTTCAAATTTAACTAGATTGACCCCTGCGCGTTGTGCAGCGTATTTACAACTTTATTATAATTTATTATTGAATTATATTAATTTTATTTATTGTGTAGTTTTATAAGTAAAATATTAAACCTCAATCTAGTTTAAGTGAAACTGTGAATTTGTTGGTTAAATTCAGATCTTCTATTCCACAATAGTATTCCAGTGCCTCGATTATTTTAACAATTCTTATTACGAAAACAAAAATAAGTATAATTCACTATACTTTAATTAATTTTAAGAACAAAAATTAAGATTTTATAAGAACACAAATTATGGTTATGAAATCAATTTCAATAATAAGATTTTAGTTAAATATGAAAATTAATTCTTAAAAAATATTATATACCCTAATTGGGTGGGACCTAATGTTAAACTTAGAAAATTAATCTGCACTATAATAAATTAAATAACAAAAAAATATTAAATAAAAATTAATAATTTTAAAAGTTGAATATAAAGTGGAACATAAAATATGAATTAACGGATCTGAAGTGAGTTAAAACGCATACTTTAAATTTCTTATTTATCTTCTCTTATTTCTCTCCACATTTCACATACATTTAGATGTATTTTACCTTATCTTATTTTTTTGTCTCTCTCAACAATATTAGTATTATTGAATATTTATATCACAAGAGATATATATTTATTATAAATATTAAATAAATTACCTTCATGTTATATTTTACAGTGGGTGTGCATACACTTCAATTTTTGAGTTTCACATTTGCATAATATCAGAACACACTATAATTTAGTTGAGTATATAAGGTTTTCAATTGATCTTAAGTTTGAACATGAAACTATTTTGATGTTTTTTATTTGTTTTCATCCATATTTGTTGTGTTTATCTCCTCTTTTCTCTATATCTACACAAAACACAATTTAGTTTTTTAGGAGTATTTTAAATTTAGTTTAATTATCGATTTAGGATCCCAAAAACTTTCGACCAAGGACCTTAATATTAGGTCTTGAATTGAAAATTTATCTTTTTATTTCTAAATTAATAATTTAACTATCTTTTGGGTACTGAGATGATAATTAAACTATCTTTAATGGATCAATTATTATCCTTTTTTTATTTTAACCTCTCACCATTCTTTTTATCTTACACACAGTTCAGTATTTATGTAAAATCTATGTTTATATTTTTATTCTAGTCTTATACTCATTGCAATTCCAATATATTTATATAAAATTTATATAATATACTAAAAGAGTTCCTGATTTTTGTCACCCAAAATTGTCACATCAAAAGAAAATGGTAACTTTACCTTCAAGAAACAATATTATTAATATTTAATTTAAAATATTATCAAATCAAAATAAAAAAAATCACTCTACCCTTCGAACATAAAAATTATAGAGTATGTTCTTATATGGTATAATACATTCAAATATTAAACTCAATTGATTTGAGCCCTGAATTTATATTTTTATTGAGCTTGAACTACTCTTATTTGCTCGCTTGCTTATAATTCTATTTAGAGATAAGTTTCATTCTCTTGCATTAATTATTTGGGTCAATCAAATTTCCAGATTTTTAGCATTGATATGATTGTTTTGTATTTGATACTCTTGCTTATTATGCATTTAAATTTTTAAAATTTTAAATTTGATAACATTTAATATATACCGTTGTTGTCAATAGCCTCTAACTTATCTTATATCTTACTATAATCGATGTCAATAGCCTCTAACTTATCTTATATCTTACTATAATCGAAATCAAATGCAAACCAATTAATTATATAAGTGATTTGTTTAATTATTTATTTTTTTGAAACATAAGAAAAGTAAAGTATGAATAATAATCTATGTATTTAATTATAATTTGTTTCATTATATGAAAATACTTAATTTCATAAAATGTGGATTTTTGAAAAAAACATAACATACCTTAATCTTAATTTTTGAATAGCTTGCTTTTATTTGAGAATTTTCAGTTAAAAAAGATAAAAATAATATGAAATTGAATCCAATTTCTAGGTTTTGAGAAATACAATAAAACAGCATTTTTTACTTTAAGGAATTAAATATGATCTTTTATTTTGAGTTTTCCACCTCCTCTATGCCGTAAAGAATTTGAGGTTTTTTCGAAACAAAACTTAAAATATATATTATTTATTTACAATGCTAGAAAATAAACATATACATAGTCCATTACAAAACTAATAATATTGAATGACATCAAAGACTCCCACCATATATTTGTCAAGAAGCTTAGGTTTACTCGGTCGCTAGAGAATAATCCTTGCAGCACAAGCACAATAATTTTTGCAAGTATCATCTTAAAACAAATAAAATGAACAATGAGTTTAGACATATTATTCGAAAACAAATCTTATAAACTATATGAACAACATTCATAAGAATATAAGAGTAATTGTTGTCCATTCGCTCGGGGTGTAATGGTTAAAGCACTTTGGTTGTGGCTGAGAGGTCACATGTTCAAGTATCCAGGGGTAGCTATTTTTGGAAACCAATATAAAATTGCCAATCAAATGATTAGTTAATTACCATGATTGAGCTATTAAGTACTTGTCATATTTGAAGCATCCATGTCCACCAATAAAATAAATAATAATAATAATAATAGATTATTTCCATAATTCATTAACTATTATTTTAGAAAAAATCATTGAGCGGACAAAAAAAAATAGTTGAAGGGTCTTGCCTTTTAGTATAGATAGAATAGTTGCCAAATATATGGCTGTGTTATTTTTCAAAGGTTGTTTGAGCAGAAAAAAATATTTAATTGGGGTTTTGCTTTTTATTATATATATAGATATAGATATTGATATTAGATTGATTGTTTAGGTGGATTTATAAATTGGTTATAAAATCAAACAATCCACATGAATTTTAAAACACTCGGGAATGCTAATAAAAATACGAAACTAATTAGGCTAATGTTTATATTGATTGATATAATATTTTTTATGTGGTATAATACGATAACTATATTCCTATACATATTAAATAGTTTCACCATTTCCCATATTTATTAAATAGTTGTATTCTTAATTAGTATTTTTCATTATTGATTACATTGATTAATTTCCTTGTTTCCCTAGTATTTTAATTTAATGTCTTTCATCTCATTACTGTTGTCATTTTGGCAATACTTAGGAATAAATCTCAATTAAAGCCCTTATAAACTATAATTAAAAAATGTTAGATTGTTAGATTGTGCTTGGCAGCCTAGTTTACAATTAGTAAAATTTAAGTATTAATGGAAAATTGTGCATGAATATTTGTTGGTTTTTTATTAGGTATTTATAAATAACATATGGTATGAATCAACTAAGAATACACAATTTGTTGGTTTTTTATTATATGGAACTTCTTTCAATTTGAAGAATTATTATATTAAATCTTAAAACACAACACAAAAAATGTAAAAGACGTGAGAATATGAATAATTGACAGGAAAGGATAATAATTATTACTCCCTCCGTCCCACCTCAATTGTCCCACTTTCCTTTTTCGTTCGTCCCACCTCAATTGTCTCATTACTTAAAAAGGCAATTTTTTCACACTCAACAATAAAATATTAATTCCATTCAACTTACTTTACACTCACACTCCTTGGTTATTGTGCCCAAAGTCACCGGGACAATTCAGCCGGGACGGAGGGAGTATTTCACAACAGAATGAATGTAAATAAAAGGACAACAATTGATAAAAAAAAGTAATATATGAATCAACTAAGAATAATTACAGTTGGAGAACATTTAACAAATTATTCACACATGAAACATCTTAGACTAACAAAAAGCTTATACTTCACTTTTCCTAACATAAACAATGACAATTATAATTACTCAACCCATAAGAAACAAGAGAAAAAGTTTATGAGGTACTAATTCAATATCTTGATTATTTATACAAATCTCTAGAATTATTTTTGTTAATTTGCAATTAATCAACATATTAATTGTCACTAATTATGCAAGAATCATTCTAATGCGTATAATTAGGTAATTAGAGCAGATTAGTATACAAAATGCATATAATTCGGTAAATCATTCTAATTCATATAATTAGGTAGTTAGTGCAGATTATAATACAAAATGCACGATATATTAGTTATTTTTGGTTTTAATGTTGGTGTAAATGAAGCAAAATAATTAGGCACATAAATCGTAGTTTAATACCAATAATCTTAATGGATTTTTGGATTTGAATTATACATACGACTTTTTATCTTAAATAATTATTTTTATGTGTTAATAATATAGTTACCTTAATTACTATACAACTATTTTAGGTTAGTTTCCGTGGGCGGAAAAAAAATAGAGGTGAGAAGTTCTGCTTTTATATTAATATATATAGATTTTTATTATTTTGAATAAGATTTTAAATTGAGGGTTGTAGGGGTGAAATTGTAATAGTGCATTATAATTTAAATTTTTATTAATTAGAGGGGTTATTTTTAACAAAAATATAGCTGCATTTAGAATCACCCTAACTAAAATCACCCAATCACTTTTTTTTTTTTTTTTTTTTTTTTGGGCATAACCACTCCCATGATATATCTAACTTATCAGCTAGTAAGAAGTAGTTGTCCCATTTAGTAACCTCAGTATTAATTTGAGATGTGAATGTTGAATAGAATTGAATTTGTACGAGAATAATGGTTCAATATCAGTTCTTCAACAAACATTGATGATTGATGCAAACAGTCCCAATTCAATAACCCAATTCTCCCCAACAACGCAGCCCATATTTGTATGCTATCTTTTGATGCTTTTGAATAATTTAATCGTACCACTGGTTGCGATTGTGGTGAAAAATAGGGTGGTGAGATTTGGTTTGTGATCATTGGTCCAACTCCAATCAATCAAGCGTTGATTTTGAGCAGTTTAATGCAATTCATATGCTTTTTTGAACCACCCACCAAAATTCGATTGTTGCATTCCATTTATGCAGAGATACAGCCAAATGAAGCCGCCGTTTCCATTAGCGTCAATGGATCACCGCAACTTATCATCAGATCATGAAAAGGAAGGTATTCTACTTGTGGATGTCGTTTTCTACTGTTTGCAAAAGATTGTTGAATGGTGGGCACTGCACTATATCTAGTAGAAAATGGCAAGGATTTGTTATATTCAAGAATCCACTCATAGACCGGGGCCTTCTCCTATTATTTTAAGTATTGTTAGATAGTAAGTTTGATTTCTGAGCATGAACCAATCTGTTAAAATTAGTTATCTGTCTTAATCTCTGGTCCTCTCTTTCTATTAAGCCTAGTTTATTTGGTTGTCAATATCTAGTTTTCTCATTATTTATACTTTTTTTTTTCTAGTATTGGTGTGTTGTTCTATTATGCACTTGAGTTATCGGAGTATTCAGTGATGCAAGTTGTGCAATGTTGATTTGGTCTTCACGGAAGTGATAGTTCATGAGCGAGCATTTGTTGTTATGAGTATTTCTTCAAGACTTAATGCTCAAACATTTGTGGATAATGTAGGATGTGATAGTCTTTTAGTAGATGATCATCTTTTTATACGAAAAGGCTCCAAAAAGTTTCTAAATAGGGAGCACAATTCTATCTTTCATTGTAGTCTTTATACTGTTGAGGATGATTAATCAAAAGACTATAGTAAATTTAACCAAAATTATTATTGAACAAGAACAATAGAAAATGATAGAACAAGTAGACTGGTTTGATAAGTGATTTGTACACGATATAAAGATTTGACATGAATTATCTTTTCTGGGGATCACATTATTGGCATCTTGGATCATTCAGTTTCCTAAGGAGTGCTCTCTTTCTGTGGCCAATGCATTTGCAGGAATTTATAAATCTAAAGCCATGAACAGATTCACATGCCCCACATAGATCCATCCTACTCTTAGTCAAAGTGGTATTTAGTTTGAGGTTAGTTCACTGTTTTACATGTTCATTGTTGTATGCTTCTAACTGCTGGGGTATCATTTCCTGTAATATCTCTGTCTTTGATGTTAGAAGTTTGTAAAACAAGACACTCAGTTATCCTGATTCAGATTTATGTAAGCTACTGTCAGAGCGTTATTAAGTATTTAAATATCTATTATCAAAACCTGACAATGGGAGCAGTAACCTAAACTAACATTATTGCTCGGTTGAAGAATTAGCACTTGTTAAACTTGTTTCTCCAGTGAAGGTTCCACCAGTTAGACATCCTTCATCGGACCCGGTGTAGGGCTAGGTATGCAATAAGCCGGTAGGCCACCAACATCAGCATCATGATGGAGGCATCTATCCACAAATGGCTGAAACCCACTGCTTTGATGGGAGGATAATTTGCAACTCGGCAGTATACTCCCTCTGCACACTCATAGTAGTCGTTCTCGTTGTACTGAATCCCGAGAAGAAGTTTGTAACAATAGTAGCTGTAACTGAAATATTTTAACCATCCTATGAATGGGGGAATATGTCTAACATAGTATCCTCCAGCAATGAGGAAGGCCATTGTTGTCACTGAGGCTAAAGTCGCAGCCTGCTTGACATCCATTAATATGGCACCAAATGCCAAGCCAAGACCTTGAGAAACAAGGACACTGAAAAGGACAACCAGCAGAGAGAGGATAAAAGTAGCTGGGTCCGACCTCAGGCCACCCATCCAATAAAAGATGATCGTAAATGCTGTTGGTAGTGCAAGTTCCAGGGGAAGATCTCCCACTGTTCTGGCTAGAAAGTAGGATGATAGGCGGTACATACCTGACGACCTTTCCTTGATTAACATAGTTCTTTCTTGGGGAAAAGTGAAAACAGCGTTGTAAAGTGGGTAGAAGCCCCAAAACACTGAGAAAAAGAACAACATTGCAATCTGCATATTGGAAATAACTCTCCATTAGGATGTCTTATAGTTCAAATGCTGCTGCTTGAAAATTATCTACATAAAAATAACACAAGCTAATTTCTTTTTTGTCGTAACACAATTCACCTAGTGACATAGGACTCCTAAAGAACTGTAATGCAAACATTTGGCATATTATAATACCACAATTTTTTTTGCTATATTTCACATGATTGTGGAAATGGCTTACCCGATCGTCAATATGAGAGGATGGGGTGTGCCACCATAGAAGCCCGGCAAGTATTGCCACACTCAGGACCTGGAAGATTCTTAACTTATTGAAGGCCTCAAATCTTCGCTCCCTAAGTCCTCGTAAGAGTAAGATCTTAAACTGGTGCCACCAAGAAGTGCACCATTTCTGTGATTTCACATTCCCTACACCATATTGATAATTGCAATAAAATTTTGATCAGTTGGACATTAGCCACGTGGTAAGACATCTTGAGCATGTTTCTTTCTTACTCGATATTGGTAATATTAATTAAAAGTTCTTGTAGAAAGAGGGAGGAAACTTCACAGACTTACTTAGGGGAGTCTCCTTTATGTTATTGCAGCTACTAACATCTGCACTGAATAGCTCAGTTTTCAGCCTTGTGGAGATGTTCTTGTCATAGGAAGAGATAAGAAGTTTTCTCACGGATGACGGGTCTTGTTGTGTGCAATCATCCATAGCATTCTGGAAATCTGGTCCAATTCCTGGAGTTCATATAAATGTTCATATCATATGACATAACAAATTTTTCATTGTGTTAAGTAATAGTCTCAAATGATTACTCCGTACCTACAGTTAATAAAATGTCCTTATTAGCAAGTGTGAAGTTCTATTGTTTGCTAATGGATTATTATAAGCTCTAAGTGATCCTTATTGATGAATGTGGAACATTATCAGGGTGGGGCCATTTAACCTCCATCAAAATTTTAATGATAACAAACACCAGTGCTCTAAGTGATATTTATCTTTTGCCTATGAAAGGACATAAGATAATTTTTATTAAGATCTTTGACTGCCAACTAATAAGATATTATGCTCAGAAAGTAAAAACCTCATATTACCATTGGCAAGATCGAGCAAAAGATCAGCAGGATTGACAGTGATGGATGTTGAGAAGCCAATAGAAGAGAAATATTCCAAGGCAGTTGATGCTAGACCATAGTAGATTGGGCAGCCTTCAGAGAGCAAGACTACCTTGTCAAACATATGGTAGAGCTGGCTAGAAGGCTGATGAATGGTGGTTATTACTGTTCGGCCTCCACTAGCTAGCCTTTTTGCTGTGTTCAAGATCCGTTGAGCTGTGGTTGAATCAAGACCTGATGTGGGCTCATCCAACAATATGAGACTTGGGTTGATCAGCATTTCTTGACCTATGCTAACCCTCTTCTTCTCACCTCCTGATATTCCTCTGAACAGTGGCCCTCCTATCATACTGTTTTGGCACCTAGTTAATCCCAGTTCTGCTACAACATGCTCTACATGCTGTACTATCACTTCTTTGTCCAAACTTTTGGGAAGTCTTAGTAGTGCAGTGAAAAGAAGAGTTTCAAACACTGTGAGGTGTGGATATAAAACATCATTCTGTGGAACAAATCCAGTTCGCCGTTTGATAGAACCTGAAAATGGCTGACCATTGTATGTGATCTTTCCAGATAACCTTCCTGAGAGGCGACCTCCGAGGGCTGTGAGGAGGGTGGTTTTTCCACTGCCTGATGGACCAAGCATCGCCAGTATCTCTCCTGGAGATACCATGCCTGTGACCCCATTGAGTATTGTCTTCTCCTTAGAGCTTGATGTTCCTCCCCCACAAGCTCCATTTGTTTTATAATTCAACTTGTAAACAACTTCTTCAAACTGAAATGTAACATGAGAACATCAATAGGACTGCATCAAATTCTCTAAATACAAATGAAACTATTCGTCCCTTGGGCTGAAAGCTTTATGGAATAATAATCTTAAAGTTACCAATAGTTGTGATCATGTCACGTATACCAGATGCATTATATATATGAAGTTTCATCCAACTATGCATCTTTGAACTTGTAAGCTGGCTAGTTGAGGGTTGTATGAGCATGAATGCTCGTACTAGCTTCTTTCCTACTTATTGTGACAGCGTGTGTGAATGTGTTTGTGTGTGCAGAGAGAGAGAGACCTTTAAAGTTATGTGGTGTGAAGCCCGTTTGAGAAAGGAGTGTGAATTGTCCTGTTGAGGAAAAGATGGATAAACTGTATCACAACCTTCTGGCCAAGTTGGGAGACCTGTGGCAAGCTGAATGCCATCATTTTCCGGTTTTGGAGCGACGGAACAGAGGGGCATGGCCAAATCTATACGATTCCAAAACTGATTTTGTGGTGTGATATGCTGGTAGTGACTTGGGTTTTGAAATGTTGCTTTTAACTTGTGGTTCCAAATGAAGTGGTTGATACGAATATATAAGCAAAGACTTGCAACAAGGATCTCTCATGAATTAAAGTGTCAGTGATGTAGTCACTTCCTCTTTGGTGGGATCCCACCCTCTTTTTTCTTAAATAACTTTACACTTGTCTAAAACCAGTTATTTATGTTAATCTAGCATACTGTTTCTTTCTTATCAGTATAGCATCCAATTTCTCTCTCTCATCATCTTATTCCTACTTCTTCTTGTAGTTTTTAGTATCCCTTCTCCTATAATTTTTAGTGAGAAATGAGAGGCATGACTCCCAAGGGGGCATCATGTATTTAGCTATACAGTGGTTTCTCTGCTTAATTAAAATCATCATGAATATATTACTTGTCTGCATAATGATTATAAAAATTAAGAGAAGCGGAGGAATGAAAATTATATATATAGTAATATCCAAAGATGTAAGAGCGCAAAACCTTAGACAATGTGCTACTTTAAGGATTCTTGTTATTATTATATTCTTGGTGGATCGTGTAAACATGAACACTTGAAGCCTTCTTTTCTTCTTGGTAGGTAATTGTAGTGCGTCCCACCTTTCACTTTCAATATCTTGATTAGTTTTTTTATTTGTTTATTGCTTTCTACAAATGGATTCTTACATTATATGCATGTCAGTTTTTGTCCTGCAGCACTTCTCTATTTGTTTTTTATTCGGTAGTATATTGTTGCTTTTTCCACTTATCTGATGGAAAATCTGTAAATGGAATAGGGGATCTCATGGAAATAAAGCACATCATTTATATATATCGTCGCCAGAAGTATACACGAGCTCTTTTTTGATTCTAATAGTTATACATAGAAAAAATGCTAGCTGCTATCTGCTGGTAATTTGTGTAGCAACTGTTTTCAAGGAAATATGAATTAAAACAAAAAATGGAACTTCATTTCAGTTTCTACACAACAGAATGTGGTGATTCTACATTTCAAACTTTCATAAGAATATGCATGTATCAAAGTTGACTGTCCAGAGCTTCTGTTTCTTACCGTGCTTTCATCTTATGTTTCATCACATTGATCAGCAGGTACAAAACAATATTATCTATGCAGGCATGGTGTGCTATAAAATGAAATTCCTGGTACGTAGCTACAATTGGTACTTGTTAAGGCAATACTTTTCATGTGAGGATCCAGAGATATTTCTTGAAATTCTATTTTTCTGAGCTTGAGACTTCTGAAGTATCTGTTTAATGTAACTCTCTGATTCTGACAGTTTCAATATATATATATATTCATAGATATATGTATTGATTATTGACTTAAAATTACTGTGGAATAAACTAGAAGGAGAAAAAAGAAAACAATGAAAACTCAGTAGAATGTCCATGGCTTGAGTGGGGGGTTCATTGATGCCCTTTTTCAATCCACAAAAAGTAGAGAATAGAGCATCTGAACATAATGACAGAAAGCCAAAAATAAGTCTACAACAAGATTAATAAATTTAAAAGTCGACTTTAATGGTTTTTTTGTTTCTTTGTAAAGCAAAATGATTCTTATATTCCATATTCTTTATTTCAATCTTGTAAGAAAAAAGAAACTTAAAAAAATAAATCTTGAGTTTAATATTCAACATTCGTATCGCCGAGAATCAGATCTGGAAATGCATGATTGCATGTGATAAATTTATCTAATATTGTTTACTAGGGAAAAGGTAAATTAAAGAAATGGAGATGAAGTTAGATGCCAAACTGAAAGGTTCTTTTATTTGGCCCCCATCAGATTCCTGCTTTACTGTTATTTTTTGTTTATTTATTTATTTTTTTTACCTCTTCATCTTTGGACTGCATGAAAGAGGAATGATTAAAGAGAGAAGCCATCAATGGGATTCCTATTCCAGCACATAAATATAAGTACATTATTTTGCAGGGAGCACTGAGGTTTTACAACCCATGGGGCTATGCAGGAGGAGCCTTATCTATTCCCTTCCTATTTTCTTTTTTTGAGCGATTTTGTGGGTGTGAGTGATAAACTAGCCTAACTAGTCCTTCAAAAGTCACAAAATAAACTATACCATGGTTGAGTTTTTTGAATCAAAAGGTTTTAGAAAATGCTCATGATTATAAATGAATGAACGGCACGACATGAGCAATTACAAAAGCTATCGTATAATCGAAATAACCGAACAAAAATTCTTATTCAGTTTTCGGTTATAACCAAATTTTAATATAAATTTAATAAATTAAAACTAAAAAAATAAATTGTATATATATTTATATTAATATATATATTAAAAATATATTAAAATAATATATATATTTTAATATATACTAAAAATATAATTCAATATTAATTTAATATATATTATATATTTATTAATAATATATATAAATTTGGTTATTTCAGTCCAAAAAAAAAAAAATCGAACCGAACCGATAAATGAAATAATCGAACCAAAATAATCAAAATTTTTTCGATTTGGTTTTCGGTTTCTTGTTCACCCCTCCCCATCACTTCTAAATGGTTGAGAGATCCAGGGGTCAAACTCTCTTCAACCACAATTTAAATATTGCAACTTGATTTTTTTTCCAGAAAAAAGTTGCTGTGTTTTGATTAGAGAGTGATCTAAGTAAATTTAGTTGAATAAATTTGAGCAGCAGAGCCTCGCCCGATTCTAACTTTTTAGGGTTTTAGGTGAATCTTTTAACATGGGTGATCATTATTTAGCTAGTCGATCTTATAAACTCAGCTGATGGAGGATTAATTGATGTGTTCTATCAAATCAAGAGTCTAAAATTTAGAACGGTGGGGAGACAGATAACAAAGATGAACTAATGTAAACTTGCCGAAAGAGTTTGTATGTGTCAATTCAAATTACAATGTATTTATTATTGGGAAAATAGGGAAATATATCCCAATTTTTTACATATTAGGGGATTTTATCCCACTCTTTTGCTGTTAGAGAATTATATCCCACACTTTCATTCTGTCAGGGAATTTTATCCCATGTCGCTGACTAAGCTGTTAAGTGCCACGTGGCATTGATGTGGCGCCGACTCACTGCCACATATTTGGCACGTGGCATTTTTAATTATTTTTTTAATATTAATTTATTTTTTTAAAAAAATTTAATTTCATAATTAATATATATTTTTTATATATTTCGTTTTTTATAATATTTTATTAATAATAAGATATATAAAAATAATAATACTTTAAATAAATATAAAAATATTATTAAAAAAATAAGCATTAATTATTTAATTATAATATATTAAAAAACTTAATTCTCATTAAAATTGAAAATTAATATTAATGAAAGTATTTACAAAACTAATAAATAGTTTTGAGCAAGTGTTAGCTGTAGAAAAAATTATTGATGATAAAACTAAACAAAATTAGTTCTAGCCTTCTAGGCATTGAATGATTATTTTACTTTAATTTTTATATATTATAATGTAATATTAAATGTATTTTCATTTTTATTCGTTTATTTTTTAATAATATTTTAATGTTTAAGAAAAATAATTAATGTTT
>JAPKLW010000056.1:665136-679120 GCA_026898455.1 Plectranthus barbatus | reverse complement strand
ATATTAATTAATTTAATTTTTAAATAATATTTTTATTTTATAATTAATGTATTTTTTATTTATATATTTTATTTTTTTAATAACTTTTAGCTGATGTTTTTTAATAAGATTTTAATAATATATATATATATATATATATATAAACAATAATTATTTTTTCTTAAAAATTAAAATATTATTAAAAAAACAAACATATAAAAATAAAAATACATTAAATATTACATTATAATATATTAAAAAATAAAGTAAATAATGATTCAATGCCTAGAATTAATTTTGTTTAGTTTTATCATCAATAATTTTTTCTACAGCCAACACTTGTTTAAAAAATATTTTTTAGTTTTGTAAATACTTTCATTGATATTAATTTTCAATTTGTAATGAGAATTAGATTTTTTTAATATATTATAATTAAATAATTAATGCTTTTTTTTTTTAATAAAATTTTTATATTTATTTAAAGTATTATTATTTTTATATATCTTATTATTATTAAAATATTATAAAAAACGAGATTTTTTTAAAAAAATATATTAATTATGAAATTAAAACTTTTTAAAAAATTAAATTAATATTAAAAAAAATAATTAAAAATGCCACGTGGCAAATATGTGGCAGTGAGTCAGCGCCATATCAATGCCATGTGGCACTTAACGGCTTAGTCAGCGACATAGGACAAAATTCCCTAACAGAATGAAAGTGTGGGACACTAACAACAAAAGAGTGGGATAAAATCCCATAATATGTAAAGGATTGTGATATATTTCCCTATTTTCCCTTTATTTTAAGAGGAGACTATAAATACCATAGACGAAGAAAGAAAAAAAGAAGGGTTTAGGAACAATGAGTGTAGACTTTTGAGGAGAGAGAGAGGCCTTTAGAACTCTTGCAGTGTCCACGACTTTTGAAAATTTCAAATATGACTATATATGAAGTCCTGCAAAAGACAAAAGTAAATAATGTATAAGACGAATGTTCTGAATTGAAGACCTTCTCTAAGCTTCCTTGAAATTTACTGAGTGATTTGCACTCGAGATTGTCGTGCATCTTAGCACGAGGCTAGTGTTTGTCTGATTGATGAACCTGATCGGAGATTGTTGTTGGTGTACAGCAAGACTCCAATTCTCATTATTGTGATTAGTGTTCCCATGGAAAACTCAAACCTTGATGAGAATTCACGTGATCAAGATTTGGACAATTTAATTATGTTATCTAAACTTAATTAATTACAGAAATTGTGATTTATGAGCTTAAGTGAAGAATCACAATTTTGAAGATACGTATATATCAATATATCGTTGAAGATAACATAAGATTTGATTTGTCTTGATATATCTTGATAATAATTAGCTATTTTTAGATTTTAGTAAGATTTTTTTAGTTGATTAGATTTGATTTTCTAGTTTGATTAGGATTAGAGCTTTCTTTTCTCTCTATAAATAGGACTTGTTATTAATGTTTTTAATTGGAGTTTTTAGATTAATAATATTTAAGTGAGTTATTTTCTCGCTCTCAGAGCTTTCGAATTTCTGGGGTTATCATTGAAATTCTCTATCGACTTGTCAATCGAACTTTCACATCCGTTTATGGCATCTTCATTATATCCATCATTGTTGGAGGTTTTCTCTTATTGGATTGTAGGAGAATTCTCCAAAGGTGTTGGATTCTCGTCCATAATTATTTACTATGTTCAGTGTTGCTGAGACAAGTTGCTTATTGGGTTGTAATGGTTCGATTTTTTCTTACATGCGGCCCTCTGAGGGTCCACTTCGAAGGTGCTGGATTTCCATCCTTGTTTGTTTAGCTTCCACATGCTTGTGGCATTCATCTCGTGGTAGTTTCCTTTGCGGTTAAGCCAATAACATATCATCATTATCCATTTTGGCTTCCACATTGAATCAACTCTGTTCTTGGGTTATGATTCTTATTCATACAGTGAGATCATATTATTTGGCATTAGAGCTTAGGTTGATTTTTCTTCCTTTGTATTTTTATTTTATTTTCATTTTTTCCTTAGTAATTCATATTTTCAGCTTTTATCTTGATTTTTATCCATAGTTATCTCATATCTTTTATGAAAATTCATATCATATCTATCTCATTCATATCTATTCGTATTTTGATATTTATATCTATATCATCTATTTTTTTTATATCCATATATATATATATATATATATATATATATATAGAGGAGGGATCATGTAAAAAAAAATCCCCCTGTGAGAAAAAAGAATGAATCGTGTCCATCAGATCTAAAAAAAATAATGGTTCATATTGAATCAAGCAACAACTTAAACGCAATCAAGCAACAAAATAATCAAGCAACAACTAAAGCACAATCAAGCAACATTGCGATCAAGCAACAACATGAATACAATCAAGCAATGCCGTGATTGCAATCAAGCATCTTTCTCACTTTCTCACGTTAAGAATTTTCTCACTGGATCCGCTCCCTATATATATATATATATATCATATATATTTATCCATATCTAGATATTCATGTCTGTATCATCTATATTGTTTTATATCTATCCATATATATATCTCATGGCAAACACTCAAATGAGACGGTCTCACCATTTTTATTGTGAGACAAATCTGATGATGCATTTAATTTATTGAAATAATGTTGGGAAATTATTCCTAAATTCATGCCTTAGGATCATTTGTAAAAGGTTTTGTTGGATCAAACCTTACCAGTTGGTCGATAAAGTGCTGAATACTAGCATAGTCTAGCAACTTGTTTGTAATGTCCTGTATAGGATAAACCTTGAGTTGTTATAGATTAGATTTCTAGAAGTATTTCTAGCAGATAGCAGCTACTAGAGATAATAGCAGATGGAGAAGACTACTAAGGAGTAAGCAGTCGGATACTAAGAAAGCAGATTGCTAGAGGAGCTAGCAATCCGGAGTCAAAGGAACCGAGTGCTAAACTTGAGCAACTGCTAAGGAGTTAGCAGTCCGAACACAAAGTTTAGCAGATTACTAAGAAGGGCTAGCAGACCGTTCTAGCATTCTCAGAAAAGGCTTAGCAAGGCGAGATAATGAACAAACGACTGCTACACTACCGTTCTGACAGACGTACACGCAAAGATAAGACTTTCCAGAAGTAGGTCGGAAAGTACTGTACGAAGCCAGAAAGGACGGAAAAGTCTACCCACTCTTGGACGAAGGAATCGTTGTGCCTAACGGGTATGGAGATTCAAAAGTTTGAATCTCCATGTATAAAAGACAAGTCCAAAAGAGAGAGTGGACTACTGCTTCACTCACTACCTTTACTGCATTCATATCTCACGAGCTAAGGCAAATCTCAAGATTCCTTTGACAAAAACAAAGTGAGAAAGTAGTCACGGGAGCATTAACGAGACAAGAAGAATCTTTAAAGCTCTCAACCACCAAGTGTCCCCTACATTCAAGATCTGACACTCGAGTGGTTCATTGAGTCCTTTTAAGGTTCAATCATTGGGATACCTTCCGATCTTGGAAGCATCCAACAGTCATTTCTCTGAAAAGAGACTGACTCCGACGGGCATATTGCCAAAATCAGATAAGTTTAGGAGAGAACTTTAAAACCTCCCATCATTATCAGCGAAGGACAAGTTTTACGAAGGTGCTGCCTTTGACTTGGCTGGAGCTGTAGCTGACTAAGGACTACGAAGTAGCGAAGGATAGTCGTGAAGTAGCCGGCTCAAAAGTTCACCACCTATTGCACTTGAAAGGTGATTCCTTGTATTTTGTATACTTTCTTAGTGAATTCTTAGCATTTCGGCTAAGGAGTGGACGTAGATCTATTGATCAAACCACTATAAATATTGTGTCTTTACTGTGTTTTTACTGTTTTATTGCTTGCTGTTTGAGTTTGCTTTGAAACCTAGCAACCGAGTTGTTAGTGTGTATCTGCAAGAAAATCTTAAGTCAAGTTGAGCTAAACTATCTTTGATAATAATATAAAGTGCAAGTGAACGTTTATATATCTTCCGCTGCATTTCGTGTGTGTGGTTAGTTATCACCACGACGACTCTGATCTCAGGGACCAACAAGTGGTATCAGAGCGGAGGTCATAATAGACTCTCCGTTTCTGAGTCGCTTTTGACCAGATCTACATTTTCCTTGCGCTTCTCTGTTGTTTTTGTTTAGCTCAGGTATCTACAATCTTGCAAGACGATGAATCATATTCTACCTAAGTACAACAAGGAGAAATTGATTCATGGAAGAAGATGGAACCATCCAGCTTCAAAGTATTCATCCTGAGATGGGGGATGTTCTAACCAAAGGACCCATCCAAATCATGAAGGTCAACACTGGAATTGGTCCACCTGCTGAAGGTCAACCACGTCATGAAATGGTACCAAAATCTTATGAGGAATGGACGTTGGAAGCCAAGAAAAGGTGTCAGTTGGAATACCTAGCTATGAAGTTGATCCTTGACTGTCTACCCCCCTTGATGGCCGACGAAGCCCTAGACTTCAAGACAGCTAAAGAAATGTGGGACTATGTGTGCGAATGTTCCCAGGAGACTGAGCAGATGAGACGCAACAAGCTACAGGTAGCTGTAGATAAATATGAATCATTCTCTATGCATGCAGGAGAGACTATTCTGGCAATGAAAGAGAGATTCAACACAATAATCGGCGAGCTTCGGAACCTTAGAAAGATGTACGACAATGGGGAGATGAATAACAAGATCATTTCTAAACTCTTCCCAAGAGAAGACTGGTTCGTGAAAATGACAAGTCTGAGCGAGAAGGACCTCAGCAAGATGTCAACATCCGAGGTATTTGCTCAACTTAAAGCTCATGAGTTCATAATACATCAGTCAAAGAAGAACGAGGCTACTTTGGGGCAACCTACGTCATCAAATGCTGGAAACTCCGAGGACTTAGCGTACTTCGCTAAGAAGGATTTCAACAAATGGAAAATGAAGAAGCCCTTCCGTAATGAGAGGTCTGCTCCAGCGTCACCAGCTAAGGAGGTTGTCTCAACCTCGAACGCTCAACCCGTTGATTTAAAGATCAGCGAGCTAGAGGAGCAGATGAGGAAGCTTCGGAAGTTGATGTTAGAGGCCAAAGCTGAGAAAAAGGCCAAGGAAATCAAACTTTCTTCATCATCTACCCGCTCAGCAAAGCGAAAGCCTAGGACATGCTTTGAGTGTGATTTGCCAGATCATCTTAAGCACGAATGTCCGAAAGTCAGCAAAGAGGAGAGAGAACGCCTAAAGCAAAGATTCAAAAGACGTGCAGTGAAAGCAGTCACTAGGGCGCTACTGACAAGGACAGAGGCTCTTGATATTCCAGATAATGATGAGGAGTATTACTATTCCTCAGAAGAAGATGATGAGGAAGCCATGCTCGTGTTAATGGCAAATGTTGTTGAAGACCAATTCGCTGATGCTGATGCTGAGCAGAGTGCAGAATCGGCTCTAGCTGTTGACGCACATGAGGTACAATTTACTAGCATTCCTAGCATAGCAATCATGCATGAATCGGAGGAATCGTTTCCAGATTTTGAGGAAGATTATCTGACGAAGCTTTCGATTGAATTTTCTAAAATGTATGAAATTAAGAATGCTATCGTTGGAGAGAATACCTCAATCAAATTACAAGTTCAATCTTTGACCGATGAAGTCGAAAGACTAAGGTCCGATAGTGAGGAGTTTTTGAAACTTAAAGCAGATTTCTCTAAGCTTTCTGAAAATTTTCAAAACTTAGAAAAAGAGAATCTTGCTTTGAAAACTAAGCCTAAAGAAGATTGCATTTGTACTTACACATCCAGCAGGGCAGTTCTCAATGCCATTGTTAGCCAGCAGAGACATTATAAGGATAAGTCTGGACTTGGTTGTGTTAACGCCGTAGGCGACTCTTCTAGGAAGACATTGAGTACTCATGCTAAATCTTCTAAGCAGAAACCGATCTCATTCGTTTCTGTTGGAAATGTCACTGCTGACAAAGGTAAAGGAAAGACAATTGCTGAACCTTCAAATGCTAAGCTAAATGCTAAGAAGAAGGATGGGCATAAGCAGAAAGCGTCTGCTGGATCTCAGCAGAGGATCCAACCAGTGTCTGCTAAGCATGCATCTGCTGGACCTCAGTAGAGGATCCAAAGGATGAATGCTAAGCACGTACCTGCTGGACCTCAGCAGAGGATTCAGAGAGCAAATGCTAAACCACATTCAACAATACCAAGGAATGCTGAGCGTTATGTTCACAACGCGAGGATAGCATATCCTACCTTTCATAGGGGCAAGCATGTTCAATACACTGCTGTAAGACCGTCGTACCAGCAGTACACACCACATAGGAGGAACACCTATGTGAGGCCTGAGTCCAACCCATTTCCATTTCAAAGGACAAGGAAGGCTAAGCACACAACCACACCTAGATCTAATAACGCAAAGCATACACATCCAAAGGTCGATAAGGTTGTGAAGGGTGAGATCAAGAAGAAAATCTTGAAGATCACCAAGATGTAGGTTCCAAAAGGAACCATGACTCACGCTAGTCCTGCAGGACCCCATGCTAAGTGGGTACCTAAATCAACTTGTTGATTGTTTTGCAGGATCAGAATCCCTGTGCTAAGACATCAAGTATGTCAAATGAATGGATCCTTAATAGTGGCTGTTCAGCGCACATGACGGGGAATGAAGAGCTATTCTCAGATATTCAAAGAATTTTTGGCCCCACAGTTGTGTTTGGCGACAATAGCAAAGGCAGGGTGATGGGAAGAGGATGCATCGAGCGAAATGAACTAAGGATTGTCAATGTCGCGCTCGTCTCCAATCTCAAACACAACCTGCTAAGCATTAGCCAACTATGCGAGAATGGGTACACTGTATCTTTTGTCAATACTGGTTGCTCTATTGCTGAGAATGTTACAGGTGAAGTGAAGCTCAGAGGCATCCGCAAGGGTAGCCTATACATTGTTGACTGGCAAAGTGGTCAACAACACTCGTGCTTCTTAGCATTGAACAAGGAAGAAACAACTTGGCTATGTCACAAGAGGTTAAATCATTTGAACTTTAAAACTATTAACCATCTAGCCAAGAATAAGCTTGTTGTAGGTTTGCCTGTTGAAACTTTCCTCAAGGAAGGTAAGTGCAAAGCTTGCCAGCAAGGGAAGCAGACCAAAGCATCATTCAGATCCAACCCGGAGAAGGCCACTTCAGAAAGGATCCTAGAGCTCTTGCACATGGATCTATTTGGCCCAATCACTCCACCCACTGTAAGTAAAAAGATATATACACTTGTGGTTGTTGATGACTACTCCAGGTACACGTGGGTTCATTTGCTGAGAACCAAAGACGAAGTAAAGCTCATCCTACCGGAGCTAATCCTCAAAGAGCAGAATAACAAAGAAGTTACAGTTAAGAGGATTAGATTGGACAATGGAACAGAGTTTTGCAACGGGATTTTAATGGATTTTTGCGCCGAAGCTAGTATCAGGCATGAGAAGTCCACTGCTAGGACCCCCAGCAAAATGGTCTAGCAGAAAGAAGGAATCGAACGTTGAAAGAAGCAGTAAGGTCTATGCTAGCCAATTCCGAGCTGACTGCTAAGTATTAGGGCGAAGCAGTCATGACAGCCTGCTACACTTAGAATAGGAGCGCAATCAATGGCAGATTCAACAAGACTCCTTATGAAATGTACAACGATCGTAAGCCTTCTATTACTCATCTCCGTGCTTTTGGTTCGACATGTTATATTCATAACAACGAAAAGTCAAAACTTAATACTTTATCGCCTAAGTCTGATGAAGGTGTGTTCCTTGGATATGGTCACTGTTTACGTGTAAAACACACTAGTGCAAGTATACACTATCACAAGTAATATAAAACGGAGTATTCTCCGAGTATCGAATCCACAGGGAAGGGGTAAAGGTGCACAAACACTCAACTTGGTTTAATTGATGGGGGAAAATGAATTGATTTGTTTAATTATCCTAGGCATGATTTCAATGGAAAATAAACAATAAACATGAAACAGGGGATGGTTAAAAATGAGGGAAAAATGAACAAAACGGATCAGACCAATTCCTTTTTAAACGACGAGGAAAACAAACGGCCTAGGCTATGGATTCGCTTGCTGTAAAAGTCATGCTACAGCAGTTGCAACAGCACAGAGTAAATCGCAGCCAAATTACTATTCCCAGCTAGATTTCCCAAAATAGATGAGATTGCTTTTCTTAAATTAAATTAACATATTCCTATGCCCAAATTCAATTCAAGACCAGCACTATTCACAGCTCTCTTAGGCAATTAAGCAAACACAACATCTACATATTCCTATGCAACACATTGTGGAGCAATTGAGGTTTCTACTCATAATCTTAATTCTTCCAAACCAAGATTAAGCATAAATCACACATTCAGGCTTCCACAAGAATTGCAATTAGAAGAATTAAACCTTCAAAAGCTCAAACTCCATACCATTAACAACCAAGTAACACATTAAAGTAAGAACATGCAAGCTTCATCCATAGCCCAAGGCCTACTAATTTAGCTCATATTTACATGGGTGAGAGCTAGATCCATAATTGGGAAACTGAAATTCATAATTAAAACAGGGAATTAAAGATAGGATGGACGAGAGGAAGAATCCCCCTTCGATTAGCTGCAACACGAGATGATTCCTCAACCTCGAGCTGGCTTCTCGTCGGCAATTGCTGAGATGTGGCTCGCCTTCTTCCTCTGTCGTGTGTTTTTCCTCTTCCTAGCTGAAAGTCCCAGCTCAATGTGTGGCGATGGAAATGATGTGAGTGATCCCCCTTCCTTCTCTCTCCTTTGGGCTTTTATATCCTTCCCCAATTTTAGGTTTCCACTTTTAGGAACATTCCCAAATTGTCCTTGGGGAAAGTAGGTGAATTTCTGCTCTTTTCGCACACCCAGCTCAGCTAATTTGACTTTATCCACGTCATTCCCAAAATTTGACTAAGTTGACTTCGGACTGGGTCAGCTCAGCTTTGCTACAGCATCTTCTTTCATTGCTCCAGCATAGACTCCGAAAATCAAGCAATTTCCTGCACGGTAATTCACTCCAAATCCTCCAAAAACAATGTTATTTACTTTAAAACACGAAATAAACATGGAAAGACTCGAACAACTAAAAGCAAGACTAAAACAACACTTATTTGGGTAAACATAGCCGAAAGACTCTCTAAAACGAACTAAAATAAAGAGAATATAACTCTTTTTCAAGAGTTATCACCCCCCCAAACTTAGCCCGTTGATCGTCCTCGATCAACAAAAGAGATAAAACGACTCAAGGGACAAACAAATTGGAATTTTCAGTCATGCTGGCTCATACTCATACACTTCTCAGCACAGTTGAAAATGAAATCTAGGATTCAATCACCAAAATAATATCAACTCATCTCAAAACCTTTCCTTCTAGTTTAACAAGTCATTGCCATCATGCTTCAGCATCTAAATCTCAAAACAGCACAGCACATCATTACGATGCCAAGTTAACATGATCAAAATCAACTCCATAACTCAAGTAATGCTCATGATCATCATGCTTACTTATTTTGACTCCAAACTACTCATAGCAACCTCTCCACTAATGGAGTTCATATCACAAGGGATCATTAGGACTTTATTAGCTTGTAACGTGGGCTAAGGTTAAGGTGGGAATTTTTTTTTGGATAGAGTGACTAATTCGAGAGCACTAATGAGTTCGACTACTTATTTAGAGGACTTAAGCAATTAGAACCACAATCCCAAGTAAAAAGAAAAGTGCCCCAATTATTACACAAAATGAATTGACAAAAACAAAAAGAAAAACAAAAATTTCACCCTCTATTTTCACTCTTTTTTTTTTCTTTTCTTTTTTTCGAATTTCTCTCGATTTTCTTCTCTTTTTTTTTTCATGTTTTTCTTTTTCTTTTGATTTTTCTTCCTTTTTTTTTTTTTTTTTTCCGAAATATTTTTTTTATTTTTCTTTTTTCTCTCTCTCTTTTTTTTTTTTTTTTTTTTCGCTCACTCGCTCATTACATTACACGGAATTGAACTTCAAATTATAACACAATGAAATACACGGCTCAAAAGAAAACAACTCGAAACAACCCGAAACGGGAGCACACCCCCCCAAACTTAAGGACGAACATTGTCCCCAATGTCAAAAGGCCGAACTCATATAAGCGCTCACGATGAGGGTAGAAAAAAATGAAAGGATAAACAGGCTAAATCGATAGGGAACGGAAGAACTCAGCTAAGGCGCAAGAATAGGGTGCAAGGGATAAGTAACATTGAAAAGAACAATAAAGGCTCAAAAGAATTCAAAGATGGCCTAAATCATATCCAAAGTGATATAAATTCAAATTTCGCCTCAAGGAAACTATAAGCAGTCGAAGGTAAACACTCACACTTGCAAAACCAAGATATGAAACCAACGAAGAGCAAGCAACAAGGCAAGGTAATGAAGTTTTCAAAAATAAAATTTTCAGATCACGAGATTAGAGGAAAAGCAATTCAAGAAATAACCAGTTAAACCTAAAGAACGATCGAGAGATGAGCATCAACTGAATAATAACTGAATCCACACGCACAAGAATGGAAGAAAACATCATCGAAGCAAGAGGCAAGCCGCACGACATAAATCCAACAAGGACTGGACACAACAAGAATGAAAAACAAAACCACCAACAGCATTGATAGGGCAACAAGAACTAACAGAACAACATCACGAGAATATAGTATTTAGTACAGACCCAAAAAAAAATAGGAGCAAAAGAAGTCATTGTTTAGAGAGATGAGTGGAGGAGGAACCATGGGAAATCACGGTCGGGCTGCCGGCAGAAGCTGGGAAAGCTGGGCACGGAGGACTTGAAGAAGTTGCTCATGCGAGCAACAAAGAGCCCGGACAGCCTGGATTTCTTCCCGAAGAGCACGAAGTTCCGTGGTAGTGGCATCAGCGGCAGCAGCAGAAGCAGATGGGGATGCCTGAGAACGGCTGGAACTTGGGGCCTTCGGTGTTGCTGCAGCATTCTTCGCAGCATGGCGCTTTTGAAGACGGCCAATGTGGATATCAGTGGCGCCCAAATCCCGAGCTTCAGAGTCCAACATAGGCACCCCCGCACGCTGGCAGACCTGTATAATCAAGGAAGGGAAAGACAGGGGTCCAGAAACTACTTTAGCACCACAAGCAAGAATGGAATAGAGAATCAGAGGAGCCACGTTCACGGGCTCCGACTTCAGCAAAGCAGCCACCACAATAACACGATCCTTCATTGCCAATGTGTCGTGCGTAGTTGGCAGGATACGGCTCTTGAGGAAGTGCATCCAGATGTGGGCCTCTCCGGTCAGAAATCGGCTGAAGATGTGGCCAGCGGCACCAGTAGGAATGGACCACGACACACCGGGACGGGCAGCAACAGCAAGGGCTTCTTTTAGCAACTCGGCAGGTGGATTCAGCAATTTCTTGAAAAAGTCTCGGGAACCGCAATGGGACAGATTGTAGATGGCATAGATATCATCAGCATCCACATGCACCAACACACCCCGCACCAAGGATTCCACGACACCCTCCTTGTCTCGAATCAGATTGGCGTAGAACTCGCGCACAACATCAATCACAGGCGCAGGCTGGGGTCGGGCAAAATCCTCCCACCCTTGGAAGGTGATGACAGATTCCACAAAATCAGGCAACTTGTCTGAATCAACATCAAAGCCTTTTTCTAAAATCAGCTCCCTGTCCATAAAGGCTTCCCATCGGCTGGCAGAGCAGTGCGGGGCTCGGCGCGGAATTGCAGCAAACTCTTTCGGAGTCAGAACAGGAGGATCGGCAGCTAGCTTCCGCTTCTTGCGGGAGACCTGCTTCTTAGAGACCTTTTTCATACGCCGCTTGGGGGCAGGTGCAGCAGCGGCAGATGCAGCGGCTGGAGTGGATATAGGAGGTAGAGCATCTTCGGCAGGCTTGGCAAAAGAGGGTGCTTCAGCAGAGGTGGCAGCAACAGGCTCAGCGGTTGTTGTGGCTGGGGCAGAATCAGGAAGAACAGTGGTCTTATCAGGGGTGGGCGCGGAGGATGCTGTAGCAACATGGGTAGCAACGGGAGTGGCCTCGGAAGAAGTGGTTTCAGAGGATGTGGTTTCAACAACTGGTGGTGGGGATGGCGGAAGGGATGCTGCAGCAGTGGACACCGCAACTGGAGTAGAGTCGGAAGGAGGGACCTTTTCAGTAGTAGGTGGAGCAGAAGTAGAGGATGCAGGGATATTTTCAGTAGTAGGAGGGGCAGAAGTAGAGGATGCAGGGATATTTTCAGTAGTAGGAGGGGCATTGGATGGGACATCCACAGAACCAGGGGCAACTGTGGGTGCTTGCTCTTGGGTAGGTGGTGGAGTAGGGATTTTAGCCGTTTTGGAAGTGGAGGCACGGGGTTTCTTAGCAGTGGTCTTTTTGAGGGTAGGTTTTTGAGTAGGGAGAAGAGGAGGCGAGGACTGAAGCTCCACAAGAACGGAGGTAGCAGTGGCTCGAGTGATGCGAGTACTGGCAGTGGAAGGAGACGAATGAGAGGTCGAGGAGGGAGGGTTTCGGCTAGGTTGAGGTGTTGGAGGTTTTCCTATGCCCGAACCAGAAGTTTTGCTTTTGCCTTTGCCCTTCTTTGGTGCAGCGGCCTTGGTGGATTTCTTGGGAGCCATGTGCACTAACCTAAGCAAAACAATAAACACGACGTGAGCATAAGGCAACAGCAACCCAAAAGAACACCCAACAAGCACAAAATTACAAATAGAACACCCAAGGCAAATGAACAACATCACAGACAATCCAAAACCACGACTAACAGGCTGGAGCCTGCGTCAAATCGCCTACCCACTGCAAACCACAAAACCCAACCCAGACCATCAGCACACACCAACACAAAACATCAGTAGCAAACAAATTCCTCAGACGACAAAATCAACAACGCCCGCGACAAAAATGGTCGACAAGACCATTGCAGAGCATAATCGAGACCACCCATATGTTCGACAACAAAACAGAACAAACTGAAGTAGAACGTCGGAGCAACGCATCCAAGTAGAGAAATAAAAACAACAAAGAAGCACAGGGGAGAAAAGAGCATAGCGAGCATACGAGGGCAGGGAAGGCAAAAAAAATTAGCAGGCAAAATATCACACGATAGCACAGAACGTAAGAAAAAGGCAAGCCCTAGAAATGACGAAAGGAACCCGGAAGATTCAAGACTTGAGCCGCAAAGGAGACTCAAATTTATTCGCAAATTAAACAGACCCGACACCACACACCCAGTAACTCCAGCGGCAAAGGAAACCCAGATAGTACGAGTGTAAAAAATAACAGGGAGAGAGAGTTACCTGAGCGACGGCGTCGGAGAATGGAAGGATTCGGCGATGAAGGTAAGACGGTAAAATGGGCGAAGTGAAGTACGGTGAGAGTGTGGTAAAAATGGTGTGGTGAAAACCATTCCCCCCCTTTTTTTATTAGTTACTTTTTGAATAAAGAAAAGAGGAAAACCGTTCGACTTCCCTCCCCCAATTTTTTTAATGAATAGTTGTTTTGTTTTGTTTTGTTTTGTTTTGTTTTTTTTTTTAAATGAAATACCTGATACTAATGGGTGCTATACTTGCGGTAATTTCACAGCCAAAATTCCTGCTTTCCATCTTCAATTTATGCACCCTTCTCTTCCCCCCAAACTTGAGATGTGCTCGACTTGGCGTACCTTCATCAACACTCGTAGAGCAACTCCTAGTAACACAGGTGGCACCTTACAAGCATAGAATAAACATTAAATCCTAAAAAGGTAAAGAAATTAACTGGACAACAAAAACTATTATGATAGGCAAAAATTTAAAGGAAAGCAATTAAAGTATGTACAAAGAAACCATGGCCTGGTGAAGCAGACCATGGATACCTCATGCTCCAGCATCTGGCAGAGCAGTGGCACCTCTCTCCCGATTGAGAGTACCACCGAAGTATTCATTGACTCGATGTCCATTGACCCTGAATGTGCGGCCAGATTTCTCTTC
>JAPKLW010000056.1:591744-645136 GCA_026898455.1 Plectranthus barbatus | reverse complement strand
GAATGGCATTTTTCCAGAATATCTGCCATTTCTACTTCATGAACACACCTTCTCAACAGCTGATCAGCACAGAGTTTGTAGAGGTAGGGATCATCCCAAAAATAAGATTTAACATCATGATAAAACCTCTTTAACTGCTGCCCCTTCAAATCTGGAGGAAGAGTTCCACTAGCCTTGAAATTAGCAAAATCAGCAAACCAAGGTGGAGTTTCAGATGAAATATTAAAGAGCTGCTCATCAGGGAACCATTCCTGAACTTGGATAGCTTGATCTTCTTGAGTAACCCTCTCCAACCTGGACAGGTGGTCGGCTACCTGATTTTCTGTACCCTTTCTGTCTTGGATTTCCAGATCAAATTCTTGTAAGAGAAGAACCCATCGAATTAGCCTAGGTTTGGCAGCCTTTTTGGAAAGTAGGTACTTGATGGCTGCATGGTCTGTGTGGACAACAACCTTGGCCCCCAGCAAATAAGGTCTGAACTTCTCAAAGGCAAAAACTACAGCAAGCAATTCTTTCTCAGTAGTGGTATAATTGATTTGAGCATCCACCAAAGTCTTGCTAGCATAATAGATAGGATGAAATATTTTACTCTTCCTTTGCCCAAGGACAGCTCCAATAGCAAAGTTACTTGCGTCACACATCACTTCAAAAGGTAGGTTCCAATCTGGTACACACATAATGGGAGCTGAAATCAGAGCTTCCTTCAAAATCTCAAAGGCTGTCTGGCAGTCAGATGTGAAGTTGAATGCTGAGTCATGCTCCAGCAAGGAGCACAGAGGCTTTGATATTTTTGAAAAGTCTTTTATGAACCGTCTGTAAAACCCTGCATGTCCTAGGAAGCTTTTCACTCCCTTGACTGATAAAGGTGGTGGCAAAGTCTCAATCACAACTATCTTAGCCCTGTCAACTTCAATCCCTCGTTTGGAGATCTTGTGGCCCAGAACAATACCTTCCTTAACCATGAAATGGCATTTTTCCCAGTTTAGGACCAGATTACTTTCTTCACATCTAGCCAAAACTTTCTCCAGATTATTCAAACAGGTGCGGAAATCAATCCCAAATACTGAGAAGTCATCCATGAAGATTTCAAGATAATCCTCCACCATTTCTGAAAATATAGCTGTCATGCACCTCTGGAATGTGGCTGGTGCATTGCACAGCCCGAAGGGCATCCTTCTAAAAGCATAAGTGCCAAATGGACAAGTGAAAGTAGTCCTTTCCTGGTGCTCTGGTTGGATGGTGATTTGATGGTATCCAGAATACCCATCCAGAAAATAGTAATTCTCCTTCCCAGCCAACCTATCCAACATTTGGTCTAAGAAGAGAAGTGGGAAATGGTCTTTCCTGGTTGCATTGTTGAGCTTTCTATAGTCAATGCAGATTCTCCAGCCTGTAACAGTCCTTGTGGGAATGAGTTCATTGTTTTTATTCTCCACCACTGTGATCCCCCCTTTCTTTGGGACACATTGGACTGGACTTACCCATGTGCTATCAGAGATAGGAAAAATAATTCCAGCATCTAACCACTTGATAATCTCTTTCTTGACCACTTCCTTCATTAGTGGATTCAGTCTCCTCTGCCTCTCTACAGACCCTTTAGAGTCTTCTTCCAGGAAGGTTTTATGCATGCAAAGGGCTGGACTAATCCCCTTTATATCAGCAATTGTCCACCCAATAGCTCTTTTATACTTCTTCAGAACTTCTATCAGCATCTTCTCCTTCTCTGATTCCAAGTCTGCCGCAATAATCACTGGTAATGTCTCCTCATCCCCCAGGTAAGCATACTTAAGGTGAGCTGGCAGTGGCTTGAGAGTGAGCTGAGGTGGTTCTTCAACTGAAGGCTTTTGAGTTTGCTTTCCTGCTGATGGCATCTCAAGTGTTTCAAACCTCTCCCTGAATATCCTTGGGTTCTCTCCTTTAATTTCCTTCAGTACCTCGAGCTCATCTAAGACCTCAGAGTCTTCCTCGTATAGCTCATCCAATTTTTCAATAACCAGTGTATCTACCAGATCCAACATTGAGCACTCCTCCAAATCATCTCTCTTATTTTTCATCGATTTAGACATGTTCAATGTGACCTGTTGATCATGCACCTGCATGGTAATCTCATCATTCTTCATATCAATTAAAGCTCCCCCAGTTTTTAGGAATAGCCTTCCAAAATGATAGGAATTTCCTCATCTGCCTCGAAGTCCAAAATGATAAAATCAGCAGGAAATATGAGCTGCTCCACCTTGACTAAGACATCTTCGATTTTTCCTTCAGGATAAACTGTTGATCTATCAGCAAGCTGCAGGGTGACTGTGGTTGGTCTGGCTCCTCCTATCCTCAGCTTTTTGAAAATGGAGAGGGGCATCAAATTTATGCTTGCACCAAGATCACACAATGCTCTCCCTACATCCTGGCCTCCAATAGAGCAAGGTATTGTAAAGCTCCCTGGATCCTTGAGCTTAGCAGGTAATTTCTGGTTGAAAAGAGCACTTGTTTCCTCAGTCATATCAACTGTTGCAAATTCACTCAGAGTCCTCTTCTTAGTCAGCACATCCTTCAAAAACTTTGCATAGCTGGACATTTGCTCCAGTGCCTCCACAAAAGGTATATTGATGTGCAGCTGTTTTAGCATCTCAAAGAATTTACCAAACTGTGCATCCTCTTTCTTTTTCTTAAGTCTCTGAGGATATGGTGGAGGTGGAGGAGTGTACTGCCTTGGTTCCTTCTCCTTCAGTTTTGGTTCAGGCAGAACAAGCTGCTGGCGTGCTGCAGCATGAGGTTCAGCATCCTCCTGAATTGCATGTTCCACCCTGTTGTCATCCTGTTTGTCTTCCTCTTGAGGTTCAGCTACATCTTCAACTTCCTGTGGTTTGGGTTCAACCTCAGCTAGTTTTGTGCCACTCCTCAGAGTAACTTCTTTCAACTGCTCCTTCCCAGGCCTGGGATTGATTGTATCCCCAGGTAAAGTACCCTGCGGCCTATTCTTCATTTCTGTGGCTAGTTGACCAATTTGAACTTCAAGGTTTCTGATAGTTGCCTCTTGGCTTTGACTCCTTGCCTATGATTTGATCATGAAATCCTTCATCAGATTCTCCAAGGACATAGAGGACTGTCCTGTGTTCTGCATTTGTGACTGCTTCATGTGCTGTTGTTGTTGATAACCGCCCAGAGCATTCTGCTTGTTCTGTTGCTGCTGCATTTGTGGCTGCTGACCTTGCTGCTGCATCGGTTGTTGTGGCACATGTTGTTGCTGCATTTGTGGTGGAGGGCCTGATGAATTCCCTTGATTAGACCAGGAGAAAGCAGGATGATTTCTCCATCCTGGATTATATGTAGGAGCATATGGGTTGTTCTTGTTATTCCCCATGTAGCAGACAGATGCAGGATTATGTGGGCACTCATCAAACATATGTGCTTCTCCACAATAGATACAAGAGGTATCCATCATCACTTGATTCACTGTCTGTTGCATTGGTTGAGGTAGTTGATTTGCTGCCATAGAGGCCTCCATACTTTTGACTGAAGTACCAATTGCCTCTATCTGAGCCTGCATAGTAGTCAGAATACTAGATTCTGCACCTCCTGTCACCTTCTTGGCTATTTGAGCTCTGGAGTTTGACCATTGACAGTTATTCTCAGAGATCCTCTCTAGAATTCAAAAGGCTTTATTATAAGTTTTCAACAATATGGCTCCATTGGCAGAAGCATCTAACACCAGCCTTGAAGTTAGGTTCAGTCCATTGTAGAAAGTCTCCAACTGAATGCAATGAGGTATGCCATGGTGTGGACATTTCCTCAATAACTCTTTATACCTCTCCCAAGCTCCACTGACTGATTCCACATCCTGTTTGAAAGCCATAATATCATTTCTGCACCTTGTATTTCTGGTGGGAGGGAAATATTTCAAGAGGAATTTCTCTGCCATCTCATTCCATGATGTCACAATTTCTGGTTGGATGTTGTTCAACCAGGTCCTAGCACTATCCCTTAAAGAGTAAGGGAATAGCCTTAGCCTCAATGCTTCTGTAGTTACACCAGGTAACTTAAAATTATCACTCATATCTTGGAAGGATTTCAGATGAAGGTGTGGATCTTCTGTTGACAGCCCACTGAATTGCCCTATGGTTTGCAACATTTGGAACATCACTGGCTTTAATTCAAACTGCACTGCTGCAATCTCAGGTTGCACAATTCTAGATTTCAGAACATTGAACTTAGGATCTGCATATGCTCGAATGCATTTATCCTTAGCATCCGCCATAACCAAAGCATTTCCTGGTTCTTGATCTCCTCCTCCTGCGTTAGCCATTCTATTCCTCTTTCTCCTTTGCCTTCTTCTGTTTCTTCGGAAAGTTCTTTCGATCTCTGGATCAAATAGCAGAACCTCAGGTGGTTCTCTCTGGTTCATACACCAAGCAAACCTGAAAGTGAACGGAAACTCTAACTTCAATTTTCTGTTTTTGTGTTTTTATAAATAGTTTAATATTGTTAATTATAGCTGTAATTAAAGAGCAACGAGATTCTTTGGCATTCCCCGGCAACGGCGCTAAAAACTTGGTATGATGTGCAACGTGTGCAACAATAAAGTGCAAGCATACACTGTCAAGTAATATCTAGGAGTATCTAGAGTCGATCCTACGAGGAATGCCTTTTGTGAAGAATCGTGCACACAATCAACTTACAGCAGGGTTTTAATCAATTTGTGGTTGAGTCTATTCCTAATGCAAAATAAATGACTTAACATAAACAAGACAATAACAAGTTTAAGCCAACACACGAACAGGACAAATAAAAGTTTCAGTTGTAAAAAGGCAACTCAGGTTGCTGAGTCTACGTGCTGGAAAGATGCTACAACATGGATCCTAGTTTAGATTCTAGTGCTGAATCTCTGCAGTTCTCTCCAGTTCTTCCAAACTATCGAGATTACTAGAGGTAATGACCAATCCACACATTCCTATGCTAGACTAGACAGAACCCAGCTCACAACAAAACAGATTCATAAAGCACACTAAATCCACACATTTTCCAATGGCTAGACTTAGCTCAATTCAAAGCTCTCTCCTAAACATGCTTTTCCAAACATGAAAAGAAATTTATCTTAACAAAGTTGGCCAGACAGAGTAAGATAGGAATGGTAAACACCCAGAACTGATAGATTAACAAGGAATCCAAAACATAACACCAATCCAACAAGAGATCAACAACCCAAGTCTAGAGTATTTAGCTCATGGCTAGGAACAAACAAAACATAGCTGAAATGTCTTTAAATCTAAACATAAGAAATGGTTTAAAACTGCAAACAGAGATAGCTGGGGATGAATTCCTTCAATCCCACAATGGTGTCCTCAGGATTCCTCCTTCGTCCACACTTTAGCTCCTCTCCATGGTGCCTGATCTTTTCTTTCTCTCCAAGACTGCTGTATTGCTCTCAAATCACGCACACCTCTGAAATGAGCTGATAATTCCCTTTTATATGTGGGCTCCAATATTCTAGAAGAATATCTTTCTAGGTTTCCACAATTAGAGCTGTGATGCCTTAATTATCCCTGCCCAGGTGGCAACAAGTCCAGGTTCCTTCATTATCCAGCTCAGCCAAGCTTTATCACGCCCTTGTCAGCATTTGGCATGATACCCAATTCAGGATTTTCTCTCTCCCCATTTTCTCTTTCTTTGAAACATCTAGCATGCTAAAGCACATGCTCAGCATCCAACCCAGCATGCACGATTCCATCCAATTCTTGCCTCTCATTGTTTCCTGCATTTTATTGCTAGAAATAGACCAAAAAGTGATGAATTCGCAACAATGACTCACTGGACACTAACTATGCATTTACATGCTTATTTACCCCTAAATTGGACTCAAACAAGACTTAAGGACTTCAAATTTATTAATTCAAAGGCATAAATATAACTCTCCTAAGAGAGTTATCAGACGGAAAAGCCTGTCCAAAAGCAGAAAAGTTAGTAAATAGCTACCTGCATTTAAGGAGAAAGATCCGTTGTGTCTAAACGGATCTGTCGACTCAAACTTCGAGAACACAGCTATAAAAGGCAAGTCAAAGGAAGATGCAGGTGCTGCTCACTCTCTAACCAAAACTCGATATACGAAATATTCCAAAAAGCAAGAAAAAGGCAAGAGAGCAGTCCAGTTGAAAGGTACAATCCATAGATATCCAAAGGCCTTCAACATTCAGAGTGTCTCACTACGTCTAACATTCTTCTGAGTGATTCTTGAACTAGTTCAAGAATCTTCAATCATTAGGATCACTTTCTTTATAAGGAAAGCATCCAGCAGTCGATTTCTTGTGAAGAAATTGATTAAGGCGGGCATTGAAGCCGAGAACACATGATAGTTCGGAGGGAACTCTAAACTCTTCCAAGTGAGTGGTGAAAGCGAGTTTTACGAAGGTGCGCCCTTGACTCAGCCTGAGCCACACCAGGAAAGTCCGGGGTATTGGAAGATAGCCGTAAAGCAGACAGACCTTCAGACGGCTGATTGCTTAACAGGAAAAGCAACTCTTTGTACACCGTATACTTTCTAGTAAAATTCTTAGCGATTCGACTAAGGAGTGGACGTAGATCATTTGATCGAACCACTATAAATTTTGTGTTATCTTGTTGTTACTGTTTCTCAAGCTATTATGTTTTAAAACCTAGTGACTAAGTTACTAGTGGATAACTGAAATAGGTAACCTAAGTAAACTTTAACTAAAATAGAGTTGAGAATAATTTTAATACAAGATTACGCAATCTATTCCGCTGCACTTTGTGTGTGTACTTTATTGTATCCACGACGACTCTAATCATAAGGGACCAACAAGTGGTATCAGAGCAGGAGGTTGAAAAACCGACTGCTTCTGAGTCGCTTAGGACCTAGATCCTAGTCTTTCCTTGTGTCTCTTGTATCTGTGTTTTACATAGCTCAGGTAAAGACAAGACTTATTCGATGACTAATCACGCTCTTCCAAAGTACAACAATGATAGATTTGAAACATGGAAAAAGAAGGCCATGATCCAGCTGCAGAGCATACATCCAGAGATTAGGGACATCCTAACAGTTGGTCCCATAGAAATCATGAAGGTCAACACTGCACCCCCTGGACCTGCTGGTGGCCAACCCAGACCTGAGATGGTGAATAAACCCTACGAGGAATGGACTCTTGAAGACAAAAAGAGAGGCCAGCTGGAGTTTATCGCCATGAAACTCATCATGGAATGTCTACCTCCCCTAATGTCCAATAAATCTCTTGACTACAATACCGCAAAAGAGATGTGAGATTATGTGTGCGAAGTCTCTCAGGAAACTGAACAAATGAAGCGGAACAAGCTGCAAGTTGCTGTGGACAAGTACGAATCTTTCGCCATGATTCCAGGAGAAACCATTCAGGAGATGGAAGAAAGATTCAACACTATCATTGCAGAACTCAAAAATGTCGGCAAGACATATGACAAAGGGGAAATGAATAACAAAATTATATCCAAGCTTTACCCCAGAAGTGATTGGTTTGTAAAGATGACAAGCATGAGTGAAAAAGATCTCAACAATATGACGACCGCTGAAGTTTTCTCTCAACTTAAGTCGCATGAATTCATCATTTAGCAGTCAAAGAAAAACAAAGCTGATGTTATACTTCCGAACTCCACAAGCGTTGGAACTCAAGAAGACATAGCTTACTTTGTCAAAAAGGATGGAAACAAATGGAAATCTCCGAGGAAACCTTTCTATAACCAGGAAAAGTCCACACCTGCATCTGCAACACCGTCCAAGGAGACTTCATCAACTTCTACTATAAACGATGAAGATCAAAAGATAGGCGAGCTGGAAGAACATATGAAAAAGATACAGAAATGATTCTGGAAGCAAAAGCCGAAAAGGAAGCAAAAGCGAGCATGATGCAGCACCCTACTGAAAAGAGGATAAGAACATGTTTTGAATGCAAGTCTCCTGATCACTTGAAGCATGATTGTCCAAAAGTAAGTCATGAGGAAAGAGAACGTCTGCGTCAGAGATTTGAAAGACGAGCAGTGCGAGCTGTAACAAAGGCGTTGCTGACATGGACAGAAGTTCCAGATATTCCTGACAACGAAGAAGAATATTACCCCACTGACGAGGAAGAAGAAGCCCTAATGGTCTTTATGGTAAAAATCGTTGAAGATGGCAAATCATCCGCTGATGCTGAGCAACCCTTTGAATCGGCCCTAGCAGTCGACAATCAAGAGGTAACACCTATAACGAGTACTCCATGCTCAGCACACACATCTGAATCAGAAGATTCCTTCCTAGATTCTGAGGAAGATTATCTAACTAAACTTTCTTTAGAACTTTCTAAGGTATACACCTTGAAAGATGCTATTGTGAAAGATAATTCTTCACTCAAACAAAAAGTCTTAAGTCTGACCAATGAAGTCGAAAGACTAAGGTCTGATAGTGAGGAACTATCAAGACTTAGAATTGAATCTTCTGAACTCCATGAAAATTTAAAAAATCTTGAAAAGGAAAATATGCTTTTGAAAAACAAAGCCAATGAGAAGTGTGTCTGCGCATACATGACTAGTCAGGATATTTTGAATAACCTAATAAGCCGACAGAGACATCACGGTGACCGATCTGGAATTGGGCATAGCTGCAATGACAAAAATAAAACTTCGAGGCAAAAGGAAAATATCATTTTTGTTTCTGGCAAAAAAATACTTGATAATAGTAAAGAGAAGGATAGATTAGTTGCTGAATCCTCAAACGCTAAGCCGATTGCTCAGCAGAATATCAAACAATCTGCTGAACCCAAGCAGAGTGTCGAGCACTAAGCTAGACCTCAGCAAAAGGTCAAGCAGTATGTAAGATTTCAGCAGAGGATCATAAAAGATGCTGAACGTCAGCAAAACTCACAATTGAGGTCTGCTAAGCGAAACTTTTCTGCAAACTCAAGGACAAAGGCTGAGCATCTTATTTCAAATGCCAGGAAGCTAAATCCTGTCCTTTCTCGGGAAAGACACATTGAGGATCATTCAATGAAATCCCAATATTATCACTACACACCGCATAGGAGAAACACCTATGTGAGACCCGAGTCCAGATATGTATATCATCAAAGGACGATGAAGGGAAAGGAGCGCAACGCACAACCACATACATTTGCACGTCAAAAAGTTGAGAAAGTTAGCAAAATAGATCTCGAAGAAAAATCTTTGAAGATTATCAAAATGTGGGTTCCAAAAGGAACAATGACTCAAGCTAATCCTCCAGGACCCGACTCGAAACGGGGACCTAAATCAACTTAATTGTTCTTGCAGGATCAAGATTCAAGTGCGAAGACTTCAGGCATGTCAAATGAGTGGATCCTAGACAGTGGTTGTTCTGCGCATATGACGGGAGACGAAGAAATATTCTCAGATATTCAAAAATCATATGGCCCATCTGTGGTGTTTGGAGACAACAGCAAAGGAAGAGTACTTGGCAGAGGATGCATAGAGCGGAATGGACTAAGAATTGTTAATGTTGCTCTCGTATCCAATCTCAAACACAACCTGCTAAGCATAAGTCAACTATGCAAAAACGGGTACACATTATCTTTCATTCATTCGGGATGTTCTATAGCTGACAATGTAACAGGAGAAGTAAAGCTTTGAGGAATTCGGAAAGGTGGACTTTATGTGGTTGATTAGCAAAGTGGTAAACAACACTCATGCTTTCTAGCACTAAACAAGGAGGAAACCACTTGGTTATGGCATAAGAGGTTAAATCATTTAAATTTCAAAACCATCAACCATATTGCTAGAAATGAACTTGTCACAGGTTTACCTCAAAACATCACGTTTCGTAAGGAAGGCATCTGCAAGGCATGCCAACAAGGAAAGCAGACCAAAGCCTCATTTCATACCAACCCAGAAAAGAACACCTTAAGCAGAATCCTAAAATTATTACATATGGATCTATTCGGACCAGTCACTCCACCCTCGGTAAGTAAAAAGATATATACTCTTGTGGTAGTTGATGATTATTCCAGGTACACATGGGTTCGCTTACTGAAGACCAAAGATGAGGTTAAGATTACTCTACCCGAGTTAATCCTCAAGGAGCAGAATAGCAAAGAAGTTATGGTGAAAAGGATTCGATCTGACAATGGAACAAAATTCTGCAACGGCATTCTCATGGATTTTTGCGCAGAAGCCGGTATAAATCATGAGAGATCCATTGCTAGGACCCCACAGCAGAACGGTCTAGCAGAAAGGAGGAATCGAACCCTGAAAGATGCAGTGCGATCTATGCTAGCCGATGCTGACTTACCTGCTAAATTTTGAGGCGAAGCAGTCATGACTGCATGCTATACGCAGAACAGGAGCTCTATCAACGACCGATTCAACAAAACTCCCTATGAAGTATATAACGGTCGTAAGCCTAATTTAGATTATTTACGTGTTTTTGGTGCAACATGTTATATCCATAACAACGGGAAGTCAAAACTTAACACTTTTTCGCCTAAGTCGGATGAGGGTGTACTTCTCTGATACGGTCACCCCACTCACAAAGGTTATAGAGTGTTAAATAAGACTACCAGAATTGTGGAAATAACATGCAATGTTATTTTTGATGAATCTACTTTAGTGCGCAGAGCCATCAATGAAACAAAGGATGACAATCATGAGACTAATGATGTCAATGGTCAATCGATCTTGAATTATCATAAACACTTACGATTTGATCTGACTAAGTCTATGAATGAATGTAATCCTGTTCAGACAAGTCCAGCAGACCAGGCCAGTGATGCTAACAATCATGCTGAGGCCAATCCCCAAAATGATATCTTTAATCCGCTAGATGATTCAGACGAGGAAACTTCTAATCCTACTCCCGTCGCTGAGGAAATCAATGCTACTGAAGATCTTGGTAGAGGAGCTGCTGAGACACCAGCTGCTGAGGCACCAAATGCTGAGAATTCCACTGAAAGAGAAGATCTAGACCATGATGTTCCTATAGCCGAAGTACTGGCTGCTGAAGAAACTCCTGATGCTGAAGATCCAACTCTCAACACACAAGATGATGAGAATGAAGTGGTCAATGCAGAACAGACCAATAATCTCAGAGGAGAAAGAATTGCTGGAGAACCAATCAGACCAACTTGGCTGCGTGCACATCCACTAGAAGATGTTCTTGGAGATATCAATGACCCCATCCTGACCAGACAAAGATCTGCAATGTTTTCATGCTATCTATCAAGTGAAGAACCAACTAAAGTTGAGGATGCACTACGTGATCCAGACTGGGTAAACGCTATGCAAGAGGAGCTTGTTGAATTCTCTCGAAACCACGTATGGGATTTGGTGGATAGACCAAAACATCAGAATGTCATAGGCACCAAATGGGTATTGAAGAACAAGAAGAACGAATCAGGCTTGGTGGTAAGAAATAAAGCACGCCTCGTAGCCAAAGGGTACAAACAGTGTGAAGGCATCGACTATGATGAGACATTTGCGCCTGTAGCAAGATTGGAAGCAATCAGATTATTTCTCGCTTATGCAGCGCATCATGAATTCTCGGTCATGCAAATGGACGTCAAAAGTGCATTCCTTAATGGCGAACTCAAGGAGGAGGTCTACGTTGAGCAGCCTCCAGGCTTTGAGAATGGAAATCAGGTCTATAAACTAAGAAAAGCCCTGTATGGACTGAAGCAAGCACCTCGAGCTTGGTATGAAACTTTATCTAAGTTTCTACTCGACAATGGCTTCATAAAGGGAAGGATTGATCAAACACTCTTTCGTATTAAGGACGAAGGAAGTATTCTACTTGTGCAAATCTATGTTGATGACATCATCTTTGGCTCAAAGAATCAAGCTCTCTGTGACAAATTCTCCAAGCTAATGATGAGTAATTTTCAAATGAGTATGATGGGAAGAATGTCCTATTTTCTTGGACTTCAAGTTCAACAATCAAGTGAAGGAATTTTCATTCATGATAAGAAATACACGCGAGATCTAATTACTAAATACTGTCCAGAGAAATCCAAGAGCTTACGGATCCCCATCAGCAATACGTGTATAGCAGATCTAGAAAAGGAAGGAGAAGCAGTGAATCCTACCTTATATCGAGGAATCATCGAATCTCTGCTATATCTTACAGCCAGTAGACCCGATATATCATATGCTGTGGGACTATGTGCCAGATATCAATCCCAACCAAACAAAACACATCTAGACACAGCGAGGCGAATCATCCGTTACTTGAAGTGCACAGAAGGCTTAGGAATTTGGTATCCAAGAGCCGACAGTCTAGCCCTGAGTGGATATTCAGATTCTGATTTTGGAGGATGCAAAATCGACAGGAAAAGCACCAGTGGTACATGTCAATTCCTTGGTCATAAATTAATCAGCTGGTTCAGCAAAAAGCAGCACTCGGTAGCAACCTCAACCACCGAAGCAGAGTATGTAGCGGCTGCTAGTTGCTGTCAGCAAATTCTGTGGATCCGACAACAACTCCAAGATTATGACATCTCACCTGAATGCGTACCAATCTACTGTGATAACAATAGTGCTATGTACATCACAAAGAACCCAGTACATCATTCCAGGACAAAACACATTGACATCCGACATCATTTTATCCCTGACCATCAAGAAAAGAAGGATATTGATATTCAGCGAATATGTACTGAGGATCAAATAGCAGATATCTTCACTAAGCCCCTTCTAGAGGCAAGATTCAAAGAATTATGCATCAAATTGGGTATGATGGAACTAGATATTGCTGCGGATGAATGAGATACTACTCTCATTCTTTCTGGTTTTCTTGGATTTTCTTATGTTATTTTCAACATATTATGGGCGACTCTACTATATGTAGTCTGCTAAGCCAATGACAAATGATGGATTTGCCCCTATCAACTTTCAGCAGATAAATTGTTTCTGCTCAGCACACTATGAAGGAATGAAGATCACATTTATATTTTGTCACGAAAGAAAAACATCAAGAGAACGAAATATTCATATATTCTTCATCAAAAGAGGAACATGCCTTGAAGCAGGTATTCATTACAAAAGGAAGAGACGACACTATCAGCCAAACAAAAGAGGAAATACATGATCTACTACGGAGTTCATTCAGAAAGGCAACACTGACTTATAGGGATAGAAATCAGCCCCTTGAAGGTTGGATGGACCGTCAGCGATTTCTGGAAAATACTTCTCCATCAACCAGCTGAGCTGCATCCCATTCCGCAGAGGCACGAACGGATGAAGCTTGACAGCTTGCCAGACGTTCTTGAAGATGTATTCGGCCCAGTCAACGGAAGCAGCATCATCCATGGCCATCATCACCTGCTAAACAGATCTTGAGAAACAGAGGTCATAAGGCTCCTCTCCAAGCAGGATTTCATGGGCAATGCGGAACATGACCCAATATGATGTCTTGAGGCCAGAAGCAGGAATGTCAGGGCTAAAATCAAAACGAGGAGAATGACGCCATTTCTCCCATGCCAGCCATTCTGGAGCCACTTCCTCTGAAAGATAGTCCTCTACAGACAACGGACCTCGAGGAAGCCCGAAATCAACCGCAAAGGTGTCAGGGGTCCAATGGACAAGCTTATTGTGGAACACCCCATAGATTGAGTTTGGTTCCACATGGCAATCACTGAGGAAATCCCTCAACACTTCCTCCTGAAAACGGTGAGGAGTAGCACACAGAAATTGCGAAAGACCCCCCACTGCAACGTAGATATGACCTTCACTGCCACATCACATTCATCTATGTAATACCTATCCAGACCTGGCTCATCTAGGATCAGATTGCGTCTGATATCTATGGTTCGTGGAGGAGAATCCATGAGTGAAGAAAGGGACCTGACTTTCTTGAAGGAGAAGAAGATTGAAAGTGTGAATTAGGAAAGAAGGAAAGTTGAGATGGTTGGATAATCTCAAACTAAGGTATTTATAGAGGATTTCCCATTTATGACGCGAAGAAAGAGAAAAATATGTCTGAAGATCGCAATGATTCATCTCTTGGGATACGAAATGTCGCCAATAAAGGGATCGACGTGTATGCATGGGAAGTTAAATCATTTTTTTCCAGCAATGGTGAGAAAGGAGCATTGAAAAGTTCGAGGATCTCATCATCACATTTTTAAATAAGAGCTCTCATAGACTCAGCAAATCTTCTGAAGTTGCTGAAAATTAGAATGCTGAGAGGGATCATCCTCTATCAGCATCCTTGAGCGGCTGCTAGCTCAGAAACAACAATATATCCTAAATCGAGGCAAGATGACTCAAAATTCAAACTAGATGGGACCCGATCAGTAGACATGCCCACGGGCCGGTTCCGATTCAGAACCGCCGGTTCGGCGGTTCCAGAAAACTGGGCCCTGAACCGGCCCGCCTAATAAGGGGGACGGTTCCGGTTTTGGACCCGGAACCGCCGGTTCCGGGCTAACCCGGTTCCGGGTCGAACCGGCGGGTCGGCCGGTTTCCATTTTTTATTTTTTATTTTTAAAATTTTATAAAATGTGAAGAAGAGGATTCGAACCTGTGACCTTTTGGAAGAATAGAAATCATATATCCACTAGGCTACAAATCCTTTGATGGTGTATATTTGATCTAAAATAAATAAAACTATTAACGTTATAAATCTATTATAATTATAATGTGAAATATGTTATAACTTATAAGTTATAATATACAAGAATATGATATATTGTGAATGTTTTAATTACTTAATATTAAAATTAGTAACATAAGTTTATATTTGTTATCTATTAATTATTAAATAATAAGATTTTAATGACATATATTATCATTTTTTATAATATAACCTTTGAGTTAAATTAGTATGAATGAAAATTAAAACCTCTTTAATTCTTTGTGTATTCATTTTATATTTTCAGTCCAATCTTTGTATTAAATCATATACTTGTAAACTAAATAACATTCTATTAAAATAATATTCTTAAAAGTTAGTATAAATAAATATGATATATTATATATCCATTAATTTAAGATTTACTTTTAAGTTAGTAGCAATCTTAAAAGTTTATACTTATTATGAATCAATTTATTGTTATGTGAAAGATATATTATAATGTATAAGATACAATAATATTTTAACAATCAATTTCATTGGTTTGAAGTAAATATGAAGATTTTAAATTTAATAGTATGTTGTTCATTATTCATGTAATAGTTTTGAAACTCTTTTAACTTATAAATAACATTAGTATGAATTTTAAGAATCCATTAAAAAATTAATTATATTTTTCAATTATATATCCTATTTAAAGATATTATTATTTTTGTTTAATAATATATAAGAAATATTGAAAAATAAGAATTACTTATATTAATCTCGTATTTATATGTACTTATATATTTAACAATGCTTTTCACTCAACGAAGGTGCTATAGTTCAATGGATAAGTGCTCAGGAACTTCATTGGAGGTCCCAGGTTCAATCCTCCTCCATGCATCTTTTATAATATTTTTAGAAATTAAAAAATATATATAAATATTGGAACCGGCGGTTCAGCCGGTTCCGAACCGGCGGTTCCGCGGGCCTGAAAAACTGGAACCGGAACCGGCCCTTGTAGAAAGGGGTCCGGTTCCGGTTTCGAACCGTGGGCCACGGTTCCGGGCCGGTTCACTGAACCGGCGAGCCGGTTCCGGGCCGGTTCAGCCGGTTCCGGGCCCAAATGGCCATGTCTACCGATCAGGAGTTATTAATGCATGCAAACAACGGCATCAACTGAGGAGACGCCACGTTAGTAACACTTGAGTGTTTCTCGGAGCATGGGAAGCCATATGGAAAGACGCGTTTATTCTGAACCGTCGATCTAACACTTCGCAGATTTTCCCTCAACCGTTAGATCTCACATTCAAATTAACCCTACATTTGCTCTGATCACTGTTCATTTTCTTCTCACCTTTCGAAAATCAGAACAAAATCCCCAATCCTAAAGTCTCCATAGAAATTGAAAAATTACTCCAGATTTTCCTTCACAGACATGGCCACAGACTCTATAGCCTCATCATCTCAGAAATATACCTGTCAGAACCATCGCCCTGAATCAAATGAACCACGTCCCTTCAATTTTCCACCAAATTCTGAAGAACCCTTACATATGCGGCATGCACCAGGGTTTACTGGGATTATAAAGAAAGAAGATGTTGATGATTCAATATCGTATGGACAGCTTGTCATGTTGGCTAAGAAGAAATCCCATCCGGCCACACAAAGGAGTAGAGGCGTTTGGCTCAAATCATGAAGGATCGGATTCTGTATAAACGTCTTGCTACTGAACATATCCTGGATTGGATAATGGATATCCTCGATAGCGAACAAGTAACTCAATACTTATCCGCTGAACCCATACATTTTCATCCGCATATGGTTTCTGAATTTTATGCCAGAGCAGTCATGAGTAAAGATGGAAAATCTTTTAAAACTTGTGTTTATGGAAGTATCATTGAAGTAAGTGCCGACATTCTTGCTAAAACTTTTGGTCTTCGGAATGAGGGGGAACGTATATCTCAGTACAAAGTAACGGATTATGATGAGATGGAAAGACGTTGGAATTCTTGGAAGAAGCCTGAAATACTGAAGGATAGGAAAGGTCATGAGATTACCTTCCGGGCTGCCACACCCATTAACACCCTACAGGATGAATTTAAAATTCTAGCCGAATTGGTGATCAAGATGTTCCAATGTGACGCCAGATCATATTCTGAACCTTTTGCTAAGAAATATGCAGTAATGATGGCTCTCACAGACAAAGTAAAAGGAAATTGGGCTGAGTATTTCTTCGAACGATGGGCAGAGCATGCCAAGAAGAACGATCACATATCTGTGGATGGAAATTTTTCATCAAATGTTAATTTTGGATTGAAAATAAGCAAGTTTCTGGAATTGGTCATGCATTCAACGAAAATTGATCAAGGAGTGAAGTTGCTCTCCATTGATTTCATTCCAATAACACGAAAAGCAGCCAATCCTCTTGATTACAAGAAGCCAAAGAAGCTGACTGGTAAATCCAATGTGGATGCGGACAAGCCTACTTCAGATGAGGAAGTAGACGAACGTTCCTTGGGCGAACAAGTATTGCAGATAGAAACACCTATCTCTGCTGAGGAAATAGCAACATTAACTCAGAACGCTGAAACAGAGCAATGCTTTAAGCAGCTTGATGATATTGTAGCTCTCGGAGAGATACCAACCGAACAAATTGAAGAAATTATGGACCAAAAGGCCTCACTCCAGCAGCCACTCGTGATTGGTCAACTTGCTGTTCCAATTTCTTCTGAACAACAAAAGGATATTGCTCCCACCAGGAACAGAAGGTCTAGTCGTCAGCGCCTACGCAAAGTTGCTGAGCTAGCCACTGCCCCTACTAAAAAAGTATCTGATTCACCACTATCATCTAAAAGTTTTGATGAACGCTTGAGAGGCGTACGTAAAACTAAACGAAAGCGTGCAGAAAACATGAAGGCACAGGAAATGAAGGAATACAGAAAGGAAATGGATAGAATCACATTCGAAGGAAGGGATCTAAACTTCGAGAGAATAAAAAGATCTCATCTAGAAAGAGAGAGTCAAAAGGAGAATACTGGTCAAGCACCCGATAAGGAAGCTGCTGACGAGTCAAGCAGAGCAGCAAAGAAAGGGAAGACAGTAATGGATTCTACTTTGACAGAAAAAGAAATGTATAACCCTACAAAAAGATTACAATTGCAGCAGACGACATGACTGATTAAGAGCTAGATACGCTGATTCAATCTGGCGCTTTCAAAGCCACGGAACACTCCAAAGGCAAATAGGTTCAATTTCGCGAACCAATTGCTACATCTTATCAAGACAGTAGCTCAGAGGAGAACGAACCACGAACAGAGACAAATGATACTCGTTCCAAAGATAAGGATGCAGGACCATCAGAAATCTCTAAGGAAAGCGCAGATACGAACATGCCTACTGCAGAGCATGTTGCTAAGGAAAACACTGAGGAGACTGAATCTGGAGCCTTCAATGCTAAGGAATCTTCTGACATGGAAAATATTGTTGGGTCTGAGAAGGAACCATCGACTGAAGACATGGCTCATACAAATGCTGAAGAATCAACTGTAGCTGAAGTCATTATGGAGGACACCACTGAAGAAACAGAGAAAGATACTGTTGAAGAAGTCCATGTTGCTGAGGAAACAACAGCCGCTGCTGATAATATCGATCAAGCAGATGATACAATGGAACAAGAAGTCTCCTCTGCTGGATTTCTGGACGAATCCACCTATTCATCAGAATCTGATTCTGAGGGGGAATCTACCGAAGTATTTGATGCCAAAACTCTTCGAAAATACCTCACTTTGAGAAATGAACAACTGAGGATCCCATTTGATGGTCTACCTGGCAAACTTTTTCGCTCACGAAGAGTAGCACAGTGATGTGCTGCTGTCTCGATTAATGAAGATATGAATGCTGATCTCAGAGATTGGAGTGATGAGATCTTAGCCTTCGTAGAGCAAGAAGTCAATAGGGACATTGCAGGAGTCTTTTATGTTGAGATTCATGAAGAAACAGAGGAAGGCAGAGTGCTTGGTACTCAATTTCGACGATGGAAGACTTATTACTACATCATGCATGAACTCTGTTTTGAGGAAAGGATGATTATTATTGCTAGAAAAGGTCTTAATTTCTGGCGTTCCGAAGAAACCTGGGCAAATGAGTGGATGGATCAGCCCTCCTGCACGAAACAATATACTGATCAACAAATAATTGCTCAATTGCAAGCCATCCGTGCTCACAGGAAGTTTCTTCCATCTCAGACCCTGCCCAGATCACAGTTTGCCCCAGACAAGAAGTCCTTGGCCCACATGGAACTAACCAAACGACAAAGGGCTGCAATGATTGCTTATCGGAAGTGGAAAGCTGCTTATGAGGAGAAATTGCGAGTTAGAAGTCTCGAACTAGCCGCGATCGAAGAAGAAAAAGAGAAGGAGGCCAGGCGACAGGACTATCTCAAAATTATCAACTTTCAGAAAGAATACACTCGAACCGCAACCTCACTTTGAGTCTCTGAAACTCAAGGTTCTGACTCAAATCTCGATCAGAATATAGTGAGTGAGTCCATGAAAGTAGATACCAATGTGGTTCTTGATGTTGCCACACAAAGAGTTGACGCAACAGCTCAAGCATCTGAAATTGTTACAGTGGAAAGAGAAGATGGTGAAGCTACTACATTAGCAGGCAGTACTGAAATAGTTGTCTCTGCAAATCCCATTGACGCCGAACCAGTCCAAGTAAGCTTCCAATCTCTTGTCAACATACTTCATACCGCCCTACATCAAAGCGATATCCAGCAAGCCAGATTCAATGAAGAGGTCCTGAAAGAGGTTACTGATGTCCGAGGAGCAATCTCTGGAGTGAAAACCTCTGTCTCAGAGGTTCAGCAACAAGTTGGTCAAGTTGCTTCCAAGATCACACATGTCGAAGAAACCGTGTCTACGGTACAATCAAATGTGATGACTCTCAGCATCGATCTTGATGCACACAAGTCCTTCTCTACTTCTGTTTTGGATGCTCTCAAAGAGGGGGTAGAAAGAAGGATTGCTGAACAAGCAAGGATAAAAGCAGAGGAAGCTGAGTTACTGCTGAAAGAAAAAGAATTTGAACGTACAATGATGGAACGGAGAATGAAGTTAGCAGAACAACAAAGAGAAGACCAACGGGCACGTATTGAACAGATGGAGAAACTAATGGCCATGACGATGAAGAAAGTTGAATCTCTTGAGAAGCCAAAACCTCCACCAGATGCTCAGAACTAAGGTCACTCTCAAATTTTATTTTTTTTGGACTTCATCATTTTTTTCTGAATTATGTTTTCCGAGTATGAACAATAGTTGATATACACTGTCTGTGTACTCAACGAAAGATGTTTAAACGGTTGCTGAATGCTTTGCTTGTAATTTTGTTTTAACTTCTAAGCTAAGTCTCAGCAATCCCTAATAAGCTTTGATCGCACCAAAAAGGGGGAAATTGTTGGGAAAATATTCATGAATTACCCTTAGGATCTTATTGTAAAAGGTTTTATTGGATCAAACCTTAGTAGTCGGTCGATCATTGCTGAACATTTGCATAGCTTAGCAACTGATGTAATGTCCTGTATAGGGTAAACGTCGAGTTGTAATAGAATAGGCTGCTTGGAAGTATTTTAGCAAACATCAAAGGATGCTAAAGGAAGTCCACTAGCAATAACAGAATGCTAAGGAGTCAGCATTCGACAAACACATTCTAAACTGCTGAAGATGCTAGCAAACCAAATCAGAGTAGAAGAGAAAGCACTTGCTGTGCATGGAGACCAGAAGTATGCTGAAAGAGATCCAGCATCCCGTACCAATAGAAGCTCAGGAAAGCAAACCAGAACGACTGCTACACCGCCATTCTGACCAACACGCGACGATTAGCCATGTCAGAAGTAGGACGGAAAAGCCTGTCCAAAAGTAGAAAAGTTAGTAAATAGCTACCTGCATTTAAGGATAAAGATCCGTTGTGTCTAAACGGATCTGTCGACTCAAACTTCGAGAACACAGCTATAAAAGGCAAGTCAAAGGAAGATGCAGGTGCTGCTCACTCTCTAACCAAAACTCGATATATGAAATATTCCAAAAAGCAAAAAAAGGCAAGAGAGCAGTCCAGTTGAAAGGTACAATCCAGAGATATCCAAAGGCCTTCAACATTCAGAGTGTCTCACTACCTCTGACATTCTTCTGAGTGATTCTTGAACTAGTTCAAGAATCTTCAATCATTGGGATCACTTTCTTTATAAGGAAAGCATCCAACAGTCGATTTCTTGTGAAGAAATTGATTAAGGCGGGTATTGAATCTGAGAACACATGATAGTTCGGAGGGAACTCTAAACTCTTCCACGTGAGTGGTGAAAGCGAGTTTTACGAAGGTGCGCCCTTGACTCAGCCTGAGCCACACCAGGAAAGTCCGGGGTATTGGAAGATAGCCGTAAAGCAGACAGACCTTCAGACGGCTGATTGCTTAACAGGAAAGGCAACTCTTTGTACACCGTATACTTTCTAGTAAAATTCTTAGCGATTCGGCTAAGGAGTGGACGTAGATCATTTGATCGAACCACTATAAATTGTGTGTTGTCTTGTTGTTACTATTTCTCGAGCTATTATGTTTTAAAACCTAGTGACTAAGTTACTAGTGGATAACTGAAATAGGTAACCTAAGTAAACTTTAACTAAAATAGAGTTGAGAATAATTTTAATACAAGAATACGCAATCTATTCCGCTGCACTTCGTGTGTGTACTTTATTGTATCCACGACGACTCTGATCATAAGGGACCAACAGCTATAGAGTATTAAACAAGACGACTGAAGTTGTGGAAATACCATGCAATGTTATTTTTGATGAGTCTACTTTGTGCGCAGAGCTATAAGAGAGAAAGTGGGTAGCAATCATGAGACTAATGATATCCATGGTCAATCGATCTCAAATTCTTTTGAAAATATGCGTATTAACCCGACTAAGTCTATGAGTGATTGCAATCCAATCCATACGCACTCAGCAAGTGACCAGACTGCTGACAAGGCCAATGATGCTAATGATCATGCTGAGGCAACTCCACAAATTTATCTCAATGATAATCTGGAGGTTCAGGGATTAATCGATGATAAAGATGAAGAAATCCCAGGTCTAGGATGCATTGCCAAAGATGGCGAGGACTGTGCAGAAGATGGTGCTAAAGATAATGCTGAAGTCCCAGCTGCTGAGGTTCCCGCTGCTGAAGTTCCAGAAGCTGATGTTCCTGTAGCAAACTATCAAGATGCTGAGATTCAGAATGCTGAGCACTTGATGGATACTGAAGAAAATGTTGTAGCAGACAACAATCCAGCAGGAGAGGCAGATGCTGAAGTTCCAGCACCCGTAAGACCTGTATGGCTGCGTGGTCATCCTCTAGATGATGTTCTTGGAGACGTCAACGATCCCATTCTGACGAGGCAAGGCAATGCAATTCTAGCTTGCTACATATCGCATGAAGAACCTACAAAGGTCGAAGATGCTCTATGATGTCCAAATTAGGTGAACGCTATGCAGGAGGAGCTATCGGAGTTTACGCGTAATCACGTTTGGTACTTAGTAGACAGGCTAGAACATCAAAGCGTTATTGGCACTAAGTGGGTGTTCAAGAACAAGAAAGATGAATGTGGAAATGTCGTCCACAACAAAGCTCGTCTAGTAGCAAAGGGCTATAAACAATGCGAGGGAATTGATTATGATGAGACGTTTGCTCAGGTAGCACGTCTGGAAGCAATTAGGCTATTCCTCGCATATGCCGCACATCATGAATTTGTTGTCATGAAAATGGATATAAAGAGTGCTTTCTTGAATGGTGAGCTCAAAGAAGAAGTCTATGTTGAGCAACCACCAGGTTTCGAGAATGGAAATCAAGTATACAGGCTAAGGAAAGCTCTGTATGGGTTGAAGCAGGCACCAAGAGCATGGTATGGAACTCTATCTAAGTTCCTGCTAGCTAATGGATTCAAGAAAGGGAGGATAGACCAGACTCTCTTTCGTATCAAGGATGAAGGAAGCATCCTGCTAGTGCAGATTTATGTTGATGATATCATATTTGGGTCAAAGAATCAAGACTTGTGTGACAAGTTTTCCAAGCTCATGACAAGTAATTTCCAGATGAGTATGATGAGAAAGATGTCGTACTTCCTTGGACTTCAAGTTCAGCAGTCAAGCGAGGGGATATTCATTCATCAGAGGAAATATACTCGAGATCTGATTGCTAAGTACTGCCCGGAGCAGACGAAGAGTCTAAGGATTCCAATAAGCACGACCTGTATTGCTGCACTGGAAAAGGAAGGAGATAATGTGAACCCTACTCTCTATAGAGGTATTATTGGGTCACTGCTATACCTCACAGCCAGCACACCAGACATATAATATGCTATTGGATTATGCACGAGATATCAAGCCAACCCCAAGAAGACGCACCTAGACACTGCTAAAAGGATTGTAAGATATCTCAAATGCACCGAGGGTCTAAGAATTTGGTATCCAAGGTCCGATGGTCTAGCACTGAGTGGTTACTCGAATTCAGACTTTAGAGGGTGTAAGATCGACATGAAAAGCACCAGTGGGACCTGCCAATTCCTTAGACACAAGCTCATTAGCTGGTTTAATAAGAAGCAACACTCTGTAGCTACGTCGACTACTGAAGCAGAGTACGTAGCGGCTGCTAGTTGTTGCTCTCAAGTTCTGTGGATTCGACAGCAACTACAGGACTATGATATTCTTCCTGAATGCGTGCCGATCTACTGCGACAACAACAGTGCTATGTGCATTACGAAGAATCTGGTTCATCACTCAAGGATGAAGCATATTGATATCCGATATCACTTCATCAGAGATCATCAGGAGAAGAAGGATATCGACGTCCAGTATATATGCACAGAAGATCAGATTGCTGATATTTTTACCAAGCCATTAGCGGAGGCCAGATTTAAAGAACTATATATTAAATTAGGTCTCATGGAATTGGAAGATGCTGTCGATGAATGAAATGTTATTCTCATTCTTTCTGGATTTCTTGGATTTCTGGAGAAGATGAAGAAAAAACGTTCCCATCTTACGTTTATTAGTTACTGAGCTTCTCTGTTTAGATGAGTCTGCTAGGAAGATAGCAGAGTTGACTAATCTGCTAGGCAGATAGCAGAGTTGATGAATCTGCTAGGCAGATAGCAGAGTTGATGAGTCTGCTAGGCAGATAGCAGAGGTGATTAGTCTGTTCAGCAGACAGCAAAAGCAGAAAATTGTTGAGTCTTAAGTCTTAACATTTTCAAAAGCGTTTAGTATTTGGCGTGACTGCGTGAAAATTGTTCGCTAAGCTCGGAGTATTGTGGTAATTGCAAATTTCAGTCATATGCTATGGAAATAAATCACAGAAAAGGAAATATACTTTTCATTTCAACAAAGTATTTTTTACAAGAGGGGATTTACATCATACAACGAAGGAGGAGAGCTACAACGACTACGACTAAAAAGGTGAACAAGGCCTCATGGGATAAAAGTCAGTATCCCTGAGATTGGAGGTGCCAGCAGTGATGTCTTGAAATCTCCGTTCAAGGAGCCAACTCAACTGCATTCCGCAAGGGAGCGGTTCATCAGGAAAATCCTGGACACACTCACGTACGCCCTGAAAGATGAACGCTGCCCAGTCCACATCAGCCCTATCATCGAAGGCCATCATTGCTCTCCACACCTCCCAGGTGAAATTCAAATCATCGCGATCGTAGCCAACGATCATGCTGTTGATGATGTTGAAAATCACCCTGTACGATGTTTGAAGACCGTACACGGAGGCAGTCGGACTAAACTCAAAAAGGGGAGAGTGCCTCCACTTGTCCCATGCTGTCCACTCCGGCGCCGTATCCTCTCGACGGTATTCCCACACTGACAATAGACCCCGGCGAAGGCCGAAGTCTGAAGCAAACGTATCAGGCATCCACTGGACAAGCTAATTTCGGAAGACACCGTAGACCGCATTCTCAGCAGGAACGCACGAACGAATGAAGTGTTGGAGATGAGCCCTCTGGAAGTGATGAGGAGTTGAGCAGACAAATTGCTCAAGTCCATTTTGGCGAAGGCCATCCATCTCCTCCTCTCCTACCATGTAATCCGACTCATACTCGATGTACAAGCCAGATTCATGAAAGATTTGATTCCTCGGGACAATAAGTTCTAGTGGAGAAGACATTTTTGTGGGGAGAAGGAAAGTTTATTCTTCTTTGAAGATTACAGGAAAGAAGGGATGTTGAAAGGCAGAGAAGTGATGCCAGGAGTTTCTACGTAACGGGTTATTTATAGGAAAAATGATCCTATATTTTCAACATTTATAGACGGGAACTTGCTTCAAAATAATCACATCGATTCAGTACTTCTCTCAGAATTCGAAGAGTCACTTAGAGAGAATAATCGACACATAAACACGATATGTTCTGTCGATGACAGACGTGATCTAAGGTGGTCAGACAACGAAAGATTTTGGGTAATTATTACAAGATTTTGATGATTAAGTCTAGCCTGTTGAGTCCAAGCTCTCAGCAGACCCTATCCTAGCATGCCAGGTTTGAGTGCTAAGTCCAAGCTCTTAGCAGACTCTTTTGTATGAGAAGGATTTTTGGGTAGCAGGCTACTATTCCCAACCCATAGCAGTCATGGATCTACTAAGGACGGTCAACTGCGGGACCCATTTCAATCACAAAAGAGTTGTGCATTTAATACTCCACAATGACGGCGATGAATTGGGCGCTGCCACGTCAACTGTACTCAAGTACATAGGGGTGTGGGTCACCATGCAAATCGTCCCCTAGAAGCACAACCGTCGATCAAATCTAAGGATATGCACCCCAACCGTCGGATCCTTTCCCAAAAGGTATAAACCTCCAACTTAGTTGATTTGTTTCACTTTTCTGAAATTCAAATCTCTAAGGTCTCGAACACTCAAGTTCTCAAAAATCCCCAAATCCTCTCTCACAAATTTCCTAAATCCTTTCTTTGCAATGGCTGCCAATGCTGAGTCCTCTACCCATTCTCACCATTCTGGCGGTTCTGAACACTCTGTTCACACCGCGTCATCAGATTCCTCTGCTGAATCCGGCACTCTGATACACTCTCTCACCTCCACCATGATCGTTCATGAGCGATGGGAACCTTCGTATACTGGTGTTGTCAAAAAGGAGGATGTCGACGACACCATTCCATACGGTCAGTTGTTCACGCTAGTCAAAACCAAGATGACATCCAATCTTACCAATAAGCAGAGGCGTGCGGCGCAGGTTTTGATGGATAGAATTCTTTACATACCCCTTGCTATATTGCAATTCCCTAAGTGGTTGTTGGAAGTGTTGAATAAGGCTGGAGTTGTTGCATACCTGTCCGCAGAACCCCTGTGGTTTCATCCTCACCTGGTTCCAGAGTTCTATGCCAGAGCAGTCATCGACGAACCCTCCGAAAAGTCTTTTAAGACTTCGGTTTTTGGTACTCTATTGGAGGTGAATGCAGACATTTTAGCTGCAAAACTTGGATTGCCCAAGGCAGGCATTCACATAGCCACTTACAAGATACATGATCACGATGAGATGGAGAGACGTTGGAGGATTTGGAAGAAGGAAGATTTGGTGAAGGACACCAAAGGGAACCCTATCACATTCAAAGTCGCTCACCCCATCAACCAATTTCAAGACGATTTCATGCTCTTGGCTGAGCTTGTTATTAAAATGTTTCAATGTGATGCCGGGTCATATTCTCAGATGTCTGCACACCGATACTCGGTGATGATGGCCCTCATTGACAAGGTGAAGGGCAACTGGGCAGATTTCTTTTATGGCAGATGGCTTGAGCATGCAAAGAAGAACGTTTCGGTAAAGAGAGATGGGACCTTCTCTTCGAATGTCAACTTTGGCCTCAAAATCAGCAAATTCATCGAAATGTTTTTTCACAAGAAGAGGTTGGACGCAGGGGAGAAGCTGCTCACGACAGACTTTATTCCCCAGACGAAGAAGGCCACTGCTCATCCTGATGCTAGTCGACCGAGGATCTTGAGGGGGACAAAAAATGTTGATACGCAAATACCTAATTCCCCGGAGCATCCTACTGCTGCAGAACTAGCATCCCCACTATACGAGCACGCTATCCCTATGACTTCTGAGGAGATAGCAGCTGCTAGGAAGGAGGCCAAGACTGCTATGTGTTTCGATGAGCTGGAAGATATTGAGAAGCTGGAACTGGGCCATGCTCCTACCCCCAAGGTTCAAGCAGATCATCTTGATGTTGCTGTGCCAAAAAGGAAGAGGACAGAGGTCGCTACTCCACAGAAGAGGCAGACCAGGAGGCAAGTTCTGAACACGCCCTCCAAGGATGTCACAAATCTTGCTGAAGCAGAGAAAGAGAGGAAGCCAAGAAAGAAGTTTAAGAAGTCAGAGGCATAGAAGAAGAAGGCGGAGAAGGCTGCTGCTGCCAAGCCTACTGAGAAAGAGACAGATGAGCCTTTTTCCTCTAAACCTTTTGAGGACCGTGTTCGCATCATAAGGGAGAAAAAGAAGAAGAGAGCTACTGATCAGAAGCTTAAAGAGGCAAAAGCCTTGAAGAAGATGTTAACCAAGATGACCTTTGATGCTCGGGACAAAGCTTTTGAGAGGATAAAGAAAGATGCCGATGATCGTGCTGCAAAGAAGGCTGCTCAACTCCGGCGCAGGCAGCACAGGAGGCATCCCCGACAGAGGCTGACACAAAGAAGAAGGGTAAGGCCAAGGTAAGTGGCCGGATTATAGTTACTATTCCTAAAGTGGATGACAGTGGAGCTATAATCCCTGAGGAGGAAGCTCTTTCTGATAATGCGTTTGAGGAGTTTCTGCACACCGGCACTTTCATAGCACCGGAGCCAGCCAAGGGAAAAGGTGTTCAGTTTGGAGAACCCATTGAAAAGGTGGATAGTAGTTTTGATGAGGAGATGCCGCACAAATATGTGGATGAAGGTCCTTCTGGTGCAGGTTAGCAGGCTGAGAATGCTGAGGAACAACATGTTGAGCAGACTGCTAATATTGCTGAAAACCAGGATGCTGAGCAAGTTGCTAGCACCTCAGGAAGGAATGAAAGCACACAAGAAAAGGAGAAGGTCAACAATGAGACTCCTGCAGAATATGATTCTGAATCTGATTCAGAAAGAGAGTCAGAGGACATCTATGATGCACGCGTCCTGAGAAAGATTAACAAGGGCGAAGGCAACCAACAACGAGTACCTTTCAATGGATTACCAGGACCTCGATTCAAATTGCAAAGGATATCTCAGTGGTGTGCCCCGGTCCAAATCCAAGAGGAGGTAAATGCTAATTTCCTTTCTTTCTTATATAAAATTGAAGAGTTCGTCACGACAAAGGTTGAAAGAGACCTAGCTAATGTATTTTATGCTGAGATCGATGAATCCAACGAGCAAGGGAAGCTGCTAGCCGAAGAGCTTAGGAGATGGAAGAAGTTCGATTACATGATGTTCCAGCTCTGTCTTGAAGAGCGGATGTTGGTCATCGGTGCTAAATGAATGAACTTCTGGAGGTACTTGGAGAGATGGGCGAACGATTGGGCTGTAGGCTATCCGTGCTCATCGACTTTTCTCAAAGTCCAAATCACTACCACCATCTTCCTTTTCCCCTGACGATTACTCCGACGCCAGGATTGAACTTTCTAAACGTCAAGCTAGAGCATCTGCTGAGTATCATCGTCGGCAAGCAGAATACGAGCATCTCAAGAAAGAGAGAATGGAAACCCGACAGGCAGCGATGGTTGCTGAGCAAGAGGCTGCTGAACTTAACAGACAAGATAGATTGATTGTCAAGTTCTTGGATATAGCCCTCCTGGATAGCATCGAAATAGCTCAAGCGGAGGAAGCCCATGAAGCAGAGACTGCTCAAATCATGGATGCTTCTCGAAGAATGTTGAATGAGGAGGAGCGTTACTCAGTTGCTCAAGCTCAGATTGCTCATGCTGTTGCGATTGTGCGAACTCTAGCAGTAGCGCGCCCATTAACAGATGCCGCAACTCGCTACTATGTTGAGTAACGAGCACTTGATGAAGCCATGAGGAGAATTCAGCAGAGCCAGGACATGTTTCCAACTGCAGCAGGACAAGAACTGGTGTTAGCTTCATCACCCTCTGCTTTTGAAGCTAGACCGGTAAGTTCCTATGATTTCCAAACTTATGTGAACTCAGCCATTCAAAAGGCCGTGCGAAGTGTCATATCTACCATCAATGAGGGTGCTGAGATAGAGAAGACAAAGCTAAGAAGAGAAATCGCTCAAGTTAGGACGGAAGTCCGCTCTGAGGTTGCTGAGGTCAAGATGGATGTTTCATCTATGAAACATAATGTTGAAGTGCTCTTGGAGAAAGTTGCAAAGTAGAAGCAACAGGTTCAGACTCTTTCCTCCACCTTTTTGGCTGCACTCAAAGAGGGGGAAGAAAAACGTCTTGCTGAAGCTGAAAAAAGGAAGAAAGAAGAAGATGCTCGAGAAGCGGCTAAAGAAGAGAAGAGGAAAGCGCTTGAAGAGTTGAAACAAAAGGAGTTGGAATTAAAGATTCACATGCTTGAAATGGAGAATGAGGATTTGAAGAAGAAAATGGAGATGGAAGCTGCCGTACGAGAAGCAAGCAAATAATACTTAGAGAAGTTCGTGCAGTTGGCTAGTGGGAAGTTCGATGAATATGACAAGGCCAAGAAGCCCGCTCCTGATTCATGAGTTCAGTTTCTTTATCTTCTCCTTTTGGTCCTATCTTTTTCATTTGTAACTGTACCGATCACATCAAAATGAATGAAAAAGATCAGATTTGGACAATCTCTCATTGTCATTTCTGATATTTTGTCGTGTGTTTACGTTGAGATACACCTTGAGTGTATTCAACATGCTTGCTGAATGATTGGTTAAGTGAAAAATGCCTGCTAATATTTCGCGTGCTAGATTCTAGCACAATGCTAAAGGAGCATTTTTACTTATATTTTTTTAATCGAGAAATAATTCCCAGCATTTATTAAGGGGGAAGTTTTGAAATACCAATCATACTAGAACTAAGATGGATAAACTCTGAGTTAGATTGCTAGGATAACATTGTTCTGTATTGAATGATATCTTTTGAAAACTCAGACATTCTTCCTCTTAGATTCAGCAAGTGTTAGTAAGCTTTGATCGCACCAAAAAGGGGGAAATTGTTGGGAAATTATTCCTAAATTCCTGCCTTAGGATCATTTGTAAAAGATTTTGTTGGATCAAACCTTACTAGTTGGTCGATCAAGTACTGAAAATTAGCATAATCTAGCAACTTGTTTGTAATGTCCTGTATAGGTTAAACCTTGAGTTGTAACAGATTAGATTGCTAGAAGTATTTCTAGCAGATAGCAGCTACTAAAGATAATAGCAGATGGAGAAGACTGCTAAGGAGTAAGCAGTCGGATACTAAGAAAGCAGATTGCTAGAGGAGCTAGCAATCCGGAGTCAAAGGAACCGAGTGCTAAACTTGAGCAACTGCTAAGGAGTTAGCAGTCCGAACACAAAGTTTAGCAGATTGCTGAGAAGGGCTAGCAGATCGTTCCAGCATTCTCAGAAAAGACTTAGCAAGGCGAGATAATGAACAAACGACTGCTACACTACCGTTCTGACAGACGTACACACAAAGACAAGACTTTCCAGAAGTAGGTCAGAAAGTACTGTACGAAGCCAGAATGGACGGAAAAAGTCTACCCGCTCTTGGACGAAGGAATCGTTGTGCCTAACGGGTATGGAGATTCAAAAGTTTGAATCTCCAGGCATAAAAGACAAGTCCAAAAGAGAGAGTGGACTACTGCTTCACTCACTACCTTTACTGCATTCATATCTCACGAGCTAAGGCAAATCTAAAGATTCCTTTGACAAAAACAAAGTGAGAAAGTAGTCACGAGAGCATTAACGAGACAAGAAGAATCTTTAAAGCTCTCAAACACCAAGTGTCCCCTACATTCAAGATCTGACACTCGAGTGGTTCATTGAATCCTTTTAAGGTTCAATCATTGGGATACCTTCCGATCTTGGAAGCATCCAACAGTCATTTCTCTGAAAAGACACTGACTCCGACGGGCATATTGCCAAAAACAGATAAGTTCAAGAGAGAACTTTAAAACCTCCCATCGTTATCAGCGAAGGACAAGTTTTACGAAGGTGCCGCCCTTGACTAGGCTGGAGCTGTAGCTGACTAAGGACTACGAAGTAACGGAGGATAGTCGTGAAGTAGTCGGCTCGAAAGTTCACCGCCTACTGCACTTGAAAGGCAATTCCTTGTATTTCGTATACTTAGTGAATTCTTAGTGTTTCGGCTAAGGAGTGGACGCAGATCTATTGATCGAACCACTATAAATATTGTGTCTTTACTGTGTTTTTATTGTTTTATTGCTTGCTGTTTGAGTTTGCTTTGAAACCTAGCAACCGAGTTGCTAGTGTATATCTGCAAGAAAATCTTAAGTCAAGTTGAGTTAAACTATCTTTGATAATAATATATAGTGCTAGTGAACATTTATATATCTTCCGCTGCATTTCGTGTGTGTGGTTAGTTATCACCACGACGACTCTGATCTCAGGGACCAACAAATAATGTATTTTTTTTTATTGTAAATGATGTAATTCTTTATTGCAAATGATGTAACTTTTTACAGTAAAAAAAATAATATATTAAAAAATAAAATGATGTATTTAATTTATTGAAATAATGTATTAAAGTCCGTCTCACAATAGAAAATGGTGAGACCGTCTCTCAGGTGACCAACCCATATCTCATATATATTTATTCATATGGATAAATATATTTCATCCATATCCATTATATCATTTTTTTCATCCATAACTATCTAATAGAGGAATTGACAAAGCCATTATTTGAGTGATACATAAGCGTTGAATGATCAATCTTTATGAGTGATACATGAGCGTTGAATGATCAATCTTTATGAGTGATACACGAGAGTTTGTGAGATGGTAAGACCTACTCTTTTGCTATTCGTACTAAATTTTTATGCAAGATAAAAAAAATGATGATTCTAAGAATGAGTATGATAATGATAATGCTAAATTACAAAGGATGTATATGATGAAGGTCTTGAAATTTGTCTGAAGAAAGATGGTGAAGTCAGAGATTAAGATATTGCACCATGATACTAGAAAAATTGGAAGAAGAATAATTCAAAGTAATGAGAATTTGGACAACATAAAGATGAGCATTTCTACTTTGATGATAATTACTATTTTGAGCTAAAAAAGATCAAGTTAGCATAGATGTAGTTTACTGATTATGCACTTATTGGGTAATGAGGAAACATTATATACCTAATTATTACTATCGATAATTGTGTTACAAGTTGCAGGGTTTGAGGAAAAGATCTAAACATGTGAATGAATACTATAAAGAGATAGAAGTAGCCATCAAGTCAATATCATTGAGGATATGAAAGCAGCAATGGAATGATTTTTGGCTGAATTGAATTGAAAAATCAATGAAAGTGTGGAGTTGTTGCAACCTTTTGAGCAACTGGAGGCAAGGTTGTAAAATTTGCGAGGTGCTAGTCGGGCGGTGGAGCACCGCCTAGGGACTAGTCGGTTTAGTCGACGCCTATTCGGTGGCTTAGGCGGGCGCCTAAAATTATAAATTTATCAGAATTTTTGATATTTTATAATTCAAATCCACCTATTTTTTTATATCTTTTATTGGTTTCTCCTCCATGTTTTTCATTTCCAACACACATTTATGAGGCAATTATATTATATTTATTTTTAACTTTCCTCAACAAAATATTTATTTATTTTTTCTTGCCAACTCATGGTTTCCTCTCCTCCCTATATCCCTCGAAACCATTATGTAGAGTAAATTTCAGATTTCATCTGCATCATTTCTATTTTCTCTTCTCCTATTTTCTCTTGTTCAGTGTTCACGCCTCCATAAAAATGGGCGAGGACAAGTGATCAACTCTTATATATAATCGCTCTTGATGCTAGCTAACTTTGCCAACAGGTAAACAACCATCAATTTTGATGAAACTTCATATACTAGATATGACCGAGGAATGACAACGACTAGAGATTTTCGGTACGACCGGCCTGCACAACGCTTTAGCGCCGACTATGCGGCCGAGTTGGTCGCGTTTTGCAACATTAACTGGAGGTCATGGTTTTCATGACCATTAATGTTGAGGATCAATTATAGAGAAAGAGGTTTAATAGCAGTGATAAGATTCAAGTTAGTTGGAAGAAATCTTATTCAAATAATAATTTCTCAACATAAGAGGTCCAGTCAAAGGAGGAGGAGACATTGTGACAAGCAAATCTTAGTCGATGAGCGCTTCACTTCAAGAGACCAATGATGATAATATAACAGTTGACATATTGGTGATGACCAAATTTGAGTCAACGAGTTTTTTATTTCAAGAGTCCAAGGATGAAGATATGATAATTGATACACATTTGAAGAATTATATTGAAGAAAATAAAGAGATCGAGACATCATCAACTATATTCACTATCATTACTAATCATGTTTTGGGTGTACAAAATCAAGTGTATAGCTTATGGGATCAAAATTAGTAAATGCAATAGAGGAGAAGTTAGAGTGAGAACGAAATCAAATTGAGATCTCGATTTTGTCACAAGATCTCAATTTTTTTAAATATAACTTCGAGATCTCGATATTAATAGCAAAATCTCGAATTGTCTGCTGGATCATGCTCTAGATTTTATTTAATATTTTTTGTATCATTTATCGCAGATGTCGTATCAACGTTTCAACATACATCATGGTGGTGCATGGGACAAATCCGAGTATATGGCCAGGGACGAGCAATTGATATGTTTGATGCGTGAATGGATCTCCTGCAATGCCATTTTGTCCAAGATTCATGAGATCATGCACTATGATCTCCTCACTACAAGTTACTGCTTGTTTTACATGAGCAGTATATTTGGGGGCTCAAAGCATGTGAAGGCTGGACTGAAGACTGATGAAGATACAATGCGGATGCTATATAAAAATAACATTGATCCAGTTATATATATGGTCACCAAATTGAAGCAAAATCAGTTCGAATTTCAGGCACCTGAGTCACAGTCACAGTCACAGCGATCAACACAAAAGGTGGTCCTAGCATCTCATTAGCTGATGATTTCGTAGATGAGTATTGTTGGGAAATTATTCCTGAATCTCCCTTAGGATCACATTGTAAAAGGTTTTGTTGCATCAAACCTTACTAGATTGGTCGATCAAATGCTGAATTCTAGTATAGTCTAGCATATCTTGTAATGTCCTGTATAGGTCAAACATTTAGTTGTAATAGACTAGTTTGCTAGGAGTTCTCTCTGCTGACACAAAAATATCTCTAGCAGATTGCTAGAGAAGACTAACACTTGCTAGAAGACAAAGAGATAGCAGAATGCTGAGGAGTCAGCATTCGCTAACACATAGCAGACTGCTAAAGGATTAACAATCCGAAGTCGAAGGAATCAGGAATTAAAAGAGCAACTGCTGAGAACTTAGCAGTCCGATATCTATCTAGCATATTGCAAATGAAAGCCTAGCAGATCGTTCCAATGGAGCTTAGCAAAGAAAGACAGCTAACAAAGATCGCTACACAATTGTTCTAACAACCGTACACGCAAGGACAGGACTTTTCAGAAGCAGTTCAAAAAGTACTATACGAAGCCAGAAAGCAAGCTAATAAACGAGCCACTCTCGGACAAAGAGACCGTTGTGTCTAACTGATACAAAGATTCAAAGTTTGAATCTTCAAGTATAAAAAGACAAGTCCTAAAGAGTGAGAAGGGCTGCTCATTCAATACTCTAACTCACTTTCAAGAGATTCCTAAGACAAAAGCGAAAAGCACAAGAGCAGTCAGTTGAAAAGCTAATATTCGAAACATATTCAAAGCCTTTCAACTACCAGAGTGTCCCCATTGAATTACTGACACTCTATTGAAGAGATTCTTGATTGCAGTCGAGATTCTTCAATCATTGGGATACCTTTCTTTACTGAAAGAATCCAACAGTCGAACACCTGAAAAGGTCTAGACTAAGACGGGCGTTTAGCCGCATCTGAAGAAAAGTTAGGAAGTAACTATAAAACTTCCAAAGTAGGAAAGGCAAGTTTTACGAAGGTGTGCCCTTGACTCAGCCAGACCTACACCTGAGAAGTTCATAATATCGGAGGATAGCTGTCAAGTAGCCAGGCGAAAGTTCACTGCCTACTTAACGTCCAAGGCGAATCCTTGTACTCTGTATACTTACTTAGTGAATTCTTAGCATTTTGGCTAAGGAGTGGACGTAGATCTATTTGGATCGAACCACTATAAACATCGTGTTTCTTTACTGCTTTATTACACACGAGACTTTAAACCTAGCAATCATATTGCTAGTGTATAACTGTGAAGAAAACTTAATCTATACCTGAGTTTAAATAATCTTCAAAGGAAAACATAAGTGTAAGTGACGATTAATCTTTCCGCTGCATTTCGTGTTTTTGTTTAAGCACGACGACTCTGATATATCAGGACCAACAAGTGGTATCAGAGCGAGGTTGAAAAACCGACTGCTTCTGAGTCGCTTAAGACCAGATCTATCTTTTCCTTGCACTATTACCTGTTTTTCTGTGTTTTATCTGTCTAAGCTCAGGAAACTACTTAAGAAGTGAACAAAATGTTGAACCACTCACTGGGGAAGTACTCAAAGGAGAACTTTATGTCATGGAAGAAGCTTGCTCTAATACAGCTTCAGATCATTCATCCTGAAATGGCTGATGTACTGGAAAGAGGTCCAATTAAAATTATGAAACCTAACACCTTTGTAGGAGCTGCTGCTGCAGGAGAAGAACCAAGACCCCAATTGGTTCCAAAGCCCTATGAAGAATATACAACAGAAGATAAAAAGAGAGCTCAGTTAGAACACGTGGCAAAAAAGCTGATCTATGACTCTCTACCAAAGTTGATGGCTAACAAATCACTTGACTTTGAAACTGCTAAAGAGATGTGGGAATATGTCTGCGAATCATCCCGAGAGACAGACCAGATGAAGCGCAACAAGCGACATGTAGCTGTTGATAAATACGAATCATTTTCTATGATTGCAGGTGAATCCATACAAGATATGGAAGAGCGATTCAACACCATCATAGGAGAACTTCGCAACCTGGGGAAAGAATATGGAAACGGGGAGATGAACAACAAGAATATCTCCAAATTTTATCCAAGGGATGACTAGTCTGCGAAGATGACAAGCTTGAGTGAAAAGGACCTCAACAACATATCCACATCGGAGGTATTTGCTCAACTCAAATCTCACGAGTTTATTATTCAGCAGTCAAAAAGGAATGAAGCAGCTGTTGCACAAGCTTCATCAACCCACGCTGCCAACTCTGAGGACTTAGCGTATTTCGCTAAGAAGGACTTTAGTATGTTTAAGATGAAGAAGCCCTTCTACAAGCAAGAAAGACCTGCTCCAGCATCACTAGCAAAGGAGGTTGTCTCAACCTTAGGCTCTCAACCTGTTGATCTAAAGATCAGCGAGCTGGAAGAGCAGATGAAAAAGCTTCAGAAGTTGATGATAGAAGCCAAAGCTGAGAAAGAGGCAAAAGAAATTCAACAATCATCATCTACCTGCTCAGCAGAGCGAAAGCCGAGAACGTGCTTTGAATGTGGTTCACCAGACCATTTAAAGCATGAATGTCCGAAGGTCAACAGAGAAGAGAGAGAACGCCTGAAGCAAAGTTTAAAAGACGTGCTGTCAAAGCAGTAACTAGGGCGTTGCTGACAAGAACGGAGGCTTCTGATATTCCGAAGAATGATGAGGAGTATTACTATTCCTCAAAAGAAGAAGATAATGAGGAAGCTCTGTTCGTACTAATGGCAAATATTGTTGCAGATCGGTTTGCTGATGCTGATACCGATGCTGAGCAGAGTAGTGAATCAGCCCTAGCCACTGAAGAAAATGAGGTACTAATTACCAATACTTCTAGCACCCCAGTCATGGATGAATCGGAAGAATCCTTTTTGGATTCCGAGGAAGATTACCTAACAAAGCTGTCAATTGAATTCTCTAAAATGTATGAGATCAAAAATGCTATTATTGGTGAAAATACCTCACTTCAATCAAACGTTCAAACGTTAACCGAGGAAGTCGAAAGACTAAGGTTAGAAAGTGAGGAACTTTTAAAATTAAAAGCAGATTTCTTTCAACTATCAGAAAATTTCAAAATTTAGAAAAAGAAAATCTTGCTTTGAAGAGTACACCTAGAGAGGACTGCATTTGTATGTATACATCCAGCAAGGCAGCTCTCAATGCCCTTGTAAGCCAACAAAGACATCATAACGATAAGTCTGGGCTTGGATGTGAATTCTCGAAAAGGATTTCAAAATCTGATGCTAGTTCCTCTAAGCAGAATCCAATCTTGTTTGTATCTGCTGGAACCATTCCTGTTGAAAAGGGAAAAGGAATTGTCATTGCTGAATCATCCAATGCTAAGCCAATTGCTAAGCAAAAGAATGGACATCCACAGAATGCGTCAGTAGGATCTCAGCAGAGGTCTTCCGCAGAGACTGCTAAATATTCGTCTACTAGACCTCTGCAGAGGCCTAAGTCAGAGTCGGCTAAACATACAACTAATGGACCTCAGCAGAGGAACCTAAAGTAGAATTCTATGCATGAATATGCTAAGCCTCAGCAGAGGAACAATAGAACGAATACTAAGTATGTATCTGCTGGACCTCAGTAAAATCCGAGAGCGTATGCTGAACCATATTCAGCAAGACCAAGGTATGCTGAGCGTTCTGTTCCCAACGCTAGGACAGCAAATCCTGCTTTTCACCAGAGAAGGCGAGATCATTACAATAATGTAATGCCAATATATCGGCAGAGCACGCTACATAGGAGGAACACCTATGTAAGGCCTGAGCCCAATTCATTCATATTCCAAAAGGCAAGGAAGGCTAAGCACACCACTGCACCTAGATATAAATATGTCAAACGTGTTAAGCCAAAGGTTGAGGAAGGGGTAAAAAGTGAAATCAAGAAGAAAGTTTTGAGGATCACTAAGATGTGGGTTCCGAAAGGAACTTTGATCCATGCTAATCCTGCAGGACCCGACGCTAAACGGGTACCTAAATCAACATGATTGACTTGCAGGGACAGGATCCTAGGGCTATGACAATGAGCATATCAAACGAGTGGGTCCTGGACAGCGGTTGCTCCGCACACATGACAGGGAACGAAGACTTGTTCTCAGATATACGAAGACTATACAATGGTCCCAAAGTCAAGTTCGGAGACAATAATGAAGGGGAAGTTTTTGGGAGAGGGTGCATTGAACGCAATGGATTGAGAATCATCAACGTGGCACTCGTCTCCAACCTGAAACACAATTTACTCAGCATAAGTCTACTATGCGATAACGGGTACATTGTATCCTTTGTCAATACTGGTTGCTCTATTTATGACGCCATTACAGGTGAAGTGAAGCTCAGAGGCATCCAAAAGGGTGGCCTATATATTGTTGATTGGCAGAGCGGCCAACGACATTCTTGCTTCCTAGCCTTGAATAAAGAAGAGACAACATGGCTGTGGCACAAGAGGTTTAATCACTTAAACTTTAAAACTATTAATTACCTTGCCAAGAACAAGCTTGTTGTAGGTCTGCCCACTGAAACTCTGCGCAAAGAAGGAGTGTGCAAAGCTTGTCAACAAGGAAAGCAGACCAGATCTTCATTCAAGACCAATCCTGAGAAGGGGATGTCACAAAGGATCCTAGAGCTACTTCATATGGATCTTTTTGGCCCTGTCAACCCACCCACTGTAAGTAAACGACTATATACACTTGTGGTGGTTGATGATTTTTCCAGGTATACGTGGGTACGTCTTTTAAAGACCAAAGATGAGGTAAAGCTCATCCTACCGGAGTTAATCCTCAAGGAGCAAAACAGTAAGGAAGTTACTGTGAAGAGGATTCGCTTAGATAATGGAACAAAATTCTGCAATGGAGTACTTATGGATTTCTGTGCTGAAGCTGGTATTGCACACGAAAGATCTACTGCTAGGACTCCCCAGCAGAATGGACTAGCTGAAAGAAGGAATTGGACGTTGAAAGAGGTCGTTTGCTCAATGCTAGCAGACTCCAAGCTACCTACTAAGTACAGGGGTGAAGCAGTGATGACGGCCTGCATACACAGAACATGAGTGCTATTACTAGCAGATTTAACAAGACTCCCTATGAAGTGTACAACGGTCGTAAGCCTTCTATAACTCATCTTCGTGCATTCGGTTCTACATGTTATATTCATAATAACGGAAAGTCAAAACTTAATAATTTCTCACGTAAGTCAGATGAGGGTGTATTTCTTGGATATGGTCACCCCACTGATAAAGGTTATCGAGTATTAAACAAGACTACCGGTATTGTGGAAATAACATGCAATGTTATTTTTGATGAGTCTTCTTTAGTGCGCAGAGCTGCTAAAGAGAAAGAGGATAGCAATCATGAGAATAATGATGTCAATGATCAAACATTCTTAAATTCTTTCGAAAATATGCGTATTGATCCGACTAAGTCTATGAATGACTGCAATCCAAACCCAACGCACTCAGCAGGAGACCAAACTGCTGACCAGGCCAGTGATGCTAATGATCATGCTGAGGCCACACCTAATCATCTCATTGATGGACCAGATATCTTGGAATTGCTTGATGACGAAGAGGAGGAGACATCCAAGTCTACTCCAATTGGGGAAGGCATAGCTTCGAATGAAGGTCTTGGCAGAGGTGCTGCTGAGATTCCAGCTGCTGAAGCTGAAGAGGCTCCCGTTCCTGAGAATCCTATAGCAGAAATTCCAATTGCTGACGAACGCGCTACTAACAATCCAGATGCTGAGCACCAGGAGGGTGCTGCGGAGAACATTGTGCCAGACGATGATCGCGCAGGGGAAGGAAACGTTGCCAGACCAGTCAGACCAACATGGTTGCACGCCCATCCTCTTGAAGATGTTCTAGGAAATGTCAATGACCCAATTTTGACAAGACAAGGGAATGCTATGCTAGCATGCTATATTTCTCATGAAGAGCCCAAGAAAGTTGAAGAAGCCCTACTAGACCAAGATTGGGTGAATGCTATGCAAGAGGAGCTTGCTGAATTCACACGAAATAATGTGTGGAGCTAGTGGACAGGCCAGAACATCAAAGTGTTATTGGCACGAAATGAGTGTTCAAAAACAAGAAGGACGAGACAGGCCTTGTAGTCAGAAACAAGGCACGTCTTGTAGCCAAAGGATATAGACAATGCGAAGGCATAGACTATGATGAGACGTTTGCTCCAGTAGCAAGACTTGAGGCAATCAGACTATTTCTGGCGTATGTTGCATATCACGAATTTGATGTGATGAAAATGGATGTAAAGAGTGCTTTTCTAAATGGTGAGCTCAAGGAGGAAGTCTATGTTGAACAACCACCAGGCTTCGAGCAAGGAAACCAAGTCTATAGACTCAGGAAAGCTTTGTATGGGTTGAAGCAAGCACCGAGAGCGTGGTATGAGACTCTATCCAAGTTCCTAATTGCCAATGGATTTAAGAAAGGGAGGATTGATCAGACTCTTTTTCGAATCAAAGACGGAGAAAGTATTCTGCTGGTGCAAATATACGTAGATGATATAATATTCGGATCGAAGAACCAAGAGTTATGCGACAAATTCTCCAAGCTCATGACCAGCAATTTCCAGATGAGTATGATGGGAAAGATGTCTTATTTCCTTGGATTGCAAGTTCAGCAGACAAGCGAAGGAACTTTTATTCACCATAAGAAGTACGCTCGCGATCTGATTGCGAAATATTGTCCAGAGAAGACAAAGAGCTTAAGGATTCCAATTAGTACGACATGTATAGCTGCGCTTGAGAAGGAAGGAGACAATGTGAATCCTACTCTTTATAGAGGAATTATTGGTTCACTGCTATATCTCACCGCCAGCAGACCTGACATATCTTATGCCGTAGGCTTGTGTGCTAGATATCAAGCAAATCCTAAGAAGACGCATCTTGACACTGCTAAGCGGATCGTGCGATATTTGAAATGCACAGAGGGTCTGGGAATTTGGTATCCAAGAGCAGACAATCTTGCACTAAGTGGATACTCGGACTCAGACTTTGGAGGATGCAAAATTGATAGGAAAAGTACGAGCGGTACTTGTCAATTTCTTGGACATAAACTTATTAGCTGGTTTAGCAAGAAGCAGCACTCTGTTGCTACATCTACTACAGAAGCAGAGTATGCGGCTGCCGCTAGTTGTTGTTCACAAATATTATGGATAAGGCAACAGTTGCAAGATTATGGGATTTCTCCCGAATGTGTGCCGATTTATTGTGACAACAACAGTGCTATGTGCATTACTAAGAATCCGGTCCATCATTCTAGGACCAAGCATATTGATATCCGTCATCACTTTATTCGAGATCGTCAGGAGAAGAAGGATATTGATATCAAGTATATATGCACAGAAGATCAAATTGAAGATATCTTCACGAAGCCTCTTCCGGAGACCTGATTTAAAGAGTTGTGCATAAAATTAGGTCTCATGGAGTTAGACGAGACTATGGATGAATGAGATGTTGTTCTCACTCTTTCTGGATTTCTTGGATTTCATGAAGACATTATTTACGTACTCTGGATGCTGAATTAGTCTGCTGAAGAAAAAGTTTGCTAGGTTATAGCACTTATTAATTTGCTACTAGTCAATTTGGAGCAAAGAAGCTGCTGAGCAGATTCCCCGTGGATATTCAGCAGTTCATCGACATCACAAAAATAGATGATTAAAGAATAACATGTATCATATTATGCGCCATATTGGAGGAATCTATTGAAAAGTCTTATCTGAAGATATGAGGATTTGGAATGGCAATGAATATGGAGTGATATAAGATGCACAATAGATGTAAAAGGATAGACGATACCATTTCATTAAAAAAAAACCATACATTCTATTACAAAAGGGGGAGGGGATCACTTGACATCATCAGACATACAATTTTTTTTAAAAGGCAGGGTTGTAGGGGTAGAAATCGGAGTTCCGGAGGTTGGATGACCCATCTGCTATTTCTGGGAAAGTTTGCTCGAGCAGCCAGCTAAGCTGCATTCCATTTAGCAGAGGAACGGAAGGATACAGCTGGACACAGTCTCGGACGCCTTCAAAGACAAGGCTCGCCCAATCTGCCTTCGCCTCGTCGTCCATAGCCAGCATGGCTTGCCAGATCTCCTTTGTCAAATAAAAATTATTCTTATCTTCTCCCAGCAGCATGTGTTTTGCGATGTGGAACAACTCTCTGTACAAGGGTTGGAGACCTGATGCTAAAGCAGAAGGAGAAAACCTGAACCAAGGGGATTGACGCCATTCCTACCAAGCCGTCCACTCCTGCACCACCTCCATTGACCGGTAAGCCAAAACCGGTATCGAGCCCATTGGAAGTCCAAAGTCACGGGAAAAAGACTCCGGTGACCAGCGAACCAGCCGACCCCGGAAGGAACCATATACCGCCCTCTCCTCCGCCACACAGTCTTTGAAGAACTCCCGGAGGAGATCCCCATGATAATGCAGAGGAGTTGTCGTCACAAACTTCTTCAACCTACTCCGCGTGATCTTTTCCATGACCTTATCGGCCACGACAGTGTTATCACGGTAGTAAGCATAAAGACCAGCCTCGTTAAGAATTTGATTTCTGCATATGTCAATGCATTGCCTTGGGGAATCCATTTGCCTAAAAATCCTTTTTGGAAGTTTGAAGAGCAGAGGAGTTGTGATGTTGAAGCACCATCACACCGAGCCTATTTATAGAAGAGAAACTCTCTTAGCGTTTATGATTACATGGAAATCCTTAAAAGATCGTGATGATTCATATCTTGAAATTTGTATCGTCACAAGAAGGAAGAATGTCGTGACTGCATGGAAAGTCTAATCGGTTCAGAAGTGACGGTTGATAGTCAGATCATCGTTTGGCTCGAGGAGACCATCATTATTTGTGATCTACTAAATCCTAGCAGATCCTTGATATGCCGATGCAATACGAAGGAGAGTAATATGTATTAAGGAGAAGGGAGCATCTAATGGATAGAATATGCTGAGTCAAACCTTTCTTTTGCCACATCATATTCGAGGAGGGGAGATGATATCAATGAAGGTCAATTTGATTAGACCAGTTAAACACATTTAATGCGTACAAATGGCTGTATCAAGTTAGAAAGTGCCACGTCAGACTACTCAAGTGGTTCTTGGAGAAAGGAACGACATGTGACGGGACATACGCATTTGAGGCAGTCAATCCATCTCACTGGCAGAAGGACTCCAAACCGTTGGATTTCACTTGCTGAGAATCCAGCAAAGATAGAGAATCTACAACAAACAATCTGACGAAGTGATGAGCTTGCTGAAAATATGGCCGTTAGGAGAAGGTCAATAATTTTTTTCTTTGAATCCAATTTTTCTTAATCGTGCACTCATAAATTCGTTTGATAAACTTGCTGAAATTCATGGAGGCTATGCTAAGGCATGAAAATGCAAGGCAAAATCGTCATACGAAAAGTTATGTACATTCCTTATGAACAAAAGATACAATATTGTTTACATTCAAAATAAGGGAGGCAATGGCTGAAAAGGATAGAAATCCCATCCGTGAAGGTTAGAGGGACCTATAGTAAGGTCGGGAAACCCTTGCTCCAGTAACCAGCTCAACTGCATTCCATAGGGGAGAGGTCGATTTGGATATTCTTGTACACACCTCCGCACCCCCTGAAAGACGAAGGCTGCCTAGTCCACCTCGGCTCTATCATCGAAGGCCATCATCGCCTTCCACTTCTCCCTAGTGAAGGTCATACTCTCAGGATCGTCTGAAACGATCATGCCACTGATAATACGAAAAATGGCACGGTATGGTGTCCGGAGACTGTAGGCGGAAGAAGTGGGAGAAAACTCAAAGTGAGGAGAAGACCTCCATTTCTCCCATGCGGTCCACTCTGGAGCCGTCTCCCGTGAACGATAGTCCATCACAGCCACTGGACCCTGAGGAAGACCAAATTTCGAAGCAAATGTCTCCGACGTCCATCTGATCAGCTAACCCCTGAAGACGCCATGAATAACGTCTCCGTCAGTATCACAATTCAGTATAAAATGCTGAAGTTGAGCATTTTGAAAGGAATAGGGAGTTGAAGAAACAAATCTCTCAAGGCCAATATGGCGTAGACCAGACATTACTGTCTCCGCCACCTGGTAGTTATCTTCATACTCGGAATATAGGCCTGGCTCACTGAGGATTTGGTTTCGACGAACAAAAACAGAGGATCCAGGATTCATCTTGTTTAGAAGAGGGAATGGTTTTCTTTCGAAACAGAGTAAAGAAAACAATGCAGAAGTGCCAAAGTGTGTAGCGAATGAACTTCCAAGGCATACTATTTATAATCCTTTCAAATTAAATGGGATATATGCTCAGGCTAACTTATCATATCTATTGGACGTCGATGAGTCACGCAAGAGTAGTCGAAGGGTTATAAGACTACCTACGTCTGCTAAGATGTTTGGCTGCTAATCCTAATCAAACAGTTGTGGGACATCTTGACTTTCAAAGGACGGAGCATTTATTGCGTGCAGACGGCGGCATCGAATCAAGACAAGCCACGTCACCCAAAGACAAGATTGTGGGAATGTGGACTTACACACGATACCATAATTACGCCCAGCCGTTGATCTCAATTGAGAAGGATACAACCCCATCCGTCCGATTTAACTAAAGATCTTTAACTTCTTCAAATTCGATTTGTCCCTCTCAAAAAAAAATTCAAATCCCTAACTCTTCTGAAATTTCGTTTTCACATCCTTTTTCTTCAAACCCTCTCCAAAATCCCTTACTCACATTCAAAATTCCCAACCATGGCAACAAATCCCGATTCTCCAGTTACCCAAAATCAAGAACCAAGCAATACCACTCACCCTGAATCATCACCTACTGAAAACCCAGAAAACCTTATCTCTTCATCCCCATTCCAACAACCCACCTTCATTTATCCAACCATTACAGATTCGCCATTGCATGTTCGACATGCACCCGGCTTCACCAGAATTATGAAGAAGGAAGACATTGATGAATTAGTTCCATAAAGTAGATTGGTGGTTTTGGCTCGGAAAAAGGAGTTATCCAGCCATACGACGGAGCAGAGGTGTCTGGCTCAAATTATGAAAGAAAGAATCCTCTACATGCCTCTAGCCATCAAGCACATTCCAAAGTGGATTATGGATCTTCTTAACTCCGAATTGTTGGTAAAATATCTTTCTGCTGAGCCTGATCGCTTTCACCCACATATGGTCTCAAAATTTTATGCTAGGGCAGTTATGAATGATGATCAGAAATCATTCAAAACTTGTGTTTATGGAAATTTTGTGGAAGTAAGTGTTGATCTTCTTTCGAGGACATTTGGGCTTCAAAATTATGGGACAAAAATCTCTCAATACAAGGTCAATGATCTTGTTGAGATGGAGAAACGTTGGAATTTGTGGAAGAAACCAGGGGAGTTAAAAAACAAGAAAGGCCAGACGATTACATTTAAGGTTGCTACACCGATTAACACTATGTCTGACAATTACAAGCTCCTTGTGGAGATAGTAATCAAGATGCTCCAATGTGACGCCGGTTCTTACTCGGAGCTCTCTGCCAAGAAGTATGCTGTCATGATGGCAGTGACAGATAACATTAAAGGAAATTGGGCAGAATTCTTCTTTGAGCGATGGGCCGAACATGCTCGGAAGAATGACCATATGACAGTAGATGGAACGTTCTCTTCAAACGTGAATTTTGGGCTAAAAATCAGCAAGTATTTGGAAATGCTATTCACCAACACGGGAGTTGATCGTGGTGTAAGTCTTCTTCCTACAGACTACATTCCGGCGACAAGGAAAGAGCCCAAACCTGTAAGCTTCAGAAATCCTCGTAAGTTGACTGAGAAATCGAATGTGGACAAGGACAAACCCACATCCCCTGAAGAACCAGATGTAGCCACTATGGCAATTCAAATATTGCAGCCGGCTATCCCTATGACTGCTGAAGAGATTGCTCTAGTCCAGACGAATGCTGAGACAGAGCATTGCTTCAAGAATCTCGAGGATATTCAGAAATTGGGAAATCTACCAGTAGATCAAATCAACGAGATCATGACCGCAAAGGAAGCCGAACAACCTCCACTTGTTCTTGGGGCTATTGCACTGGAAATTCCAACGAAGAAGAGGTCTAACATCACCTCTCCTGCAAAGAAAGCAAAGAAGAGGACAAGGAGAAAGCTGATCCTAACTTCAGAGCAGGCAGAATTAGAGAGAGCAGAAGCAGAGAAGAAGGCTGCTGAAGCCGCAGCAGAAAACAAGGCTACTGAAGTCACATAAGAAGAAGCTGCTGAAGAAAATTTAGATCACTTCCCTCTGTCATCCAGATGCCTGAAAGAGCGCATTCAGGGAGTGAGAAAAGCAAAGAGATAGCGTAATGCTCAAACAAGAGAACATGAAAAGAGGCAATACAAGAAATTTATCACTGAGATGACGTTCGAAGGGAGAGATAAAGAATTCGAACGAATCAAGACAGCTGCTGAAGAACATAAAGCTCAGAAGAAAGCCGCTCAACTACTAGAAGGGGCATTTATGGAAGGTAATGCTGCCAAGAAAGGGACAGGTATCAAAGATGGAAGGATCACCGTTTCAATTCCCTTAGTTGACGATGAAGGAGCAATCATATCTGAACAAGATGTTATGTCAGACGAAGAGCTTGATGAAGCACTTCGGGCCAGTAGATTTGATAAAGCGGAATTGATTGTGGACTTAGGAAGCAATTCCGATGAGGAACATCTTATCCGAAGGTCACCTAGACGGCTTCTAGGGAATCCGGACGCAGGTCCTTCTGGAGTCGAGAAAGAATCAAATGACAAGGAAGGAAGTGCTGGAGATGAATCTGCTGAGCAGATTGGACACGTGGAAGAGCACTCATCTGCTGAGCACAAAGTCTGCTCTCCACAGATTGATATCGAGGAACCGTCGGCTAGGAATGAGGAAGCAAATCCTGACGAAGGTCCTCACGCACAAGCTCCTTCCGATGCTGAAATATGAAACTATGAAAGGTTCCCTCCTACCTGCATCTCTGAATCTGATTCTGATGAAGAACTCAAAAATGTTTATGAGGCAAAAGAATTGAGGAAGATCTCCATGGAAGACAACAATCAACTTCGTATACCATTCAATGGACTTCCTGATCCTAAATTCAAGTTGGGAAGATTTTCTCAGTGGTGTACTGAGAAATCATCAGAAGATCAGATAAACTCTAACTTTGAAACTTTTGGACGAGACATTGAGAATTTTGTGGATTTGATGGTGGAGAAGGAGATCAAGGAAGTATTCGCTGGAGAACTGGAAGAAGGAGTTGAAGGAGATAGACTAAAATAAGAGCTAAGGAGATGGAAGAAATTTGATTATATTTTGAGAGAGCTTTGCTTAGAAGAAAGAGAGATGTTGATGGCATGGAAAGGTCTAAGCTTCTGGAGACGCAAGGAGCAATGGGCAAATAATTGGATGGATCAATCTCCCTATTCCAAACAGTATAGTGATAAGGCCATTCTAGCCAGGCTCCAGGTCATGAAGACTCATCGGCTAACATCTTCCTCACATTCCTTGCCGGAGTCTACATTTGCTCCGAATGGACTATCTGACAATCACATCTAACTATCTTAGCGTCAAGCCCGAGTAGCTGTTGAATACAAGAAACACCAAGCTGAACTTGTGAAGTTCGAAGAAACAAAGTTACAAGCTCGGTTAGCTGCGATTCATGAGGAAGAAGAGCGCAACGCTCAAAGGTTTGAGATTGTCGCATACCGGAACAGAGAGGAGGAATTGCGGGCCTATATGTTGGCACATTCACTAGCAGAAGCATGGAAGCTAGAGGAAGCTACAATTGTTGTTGCTGAAGCAGAGTATTTGAAAGAAATCGAGGACGGAATCTATCTGCTAGCTACTACCACTAGAGTTGATACTGCTCAAACAGTGAGCACAGAAGTAGTCATGGAAGAAATCTCCACTTCCACTGCTAGGAGTCAAGCAATCATTGTTCCTACTACTTCATCCTTCTTTGCTACTCCGGTTAGCTCTTTCACCTTTCCATCATATCTGAACTCAGTAGTTCAAATGGCTGTTCAAAGTGTTGTATCCACCATATCTGAGAGAATGGTGATGGAGGCCACTGACATAAAGGAGAGAGATTGCGGTAGTCAAAACAAATGTTGATACCGTAACGGCCAGGGTGAATTCAGTCGAGTCCGATGTTTCTTCTATCAAGGCTACTGTGCAGGAAGTAAAGGAGGACGTAGCAGAGCATAAGCAGCAGGTGGAGAATAAGGTTAATTCTTTTTCCTCCAGATTTTTGGATGCAATCAAAGAGGGGGAAGCAAGGAGGATTGTTGAGGCTGCTGAGAGGAAGAAAGCAAAAGAAGCTCGAGCTGTTGCAAAAGAAGAGAAGAGGAAAGCTCTTGAAGAGCTAAAGTAGAAGGAAACAGAGCTAAAAATCAAGATGCTCGAAGAGGAAAATGAGAGGATAGCTAAGGATCTTGAGTTAGAAGCCGTTGAACGTGCAGCTGCTAAGGAATTTTTGGACTCATTTGTGCAGATGGCATCAAGCGAATTCGACGAATTTGATCATATGAATGAAAATTGATCAGACTCAGACAACCTCTCATTGTCAATCTTTGATTTTCACTGCGTGCCCTAGTTGAAATACACTATTTGTGTATTCAACACAATTGCATTTTGATGAAAATTATATCTTGAGATTGATACAGAGAAATGCATGTTAATTCTTGGGTGCTACACATTCTAGCACATCATTTATGTGATTAATCGAGAAATATTTCCCAGCATTTATTGAGGGGGAACGTCATTTTTTTAATCTGCTAAAACTAAGATGGATAAACTCTGTGTTAGATTGCTAGGTTAGCATAGTCTTGTAACACACAGACATTCTTCCTCTTAGCTTCAGCAAATGATAGTAAGCTTTGATCGCACCAAAAAGGGGGAAATTGTTGGGAAATTGTTCCTGAATCTCCCTTAGGATCACATTGTAAAAGGTTTTGTTGCATCAAACCTTACTAGATTGGTCGATCAAATGCTGAATTCTAGTATAGTCTAGAATATCTTGTAATGTCCTGTATAGGTCAAGCATTGAGTTGTAATAGACTAGTTTGCTAGGTGTTCTCTCTGCTGACACCGAAATATCTCTAGCAGATTGCTAGAGAAGACTAACACTTGCTAGAAGACAAAGAGATAGCAGAATGCTGAGGAGTCAGTATTCACTAACACATAGCAGACTGCTAAAGGATTAACAATCCGAAGTCGAAGGAATCAGGAATAAGAAGAGCAACTGCTGAGAACTCAGCAGTCTGATATCTATCTAGCAGATTGCAAATGAAAGCCTAGCAGATAGTTCCAATGGAGCTTAGCAAAGAAAGACAGCTAACAACGATCGCTACACCAATGTTCTGACAACCTTACACGCAAAGACAGGACTTTTCAGAAGCAGGTCAAAAAGTACTGTACGAAGCCAGAAAGCAAGCTGATAAACAAGCCACTCTCGGACAAAGAGACCGTTGTGTTTAACGGATACAAAGATTCAAAGTTTGAATCTTCAAGTATAAAAAGACAAGTCCTGAAGAGTGAGAAGGGCTGCTCATTCAATACTCTAACTCACTTTGAAGAGATTCCTAAGACAAAAGCGAAAAGCACAAGAGCAGTCAGTTGAAAAGAAAATATTAGAAACATATTCAAAGCCTTTCAACTACCAGAGTGTCCCCATTGAATTACTGACACTCCATTGAAGAGATTCTTGATTGCAGTCAAGATTCTTCAATCATTGGGATACCTTTCTTTACTGAAAGAATCCAACAGTCGAACACCTGAAAAGGTCTAGACTAAGACGGGAGTTTAGCCGCATCTGAAGAAAAGTTAGGAAGTAACTATAAAACTTCCAAAGTAGGAAAGACAAGTTTTACGAAGGTGTGCCCTTGACTCAGCCAGACCTACACCTGAGAAGTTCAGAATATCGGAGGATAGCTGTCAAGTAGCCAGGCAAAAGTTCACTGCCTACTTAACGTCCAAGGCGAATCCTTGTACTCTGTATACTTACTTAGTGAATTCTTAGCATTTCGGCTAAGGAGTGGACGTAGATCTATTTGGATTGAACCACTATAAACATCGTGTTTCTTTACTGCTTTATTACGCACGAGTCTTTAAACCTAGCAATCATATTGCTAGTGTATAACTGTGAAGAAACCTTAATCTATACCTGAGTTTAAATAATCTTCAAAGGAAAACATAAGTGTTAGTGATGATTAATCTTTCCGTTGCATTTTGTGTTTTTGTTTAAGCACGACGACTCTGATATATCAGGACCAACAAGTATGAGGCGAAATTTACTGATGATGATGATAATTATTGTGATGACAAGGAGGAGGCGGCAGGCGAGGAGGAGGAGGGTCGGAGTCGGTTGTTTGAGTCCTTGGTCAGTGATTTTTCTAGATGGATTCTAGCTCCTGGGCAAATGGATCAGTATGGACTATCTAACAATAACTTGAGTCAGTCCGTGGCTGCAGCTCGACAGTCCATGGCTGCAGCTCGACATGATGAGAAAGTAAGGAGTTGGGTGTTTCCTTTAATAGAGGTTGATGCTCCTGAGTGTTTGGAGTGGATTATGCCCGCAGATTGGGCCTCGACTGAGCTATGCATTGAACCCGCATTGAACAGCAAGGATGAACTTGACCTTGCTATAGGACTGCATCACTTGCATCACCGGTTGGAATACTCCATAGAGAGGTCCAGCACAACTCGGCTAAACTTCAGATGCAAACATGAGAATGGTTGTCCTTTTATGTTATGTGCAAGACAATGTAGAACTGTTTGTAGAGTATTCAAGTGTGATCTGATGCACAACTGCCAGATGAATATAGATCGTGTTGCTCCCTGTAGAGTGCCCGCGAGAGTGTTAGGTAAGTATTTCTCAAGTAAGTTGGCGGCAGAGGGCGCTATTCTAAAGCCAAATGAGATGATGTCTGAATTGCTGATTCAGTTCGGTATTAAGATTGATTATAGCTTTGCCCCACAGGCAAGAAACATAGCCATTGCAATGGTATTCGGCAAGTGGGAGAAGTCTTATGAGATGTTGTTGGGCTACTTGCACATGCTACAGTCGCGTAATCCAGGCACGATATATGATATATCTACTTCTTTGGAGAGTTTGTTCAAGCACATGTTTCTGGCGCTTGCTCCTTGCATCGATGCATTTCACAGCTGCATGCGCCCAGTGATTGTTGTAGATGGCACACATCTGAAGGGCAAGAATAAGGGAATGTTGTTTGTTGCGGTGATGAAAGATGGCAATAAGCCGTTATTTCCTCTTGCTATCGAGATTGGCCCCATAAAGGATGATGATTCGTGGATGTGGTTCATGCATCGCTTGCATGTTTGTTTTGGAGATCGTGAAGGATTGATCATTGTCAGTGATCAGCACAAGAGCATAAAAAATGTGGTGGAGTTAGCATTTGCGAATGCTACACATGCTATTTGCTACTACCACTTGGCGAATAACATGTTGAGGTATGGTCCTCAGGTGGGTGCTGTTTTACGAGATGCAACCTACTGTTATAGGCATGATGCATTTCAAAAGCACATGTCTACTTTGGAGATTATGAGCAAAGATAGAGCTTACAAGAGGCTTCAGGATATAGGAGTCCACCGTTGGTCGAGATCTCAATGCCCTGGTACCCAATTCAGCTTCATGATGTCCAACGCAGCCGAATCCCTCAACTCTCGTTTTTTATGGGCAAGACGATTGCCCAAATATGCCCTTCTTGAGACTTACAGAGCTATGGTTGAGACATGGTTTCACGAGCGACGGGCGGCTGCACGGTCTAGAGATCATGCTCTTGCACACATAGTTATGACAAAGTTAGCAGAGTCGGTCGAATATGGGCGACATCTTGTAGTCAGAGGCATCACCACCGCACACATATATAAGGTGGAAGGGCAACATAGGAGCTAAAATGTCGACTTAGAGCACAAAACGTGTGAGTGTCGTCAGCTCGATCTCGATCAGATTCTATGTTGTCATGTGACTGCCGCCCTCAGGTAATATGTTAATTCGAACTTTGATTATCGCACATATCTTGTAGTTAATAGCTTAAAGATTATTATAACATGTGTCTTATTTTTTGATTGTCAGATATACTTCGCAGCCGATATTAGAGTACGTGCCACACTATTACAAACAATTCACTCTACTACAAACATATCATCACACCATTATGACTGTGCCATATCTATCGGATTGGGTACTCCCATCAGAGGTAACATCTTTTGTTGTGAGACCACCGATAGTAGTTCGACAGGCTGGTCGTCCTAGGATGAGTAGAGCACGTTCTGGTGCTAAGAGTTTGACCACGTGCATATCTCAAGTATGTAGGAGGTGTCGGAAACCCGGTCCCAACTCATGTGCCTGCACTGCTTATATCGCCATTGGTGAAGTGGATTTGAACAGTCCTCCACCCCAAGTTGGGCCATGAAGGCGACGGGCGAAGACAAGTAGTATATGTCAGCAGATAGGACATACAAAAAGAAAATGTTCTGAGAGAGTTCATATGAGTGAGTAGTGGCACTTGCTTTATTTCTATTTGCATGCTACTGACGAATTGATTAGATGTTGTTAATGTATATTGGTCAATGTTAGTTTTGGTGTTTTGATATAGAATTTATGTATTGTGGCTGATGTTTGAACGAATTTTTTAGTTCCTGTCTGATTTGTTTAGGTGTTTTGGTTTGTTGGTGGATTTAACAAAATTTAAAATAGATTTTGAGATCTCAATATGCTCAAAAGAAGAACGAACGGGTATCTCAAAACCGCTCCCCATAACGAACAGTGGCGATGGCTAGCGCTGTAGCGATGGCTCGTCTCGAGGAGATGGCTGCCGCTGCGGTGCTTGCTGCGGAACCCTCCTAGAGGAAGACCTGGAGGTAGTGGCAGAAGACCGCTGAGAGGATTGTAGGAACTGAGTCTACAATAGGCGACATGAATCGCCATTTATTATAACTCCGGATTCGATTTATGGATATCAAAATAAATATCATGACAAACAGTAAATGCCCTATGCATGCTCCTATTTAATTTAATTCGTAGATTCAAAGGAATACCTGAAACTTCAACGACTGATCTACTGATCTAGATCGATGATGGCAATGATGATGGTGTAGATCTGGATCTGGAATCGATCAAAGCAATGGTGTTCCTACAGATCTGATCTTCTGATCTGTTCCCTTGCTCGATCCGGAAATCTGGTGAGGATACGCTACCGCATCTACAGCCGCCCACTCTCTCTCAATCTCTCCAGGGTTTCTAATTTGAAACTTCAAACTTATGTGGGAAAGTGAGAGATTTATCTATTTATATAGATCTGGAGAATGGGCTATTAGGGTTTAATAAACCCTAATGGGCTCTGAGCAGTGTTGGGCCACACCAGGGATCAAATGCAAATAATAAAGTGGGCCTTCTATTAATTAATTCCATGTTCAACCCAGAACATAATTAATTAATAAACATTAATTCATGCCACCAGAATTAATGTTGACCTACCCCTTTATTACCATGTTATTAGGAACGGGTTGCATTGACTTGGTTAATCCCCATATTTAAGGTTTCAGACATTCATTAATTAATTCAGCGTATGACAATTAGCTGTAATTAATTAATCTCTTATTATTCCTGAGTAGTACCACTCAACC